>OY759265.1:58822219-59309719 GCA_963662155.1 Lamellibrachia columna | reverse complement strand
ATCATCAGTTGTAGTACATCTGTAAACTTGTGTGTTGTAGGAAGCTCGCTGGGAAGACCATCTTTATATCTGGAGCCAGTCGAGGGATTGGGAAAGCCATTGCACTGAAGTGTGCACGGGATGGCGCAAACATTATCATAGCTGCAAAGACAGCAGAACCACACCCAAAGTTACCAGGAACAATTTACACCGCAGCTAAAGAGAGTAAGAACAGAATGTCTCAGTATTAAAACATTTATTAAACGTTGTCAGTGTTGGCATTTGTATTAGATAGTTCATATTTTGTTGCTTTCAAGCAGATTGTTACTTAGATTCCAATTAAAACAATGCCATTGTATCGCAGATTAAACCTGCTTGTTGGAAGCAAAATCTAAGTTTAAAAAGTTGTACAGCTGGCTTGTAGTGCCCATTGACAACCTGCGAGCCCTGATTTCTGACATGTCGGTTAGTGCACAATTAGTTCACTGCAGGAACAAAGTCTGCATATTTTATCACCTTGAAATTTGGTAACGTCCTAATAATGTGTCTTCCGTATCTGCTTTCTTACTTGCAGTCGAGGCAGCCGGGGGCAAGTGTTTGCCATGTGTAGTGGACATTAGACATGAAGATCAGGTGCTGGCCTCTGTGGATAAAGCCGTCAAGGAGTTTGGTGGCATTGACATTCTTGTCAACAATGCTAGTGCCATACAGTTGACAGGTACACTGGACACGTCTATGAAAGCGTTTGATCTAATGAACAGCATCAATTCAAGAGGGACATTTCTTTGGTGAGTCATCCCCGAAATAGTTTATAAAAAATTCAAAAGTTAAGTAAATGTTGCAATGTGCCTAGGGTAGGGCGAGACAAAATGAGGTGTGATTTGGTGTGTGCATACGCACGCACACACACACACACACAAATATAGTTCATATATATATATAATATATATATACATATGATATAAACCAGTGCATATGCCAACTTATGGTTAGGATACTGGTTGAACACAAAACATTTGCTAATTGAAGTATTTTTTATAAAGTACTATGATCTTGATTTCTGATAAAGTACTATGATATTGACTTCCGGAAATTGGTGTAGAGAATTGAAAAAATGTGGAATATTGAATAGAATAAGTATTACTACTGCATATATATTATACATAAACGTATTGTAGACATATATTAGAAAATAGTTTTTGTTAATTATTAGTCAGAGGCAGGATTTTAGAGTAAGTTAGTTCCGGACTCCGACAGGGAAGTCGGTGAGCGTTAATAGGGTTGTTTATCATTCAAAAATTGAGGTAGCATAGTGAATAGTCAGAAACAGTGGGAATATTGGTTAGAATAAGTATTACTGTCACACATACTATATGCACAAACTTCTTATAGACATATATTAAGAAACTGTTTTTATTAACAGAGGCAGTATTTTTCCTGGACTCAAATTCAACGAGCAATAAGGGGGAGTTTGTTTACAGGTCGTGAATTAAACTGGTGTACCAAACTATCGTATACATTGTTAAATATATATTAGATAAAGTGGTAAATTACATACATAAGGTAATATCTGACATAGTTGGTAGTAAACGATTTCTGCAAAAAGGAATTAACAGCAGGATTTTAGCATAAGTTCGTTTACACTGACTTTGTTGTTTTGTTTACACAGTGTTCTCCGTATTCGCTAGGTGGCAGGCTTTTTTTGCTCGTGCGAGCTTAGTAGAAAAGACATAGTTAGCAAGTATATTAGCCTAAAGTGTTCTTTTGAACACAAAAACAGCCTTATTCAAGGCTAACGTAGCAATCAGATTAAGTAAAAATTTTGTGATGGTGCCGTGCAAAAGGCAGGTAAAGGCCACCAGGCATTTAATATGCAACAGTTGTAGCAACTGGCTGGACTTCATCACGTCCAGGTGCGAGAAGTTGTGGGCTGAGGTTCAGGTGGATAGTTTTAGTTTTGAGTGTAGGGGATGTAGGAGGATGAAAGAACTTGAGGTGGAGATGTTAGAACAGCTGAGGCTGCTCGTTGTGGCAGTGGTGGGAAGGGAGCAGGTGAAAGTGGGGGAAGATGACGAGAGAGATGCTAGGGAGAGCTCACCTCAGCGTGGGAGGAGGCTGAGGGGAGGTAAGGTGACAGGTCGTAGGGAGACAGGACGTAAGGAGATGGGACGTAGGGAGACAGGACGAAAGCAGTCAAGAAGGAAAGAAATGGGAGGGAAGACAAATGGATTGAAGGAAAGGGGAGTGGGGGAGACAGTAGCGAAGGAGTCGGGGGTCAAGGCGATGGGAGGGAGGGTGTCAGGAGGGAAGGCGATGGGAGCACAAGTTAGCCAGGCAATGGGAGGGAAAGGTGACAGGTTGGTGAGTGAGAGAGAGCCTGATAACAGTCTGCCACCAAGTGACAAGGCTGCAGGACAGACTGTGATGGAGGGGATCCATTGGAAGAGCTATTCCAAGGCAGTGATAGAGGGGATGAGAAAGAAAGCGAGGGGGACTCAATAGTTAGGAAGACCGACAGAGTCTTAAACAAGGGAGATGACGTGGTAGTTTGCTTGCCTGGGGCCAAAATAGAGGCGATAACTGAGAGGGTAGAAAACATTGTGTGTTCGGGCAAGGGTGGATCTGTTTTAGTACACGTAGGGACAAATAACGTAGAGAGGGAGGGTACAACTGCCATAGTTAGGAAATACAGGAATTTGGTCAGAACACTAAAGCAGATGCTGGTTGAGCAGGTAATACTGTCAGGGATTTTACCAGTAATAGGAAGGAGGGGTCATAGATATCGAAATTGCCGGGGGATGGCAATTAACATGCTAGTTGAGAAGCTATGTAGGGAAGAGGAAGTTGGTTTTGTGGGGAAGTTTTGTTGGAAGGGTGGATATGTACATGAAGGATGGGCTTCATCGAAGTAGAAAGGGGGCAGCAGTATTTGCGGATGGACTCTCAGTAGCAGGAGACAGTGGCATGGGTAGCATATCAAATATTTTTAGTAGTAAACACTATTTAAACTAGAAGTGCAGGGGGGGTTACTTAGAGATGCCTCAAGCAGGACAAGAGACCACTAGTACAGATAAACCAATAACAGAATGTCCGAAAGACATGTCTGAAGCAGGTTATAGATGCTTGTGTTTAAATGCTAGGAGTATAGTAAATAAGAAAAACGAATTAAACATTACCATTAGGTAACAGTGACCACAATCAAATACATTTTGACATCAATGTAAAATCAGAAAGTAAAAATATAAAAAACCGTATCGGAGAAACTTCCACAAAGGTAACTATAAAGATATGAGAAAATACTTAGCAAAGATAGATTGGAATAACATGCTGATGAATAAGACCGCAGTTGAATGTTGGAATATTCTAAAATATTAAATTGAGAGTATCATCGATAAATTTGTTCCCTTGAAAAAACCAAGGAAAACGGTCTAGAAAGAAACACTTGTCAAAACAAGCTATTAGAAAAATAGTGTTTAAGCAAACTATGTGGAGGGTTTATAGGCGCACCAGAAAGGATGAAGACTATGCAAATTACAAAGAGGCACTTAACCTAGCTACAACTGAAATTAGAAAATCTAAAAGAACTTTTAAAAAAAAATTGGCAGGTAATATAAAAAATTACAGCAAGAGTTTCTATGCTTATGTAAGGAGTAAACAGAAAGTTCGAGATAAGGTTGGACCACTGGAAAACAACAGTGGAAACATAATTTCAGACGGGTTTCAAATGGCAGAGGTCCTGAATGAGTATTTCAGCTCAGTTCAATGAAGAAATTATTAAGTGGGTAGATGACGGGTCACTAGTGGATGTTGTCTACTTAGATTTTCAGAAAGTTTTCGATAAAGTGCCAAATCAAAGACTGTTACTTAAACTGAAAGCCCATGGCATAGGTAATGATGTAATCAACTGGATAGAAAAGTGGCTTACACACAGAAAACAGAGAGTAATAGTAGATGGTGAGATTTCAAACTGGAAATCTGTTTTGAGTGGGGTACCACAGGGATCAGTATTAGGCCCTATACTGTTTTTAATATATATAAATGATTTGGAAGAGGACATATCTAGCAAAGTACTGAAATTTGCAGATGACACAAAAGTATTCAGAAAGATTACTAATGATACAGATAAACAAAGTTTACAGGATGATCTAGATAAATTAGTTAAATGGTCAGAAAAATGGCAAATGTTATTCAATTTTGGGAAGTGTAAATGTATACACATAGGACATGGAAACATAGACGAAGAATATAAAATGGGGGATGCTGTACGAGGTAGAACCACACAAGAAAAGGACTTAGGAATAACATTTAGTGCTGACATGAAAGTTTCAGAGCAATGTGGGATTGCTGCTTCAAAAGGAAATCAAATTCTAGGGCTAGTTAGGAGAACTATCATGTATAAGGAGAAACAGCTAATTGTACCCCTGTACAAAGCAATAGTTAGACCACATTTGGAATATTGTATTCAAGCATGGAGGCCATATCGTAAAAAGGACATAGACAAGCCAGAAAGAATACATTGAAGAGCAACTAAAATGATTCCAGAATTGAGAGACCTTAGTTACGAAAGTCACTTATTACAATGTGGTTTGACAACACTAGAGACCAGGAGACTAAGAGGAGACCAAATAGAAGTGTTTAAAATAGTGAATGGTTATGAGAATGTTGATTCTGTTTCTTTGGATTTCATCAGCCTTACTTCGTACAGATGTGTTTGCATTTGCACAAACAAACATTTTGATATGTCCCATATTTTTTGCAGCATGCACAACATATAAAGATTTTATAGCAATGAACAACATGACGAGTTATTGTGTTGCTTCCAGTTCTAAGGTGTGTCTTCCACACCTGAAGTTGGCTGCTAATCCACACATTCTGAACCTCAGCCCTCCACTCAACATGAAGGCAAGGTGGTTCAAAAATCATGTCGGTAAGCAAAACATGCATTGTTCATACAGGTATTTATACAATTCAGAATTAAAGAAATTATGGTTATGAAGAACTGACTTGGGGATCAATATCTGGAATGATTATAAGTGTGTAAAGCTGCCTATCAATTAAGACAAAAAGGCTATTTTGATAATTATAGCTATTCAGTGGACTCCGCTTAACATAATCACACCACAGCAATTTTATTCTACTAAGGATGCTGATTCACATTTTAATACAGCTGGAATAGGGAACGATTCAACATTATTTGACTATACTAATCAGCTGATTATGTTATCCATGTTTCTGTTAAGTGGATACATTTAAAGCAGACAACTTTTATTTCTTGTTTCAGCATACACAATGGCCAAGTATGGAATGTCACAGTGTGCTTTGGGGATGTCGGAGGAATTCAGAGATGACGGTGTCGCTGTAAACACACTGTGGCCAAGAACAGGTAACAAATTGTCTTTGTTGTGTTGGAAGGCAATGTCCCATGAATTAGTTCAAAAAACATTTTGTTGTGTAATGAAACAGTAATTATGTGAATATAAACATTATTATATTTGCAGCAAATGTTATATGTCAAGGCATGATACATTTATTGTGGATTTTTAAACACTTGAGTTAGCAGCAGTATGCAATGCAGTCTTGTAGACTGAAAGTGTACTATGTTTAAGATTCATATATCTTCATTGTTTTTCAATGTTTTTTTTATTTTCTGGAAGTACAGCTTCACTACAGTATCATGTATCATGACGGTTTGACTGTATTTATAAACTTTACCGTATCAGTCAACTACTTGAATTATAATTTTATAATGTACCGTTGCGTGTTCAGCGATCTTCACGGCAGCAATGGAGATGCTTGGAGGGGGACCATCCATCAAGTCCCAGTGCAGGAAGCCTGAGATTGTTGCAGATGCTGCCTACTACATCCTAACACAGGACAGCAGGAGATTCACTGGCAACTTCTGTATTGATGAGGATGTGCTCAAGGATGCTGGAGTAACCGACCTTGATCAATACGGTTATAACAAAGGTAATTAAGTCCTCTCACTGCTGCAGTCGCATGTCAGTTAAGCATTACTTTGGCACCAATTAGCCATCTTTGACACATGACAACTGGCTGTGCAGATCCCATCTGTGTCATCAAAATAACAGATTGAAAAAATACATTAATTTACAAGCATTGTATATTAGCAGTAAATATTTGTTTATGTTCCAGATCAAATATTTAACCATAAAGCTTTATTTGATTGTAAACATGTGCATTCATGTTATGTTGAGGTTAGCTGAAGAAAAGCTATTCAGCAACAGACAATAAGATCAATGTTTATCTAAGCAGTTACTGTGCCAGTCTTTACAAAGATTAATACAAATCAATAGGCTGTCAATCATGTAACACTAGTAGCTACATACATTCAGTTGCGGACTCCAATTATTTAATTGGCAATTAAATATTCTTAGAAAGAAACATGTTTGTTGACAATAAAAAAAAACTGTAAATATGTTTTTACACATTAAGTTGTTGTATTGTATGTTACATAATATTAAAATGACACATTCATGCATATACTAACAAATGTGATATGAGCACTGCCTTATTGGTGTTATACAGAACCGCCTTTGCCGTTGACAATGCTGCAGTTTTAGTTCATTACAGAGCAACATTGTTTCAGATGCAAAGCTGATGGTAGACTTTTTCCTGGATGACTTTGAAGAACCATCTGCTGCCTTCAAGGCTACAGAAGAACAGAAATTTGCGCAGCCATCTGGAGAAATGTCTCAACACATCGAGAAGACATTTGCAGTGATCCAAGGCATGCTAAACGACGAGCTCGTGAAGTCGGTGGGCGGTGTCTATCACTTCGAATTGCATGGTAGGCCCCAATTATAATTTATTGATGTCATGATATTAACAGTAATATAATTTTTTTATTAATGACGAACGTTTTGTTGAATCAAATTTGCATTCAATACAAAGTAACTCATATCAGTCGCAGGCTACAGCCAAGATGATGTCAAGTGCTATAGATAATAGTGTATCAAATTAACAAAACAAACAAACTGATTTCATTAATTTATACCTCAGTACGTCTTTCACAATACATGTTAAAATGATTTGTTTGATGTGCAAGAACCGGTGATAATATCTACATCAACTTGCTACTTTACGGACAGAACATCTGCCGTAGTATTTCTGACACAGTTAGCTTGGTTCCCTTCCAGATGGGGACCTGTGGTACCTGGACTTGAAGAACGCTAATGGGTCGGCTGGGAAAGGGTCCGCCCCAGCCGGCGATGCAGACAGTACGTTGTCGCTGAGCAGCAGCGACTTCGTGAAAATGTTTACCGGGAAATTGAGCCCGACAACAGCCTTCATGATGGGCAAGCTTAAGATTAAGGGAAACATGGGACTCGCCATGAAGTTGGAGAAACTGTTGAAAAAGATGAGCTCAGCATCCAAACTGTGATAATAACGAATACATATTTTGAAAATATTCTAGCTTTGCAAAAAATACTTACTACAACCACCAAACTAACCCAGATAACATGTGGACGTACGTTCAGCATGCGGTGAGCATTTGTGAATGACAATGTGACTACGGAACAGTATACTAACCTCTGGTGATCTGCCATTGCGATTTCAAGCGAAGCCATGAAGCATATATGTCAGTTTTATTTGACCGATCACATTCAATGAAACGACTCGTCAACACGACTCATTCAGTAACACGACACGGTAGTTTCTGAATTGGTCAATTTACATGGTATCTTGCCAGCAAATGCATTGTGAAACCATCGAAGGAAGCATTACTGCAACGGGTCGAGGTATATATTGACCCTGATAAAAGGTCTCTGTCGGTCGTAGTTAATGAATGCTGTTACAATAATGCTTACATATCCAGGAACACAATTTAATATTCAATGCATGCTTTGCCGATTACTGATGCGAACAGGTGCAGCAAACAACGATACAGATGAAAAGCTTATCTTATGTATGCTGCACATCGTGTCGTGAAGCACTAGGACTACAGCAGCTTTTTAATGTTGCACCTTGTTTATCTAACAGTAATCCGTGTTAATCATGTGCAGTGACAATGCAACGGACAGTATGAACATGTGGCTCACCTCTATTATGTCTAACCCATGTTCTTGCCGCGGCAGGCGCCGCATTTTATATTAGTTGATTACGGGTAATTTATGAATAATTACTTGATTCCATTTATAATAAATTGCATACTTGGCATACAATTGCAATAGTTCTGCGTCCAGTACAAAGGCACACAGAAGTTGTAACAACACGCAGTATCAGTGAAATTGTTTCAGTTGTGTTCTCAGCCTGTCTGCCACCTTTAAATGTATATCTTCTGACATGTTAGAACAGTTTTCGCGAACAGTACGGACATTATTCTCAATTTACACATTTGTCAGATAAGTCACGTGAATAACGTTCATTTGCTGTTTTAAAACGTTGTCGTACATATGAATATGATTGAAGTAACAAACAATATAGTAAAACAATGTATTTCACAGTTCTGCTCATTATACTCCACTGGCTGCTCCTCGTGCTCCCGTCGACAATGGCACCCGGAGAAATGTTTGGTAAGCACACGCGCGCGCGCGCGCGCCCGCGCGCACATACACACACAAATCACACAGCAGTGTAGGTTGATTAGTCAACACAGACACTTTTGAGTGCTCACGTGTCGAGCACTGATTTGGATTTCCGTCGATGACTGTTTGAACGTGCCAACATTACTGCTGTGTATGGTTTGCGAGCTTTATCAAATACCCGTTCTGGAAAGTTGATAAATCCTTCAGTCCACCATGAATTGGGGTTTTCCAGATACTTCTTGTAGAGTTGCTGTCGTACTTCCTCCATGGTCGTCCTCGTCTGGACGGCATGGCGAAGGAATGACCAGTTCAGAGTGGCGCTGGTTTTTTTCTTTTCCAGATACATTTCGTCCATTTTACGCCTGACCAACGCCCACCTGCGGAGTGTGATGGCCCTCTCATGGTCTTGTACGAACGCCTCGAAGCTGTCCTCGTCCGTGTCATCGTCGGTGGTGACGGGCGACTCTTCCGGGGACGGTGCCCGCGACTCAGCTGCCTTCTGCGCGTTCTCCTCTCTCCTGCGCTGAGCCGACAACAGCCGCTGCTGTTCGAGTCGTTTGCGAGTGTAGATGTCTTCTAATACGAGCTTGAAGGCATCGCTCGCGGGCGGTGCACCGAGGGGCTTGACCCGCAAGGCGGCCGACGGCACACGACCGCTCTCGTCTTGGAACAGTGTATCGGCGATGACGTCGTCCCACCCCACGGGGCTGGCGGGCTGGCACATCGGTGTCGCGCTGCTTCGAGTGCCGGCTGAAGAGGGCGCGGGCGAGCGTAGCCGCCCTGCAAGGCCACGGTTCGACACTCGGTTTGCCTTCCGGGTTGCGCGTGGACTGCTCGCGGACGATTCGACGCCGCGTCTGGGCGCGATACGCCGACGCGTGACGGCAGATCCCGGCTTGCTCATCCTGCGGGGCTGCCTCGGACGGCGCTTGTATAATTGTATTGTTCAAACGTGACCTCCTCGGACCTTTGACCGTTCGTGAAAAGCGTTCGCTGTGTGTTGACGAACACGATTAGCTCTTCTTTTCAGCCCACGTCTATCTTGACCGTAACGATGCTTCCACTGTGTATTGTTCTGTTGCTGGTCCTACACACATCTGAACTACGCACACACGCTGCATAAACGTTCACCACTTTCGGTAATGGACGCGTTCCGTTTCTTACAATAGAATGTTTGCACTGACTGAAAAACCATCCGTATAAACCGGGTGTCGCGAGATTGGACCACGTAATTAACTCAAAAGAGGACAACTCGTTGCCAACGTTCAGGTATGTTGGCATGGCGTTACCAGCACTAATTTGTGCACGTAAATTATTCGTCGGCACGTATACCTGATGCACGCATTTTATTAAAAGAGATACCGAACTTAAGTTATTATATTTACAAATCATTAATCACGCTAGCAAAGGTGAATAAACAGACATGCAAACGCATACATTTATCGGCGCGGAACAATTACCATTTGAGGACGACCAACTATTCAGCGTCGATGCGCTGAATTTATAATAAAAGTCATGTTAGGGGAGTGTAAACGAATCTTTTTCGCCCTGCAATTATAATATATTCTAACTTTGTCTAAACTAAACCCCTCTCCTCACACAGCAAACATGCATACCACGACTGTGGTAGTATAGATAGTAGTATCTATGTGCACTTGCGTACGTATATATATATATGTGTGTGTGTGTGCGTGTGCGTGTGCGTGTGCGTGTGCGTGTGTGTGTAAATATATATATATACATATATATATATATATATATACATATATATATATATACATATATATATATATATATATATATATATATATATATATATATATATATACAGGGCCTATATACACAAACATACATGCGTACGCAAGTGCACATATAGACACTATTATCTATACTACTACAGGACGCAGAAGAGGACAGAACATGAGACAGAAGAGGAAACGTCACATTTAATGCAAGTAGGGTAAGAGTAATATTGTGGTGCTATTCTTTGCTCAGTTTAAATTTGGTCTGCTTTCTATTTTTATGTACGGAGTATCGAACGTGACGTCAGCGGACATCTGAAGAAGGAACATAGAGCACAAGGTACTGATCGAAACGAAGATTAAGCCGCGAAACCTGGTGTTGGAAAGTTTACCTTCCCCGAGAAAGCGTAACTTTGAACACCGAATGCCACCAAGAACATTAGCGTTGACGCTTCTGTCATGCCTTCATATTATATCTTTTATATCAGTATACATAACTGGCAGATTAAACAACATTAGATTCATAGACAGTCTAAACTATAATTCAACAATCAAATAAAGCCATCCAATGACAAACCCCAAAGTGATATCATACAGTGATAGACATTTCCGAACCATGCGAGTGATTACTACAATTATTAGACATTATTGTCATATTGATCGATATTTCCCAAAATACACCGCGCGCATTGACTATATTCCAGTTGTTATTTTCCTTATGGGGTGGTCGCAGAAGTTCGTAAAGTCCAAAAACGTATAAACATCACGTATTCGTGAGGTGTGGTGTGATTGTCATGCATATGTCGGAAATATATTCAACCATTGGCGCCGCCTAACGAGTGAACCGGCATTGATGCACATTGACGCTAGTATGTGTACAACCGGACAATACGGCGGATCGTGTATTATGCACATTTTACTATTCTTTATGTGTGATGGTATATACATGAATTGTAATAAATAGAGCGGTTTTGTACATCCAACGATTACATCGCAGCCAGGGTCAATCGCCTGAAGTCTGCCTCCTTCCCGTGGCCCTGAGCAGGCCCGCCCTCGGGGTTTTGAAAAGAGGGGTTCAAGCGTACACAACCAGCCGGATTTATGGGATCATTTCTGAAATTACAATTACACCAAATTCTCTCAAAAAAGAGGTTCGTTCGAACCCCCCGAACCCTCATCCCGGGGCATGGGCGAACATTCAACTTTTGGCAAAGTCCAACAGCAATTTGGCTTTCAAGTTGCGCGGATTGAAAAATAACCCTTTCCGTGCAAGTTATTATACCATTTCAAGTTGATGGTTTAAGACAAAATAAAAACTATTTAAAGTGTAACATATGCATTAATTGTTGACATGTGATATAATTTTTTTTAATTCATAGACTACGATTCCGGCCGACAGTGCAGGCGCCGACCCAAGCTTGTTGGCGGGGAGTAGGGCTCAGTCAATCGTAGTCATATGTCGTTCTACTTACAAACGGGGGGGGGGCAGGGACGACACATGTGTCATTCTACTTACAGATGGGTTGACACTAATTCCGATGTAGACATTTGTACTTGACTGATGCTTTCTCTCCATGACCTGTTTACGCGGTCAGTGGCTCCAATCAGTTGCGTTGTTCCTCGAGATAATAACAGTGGACAAAGGCCCAGGACGAACAGGCCGGAGACGTCCAAGCTGTGTATAAAGACGTCAACGTAACGAACATATGGTTAACGTATGAATTATCAATGTAACCGGGAAATCGCATGATCATATGGTGTTCAATTGTAGAATTTGTAGCAATGATTATTAAAACACTGCATGTCCAGCCTTGTAATGAAGAACCCTCCTCTAGCGTCCTCGCCTGACCCATCCTGGGTGACCGGTGGGGTGATTGGTAGGACAACTAACACATAGTCTTTTCCAGACAGTGTACACTATAAACGCCATACGTAAGAAATGTGGTCTATAGGCACACAACTCTCGACATTAATAAAGAATCAAAACAATACTTAGTCAGAAGCTCGATAGGGCAAATAGCAATTATTAATTGTTAAGTAACCCTGCCGGTTACGTACCCGCCTGATTAAATAGTTGCTATCACATGAGCAACTGAACAAATATAACCAAACTTTTGCATTAGTGATCTATACATATGCTTATTGTTAGCTGCGACTGCAACCAAGTTATATGTAACATTGAGCCTAACTTTGAGCTCAAATCAGCTCCTAGGGATGACGTAGCTTCACTCAATTCGCCAAACGACGGGTGAAAAACCTTCCCCAATACAATCACCTCACATTCTACATAGCCGAGATAGGGCACAGACAACACATTTGCAGCCATGGATCCACCCTGTGATATCCTTCAGCGTCTGTTTACGTGGCAGCAGGTGGTTCCTGAAGAATCCATCTGGTTGACACTTCTGCTCCGATGGTTGACACTTCTGCTCCGGTGTCTAACAAACAGTTCGCCTCCACCACTGGACATTTACCGACGGCTTTCTCCATCAGCTCCTCCACACCTGATGGGACCTTTAGCTCACCGTCCCTACCTGCACCTGTGTAGAGGTGACGTCAAGTTTCCCGTCTTTACGATCTTCTGGAGAAACTTGGGACTGATATGGTCCACGGATCCACACGTATAACATATCCGTTTCGCCTCGGCATTGTAGCCACAATTAGGCTGGCGACGGGCTTCCCAGCTTCGTGTGTTCCTAACACTGTCCAGCTGCTGCTGCTGTTTTGGGCTCTGTATTGCTCAGCAGCACCTTAAGCTGTTCCTCCAAATCATCCATGACTACAGGCAGGCAACCCCAAAACAAGGAAATTAATATTTAGATTTAACAAATGAGCAAGTATATCGACAGTTATAAGGCTTAATATCAAGCAACGGTCACGCGTATAACCATGAACACATGCAGGATTATTTTCTTTTAGGACACTGCCGATAAAATTAACCCGAAGAGTTAACCTGCACCATGTGCTATCACTGCCGAGACCAAGCTGAATAACCAGGACCCACCTAATGACCCAGCTCCAAAGCGGGAGTGAACATTCAAAATATTCCAGCAGTAATCATCACAACACATGGCCTGTACCATGATACCCAAGCTGCAGGGTAAAGCATTACACATAGTTATTAACAGGCATGACAGTTTCAGTAGTGTCCCCGTCACAGTTCAAACGCGTCATTCAGTTCTGTTCTGAACCTACCCATCTAGGCACCAAACGGAAGTTGTCGCCTCGGAAGTTCGTAGCTTTGGAATCGTCGTCGACGTCACACAGTTATTTCCGGCAACACAACATGAGGGTAGCGGCATCAATATTTAGTTGCACAGCTATCGGAACCTCGCATCACTTCTGCTAGCGCTGACCGATGGACTTCCGGTGATATCTCCCTTCTTGTGATGTTATCGTTCCTTCCAGCTGGGGTTTATTTTGTTGTCTTCATCCCACTTTTGACACCATTTTGTAACCGGAGAATCGCATGAAGACGGAAACGGTGATATTGTTTCTTTTGTATATAAAACAAAAACCAACTGGGCACTGCAGGTGAATAATGTGTCGAGAACCCTGTGCTCTTCTGGCGATTTCGCGTGACCCTTCCTGTGTGACCGGTGAGGTGACTGGTAGGGCAACTAATCCATAGTCTTAGTATCTGTTTTCCCTGCTATGTCTGTCTCACACAAAAAATATGCTTCTCTGCATCTGCAACACTGCTTCCAAGATCACAGGCCTCCCCAAAGAGTCCCCATACAGCCTGTCTCTCAGCTGACTGAACGAGCGATGACCAGAAAAGCACACGCTGTTGCCAATGACCCCGCCCACCACTGAACACCGAGTTTGACCTTCTTCCCGTCTCAGAGACGATATCGGTGTCCAAAATGCAGAAAAAACAGGTTCAAAAACAGTTTCATCCACAGGCGACAAGTCGTCTCAGCAAACTCTGTTTTAAGTGTTCATCACGTGCAAGCCGATTGCTGAACAGTGTATATATGTGTGTCTGTTGAGGTGAATATCTTAAGAATTGATTCTTATTACTCAACTTACAGCAATTTAATCATATTGTATGTGATCGCATGTCTTAAATTGCGCTAACTTATGTATGTAAAGGCAGTATGATTATATTGTATGGACTACTTTCATGTATGTACTACTGTTATTACTGTTATTAACTCATTTCATGTATAATATTACTTTTATTAACCATGTTTACCTAACATTTTATTCTCTTTACATATGATGCTCAGCAAGCAGAAGACAATTATCCAATGTTTTATTGAACAATAAATTTATATCGTATTGTATCGTTACTTCGCAATTGTTTTGCCGGAGATGACGTGGTGCGGTCTTTGCGCATGTCCGTTTCCCGTAGTGAATGTTCGGAAACGAGGCTGCAACGTCTTGCCAATAATGCTTGCCCACGTCTCGTTGACTAAGAAGGCAGATCACTAGTGTTAGTAGTGATCGTCCGCAACATCAGAACGAGCCAACCGAGACACTGTTATGTAGTGACCGTAACATCATACAGCCACATGGTAGTCAAAATGTACGTCATACGAAATCCAAAGTGATTTTCAATTGCCGCGACGTCACGCTCACGTTAAAAAGGCCGGAGAACGGACAAATGTAAGTAAACAGTTGTTGTTGTAGTTCAACATTAACTATCATCGCAAAGAAACATTGATTGGTGTCATAATATTTGGATGTTGTGTGTGTTATTAGTATTTATTAAGTATGAATTATTGCTGTTCGTCGACCTATGACGTCACAGTATCTAATGCCTACGGCCACGTCACACCGTTGATCGCAAACAGCAATCTGGACGTTTACAAGTGATTTCGGGTTTTTGTTGTATTCTCAACGTTGTAATATAAACATTGGCATAACAATAGCAGAATTTTCCATTTATTTATTTGTAGAATATGATGTGAACAAATTTGGTAAGATTTGTGTACGTCGCCGTATTCCGAAATGATAGCACGCCACCAATCGTCAATACGTTATGAACTACCGCACGAAAGACTGCGAAAATTATGTGTTTTGTGTCAAAGCTTCAAACAGAGACACCTCCGAAATAAACATCCAGTCGAATAATAGGCCCTAACTGAAGAAAAATGGCGGAAGAGCTGGATTTCCGGTCCCAGTTGCTAATAACCACTTCTATCATGGCTAACATTATAACTCCGGCTCCATTATGATAACGTTATTATTGTTGAGGAATTAATACTTATCCGCAGCATTATTGATTCCCCGTCTAACAGTTTTGGAAACAGTTCAAAACAGTTTCAGTTTAAAAAATTAAGTTCGAGCATCTTTCCACAGCTGTAATTATATACCCTACTTTATTATTGTTATATGTGTGGATTCTGTGTGTAGGGTAGCTAGGCTGCTACCCCAACAGTATGCAGTTTAGGTTGAGGTCGTCCCTGCCCTTAGGAGTCGTTCAAAATTGTCGTCGTTTACCTATTTGTACAAAGCGTAGTCATTTCCAGATCCACCCACCCCGAATTAGCATTTTGAAATGTTGATACTTTTTCTAATTAAAAACAACATATTGATACATTAGAGCGCCGCGAGGTGAACGGCTGCCAGTACCCGGAGACGGTCCCGACTCAAGATCACGGCCAAGTTGTTGACATTTTACGCCGCCACCAATACATGTAGGGTTATTGTTCTAATATTGTGATGCCACTCCTTGTTCATGTCAACGTAATCCCATTCTGTTTTCCATTGCTAAACATCAGTCGTGACGTCAGCCGATATCTGAAGGAGCATCCAGCAAAAGGCACGTCTGTAATTGGTGCTGCGGTTACATTACTTTTTTTGTTTTGGTCAATCGTAACCTTTGTTTGCTTCTCAGATAATATGGTAGCAGGCTGGCAGGCAGTCCAGGGTGTGGTCGTCCATGCCCTTAGCTAGCCCCGGGCGCAGCTGACCCGGCTGCCAGTATCTGGAGAGGGTCCCTACCCAGGGTCACGGGACAGGTAGACCCAGAACAGGACGCAGAAGAGGACACAGAAGAGGACGTAGAAGATGGGGCAGAAGAGGACAGAGAAGAGGACGCAGAAGAGGAAACAGAAGAGGACACAGAAGAGGACACCGAAGAGGACTCAGATGAGGACGCAGAAGATGGCGCAGAAGAGGACGCTGAAGAGGAAGCAGAAGAGGACACGGAAGAGGACGCAGAAGAGGACAGAACATGACACAGGAGAAGACACATCGCATTTAATGCAGGTAACAGTTCTAATATTGTGATGCTATTCTTTGCTCAGTCTAAATTGTGTCTGCTTTCTGTTTTAGGAGGAAGCAGCACCGAACACAAGGTACTTCTGTAATTGCTTCTGCACTCTTGAGTTCTTCGACGGGCGAACACCACTCGAAACATCCCTCATCAACGCCGATCGAGGTGCTCGTTATTCAACCGTCAAGGTAATTGGAAATCTTCGCTCCCTGGCGGTGAACGTTAACGCGATCGGCGTCGATCGAGGCAAAGATCGTCTATCGTCGCCGCAGAAAAACGGTCTCGGACGAACAGGCGGATGTCACAAACATCCGTCGTCGACACCGATCGAGGCGGTCGTTCTTCAACATTACGCGATCGACGCCGATCGAAACGAAGATCACGCCGCGACACCTGGTGTTGACGCATTGGAAAGTATACCTTCCCCGAGAAAGCGTAACTGTGAACACGGAATGCCACCAAGAACATTAGCGTTGACGCGAGGGAACATCACTCAGCTCTCGTCGTCATTGCCCGCTCATTTCATAGTTTCTGCTTGATTATACCAATGCTTCTGTCATACCCTCATTTTATATCTTTTATATCAATATACATAGCTGGGAGATAATAGGCAGTCTAAACTAGATTTCATCAATCAAATAATGCCATCCAATTAGCAACTAAAAAATTATACCATATATATATAGTAATAGACATTTCCTAATCATGCTGCTGATTATTACAATATATTATTTACCGATGTTTCCCAAAATACATAATAATAATAAACTTCTATGGCGCCTACATCCTCAGGAACCTGACCTCAGAAGCGCAACAAAACAGAATCATTCAGCATAATCGTGAACAGGGACGCGCAAAAGTCATCAGAACGAGGCACAACCGAAGATTTATGGTGGAAATGCAACTTGGAATAAATATGTCCTGAGTTTTTTTTTCTTCATAAAATAGCTATAGTTTCAGATGTTTTGAAAGTGACGGGGAGTTAATTCCAGACCCTGGGCTCAGCGATAGGGAAGGCACGTTTACCCAAGTTAAGTTTTGTTTTAGGCACAATAAGTTGTTGTGAAATTGATGATCTGAGCTGCCTAGGGATATTTGAAAGATGCAGGAGGCTAGCCAAGTAGGGTGGTTGTTGTGTAGATAGAGCACGATATGTAAGAGTGGACAGCTTAAAATTAATTCGAGAAGAAACAGGAAGCCAGTGTAACGGTTAGTGGTAGTGATGGTGAAACCCGAGGCGCCCTGAGAACCACACGTTCCAGACAATTTTGTACTCGATGGAGTTTAGCAAAGTCTCTTTTAGCAATGTTATTTAGTAGTGAATTACAATAGTCACGGCGGCTACTAATTAATGCTGTTGATATTGTTTTAGCAGTATATATAAGATATGTGACGCCGAATTCGACGGAGATCACGTGTATGATAGAAACAGGATTTACGTACTTGAGAAATATGCTGGCGAAAGTCACTTTCAAAGACAACACCTAGATTACGAGCAGTATCTGATGGGGATGTATCACTGCCAAGCAGTTTAACTGGAAAATAGTTGATGACCCTATTTCGTTGTTGTTTTGTGCCAATAATAATAAGGTCTGTTTTAACTGGATTAACCTTTAGCGTACTTGATTCCATCCAAAACAAGATACCAGTAAGACAATCACTTAAAGTCGAAACAGATTCTTGTGCATTTGATTGTGAAAGTGATATGTAAACCCGTGTGTCATCAGCATACAGGTGATGAATGAGATTATGAATAATTACTTGGCTGAGCGACGTAGTATAAGCTGAACAGAACAGGGCCTAGGACGGATCTTTGCGGCACTCCGAATGGAAGGTGTTGTGGGCAAGATAATGCCAAAATGTCCATGAAGGCTTTGTAAAAGGATTGACTAGGTTCCAGTTGTTATTTCCCAGTTTCCTTATGGGGTGGTCGCAGAAGTTCGCAGAGTCAAAAAACGTATAGCGTTACGTATTCGTGAGTGGTGGTTTGATTATCACATCGCGGAAGAAAAAACAACCAGTGGCGCCGCCTAATGAGTGAACTGTTATTGATGCACGTTGACGCTAGTATATATACAACCGGTCAACATGGTGGAGCGTGTATTACGCACATTTTACTATTCTTTATGTGTGAAGGTAGCCAGGGTCAATCGTCTGAGGCCTGTCTCCTTCCCGTGCTCCTGAGCAGGCCCGTCTTGTACTTGATTGATGCTTTCTCTGCATGACCTGTTTACGCGGTCAATGGCTCTAATCTGTTGCGTTGTTCCTGGGGATAATAACTGTGGACAAAGGCCCAGAACGAGCAGGCCGGCGACGTTCAAGCTGTGTATAAAGACGTCAAAGTAACGAACAGATGGTTAACGAATGCAGTATCAACATAATCTGTTCGACATTTTATTCGAAATAGTGCAACTAAGCAGATTAATTATTTTCGTCCTTCATCACGCCATGGCGTCCTTGGAGAACACAGCCGATGTAAGACTTCCTCAAGAACACACAACACAATTGTCTTAACTAATTTCGAAATGAAAAATGACCTGGTAGACGTCTGACATTTTAACCCACCCCGCACACTCGATTACAAATGCCAGAACCAGAAGCTCAGCACGCTCAAGGTTTGTTACTATTAGTACGTGCCTTGTTATTGGCCCATATAGCCTTGTAAGCTTTCTTTTAGCAAGTCTTATTGGCTCAAATGTCAATGGGCGGTCCATCGACAGTTTGACAGTCAGTATGCCAACGAGGCACGGACCTGCGCCTGTAACAAGCGCCAAACACACCCAAATTATGATAACTCTGGCAGGGAGACATGGGGCTGTCACCCGTACTGTCTGTCGATAATTATGTGTGAAACTTATATAAGTGCCGTATACGCGCGACGTTACCGACGATCATACAAATCACATCGTGAGTCCCCCCCAGACGCTGACCGCTATCAGCGCATTAGCCTAATTATTCATTGAAACGGCCAATATCCGTGAGGTTGACAGGTAGCGGCGTGAGAGCTGATATGGAAGCAAGTCTCAAGCCAAATGCGTGAAACGTTGTAGGTCCGAGTTGTACTTTCCACTGTATCCTGTGCTGTGCTCTCCACTGTATCCTGTGCTGTGCTGTGCTCTCCGCTGTGTCCTGTGCTGTGCTCTCCGCTGTGTCCTGTGCTGTGCTCTCCACTGTATCCTGTGCTGTGCTCTCCGCTGTGTCCTGTGCTGTGCTCTCCGCTGTGTCATGTGCTGTGCTCTCCGCTGTATCCTGTGCTGTGCTCTCCACTGTATCCTGTGCTGTGCTCTCCGCTGTGTCCTGTGCTGTGCTCTCCGCTGTGTCCTGTGCTGTGCTCTCCACTGTATCTTGTGCTGTGCTCTCCGCTGTGTCTTGAGCTGTGCTCTCCGCTGTATCCTGTGCTGTGCTCTCTGCTGTATCCTGTGCTGTGCTCTCTGCTGTATTCTGTGCTGTGCTCTCTGCTGTATCCTGTGCTGTTCTCTCTGCTGTGCTCCCCGCTGTGTCCTGTGCTGTGCTCTCCGCTGTGTCCTGTGCTGTGCTCTCCACTGTGTCCTGTGCTGTGCTCTCCACTGTATCCTGTGCTGTGCTCTCCGCTGTGTCCTGTGCTGTGCTATCCGCTGGGTCCTGTGCTGCGCTCTCCGCTGTGTCCTGTGCTGTGCTCTCCTTTGTGTCCTGTGCTGTGCTCTCCGCTGTGTCCTGTGCTGCGCTATCGTTGTTATTTCATTCTAGGCATGTAGCCCATCTTCTAAGTTCAGTGTCCACGTCTCGCTGCCAGGTGTTTCTAGGCTGTCCTAGAGCTCTTCCCTTTTCCATTGGGGTTCCATGTTAGGGCTTGTCTGGTGATACTTCTCTTGTTGATCGTTTTGATTTCTTTTCCCACTAGAAGCTGTTTGGTCCTTTCCCACAGACTGTTGTTGCTAACAAATTCTTCAATTAAATTAAATTAACAATTACTTTTAATTTAATTAACAATTAAATCATGTGTTGGTAGACATGTTTACACATTTAAAACAATTCTAAAATCACAAGACTTGTAACAGAAATGTGTTTTTAACTTTGTTGGAAAGAAATTTGCTAATGCAATATTTACATGCCGAGACATTCCTTCAAGGGCATTTGATTACATTTTAAAATTTGTTGATACAATTAATAATTTTGCTCTGAAAGGGTTGAAAAGTTGTGGCTGAACATTTGCAAATTAATAAAAACAGGCAACTACATAATTATATAATTTCTATGCACCAAGTTGTTATTTATGTGTTTTATACTAAATCATTAGGTTTCACCTTTGCATACTAGCATTAAATATGTAAACACTATTTGTTATGCATCGCTAGAACTGGCATGCTTTTGATTTAAGTTGGCAATTGTAAAATATTCCAAACTGAAGTTATGTTACCTTTCTCTACATCTCCCCATTAATGGTTACTGTTGCCACAGTTCACTCAGCTGTATAAATGAGTACCTGGCTACAGATAGAGGTGGATAACTAAACGAATAGTATTCGTGCAGTAATAGCAGTGTGGCTGAATGCTTTCCAGATAAGTTGAGATGGTGTTGGAATAAACAGGTCTGCCAGGGGTGAAGTGCTTTGACAGGTCCCACACATTGGATATCGCGCTATATAAGAACGTACCTTTACCTTTATCTTTTTTATATGCACACATGAAAAAAAATTAGATGCATAGGTCTAATGGCCCCATAGTTCCAAAGGGCTGAAAGTTGCCACCCCCAAATGTTTATTTTAGATAAACCTTTGCTGAAGCCACATTTAGCAATCAACTTATCACACTACCAGAGGACATTCTATTGTTTAGGCCTTCATTCCAATTCACTTCCCTCCGATTCACAGGTGCCTGAATGACCAGTCCACACCAGTTGGTACAGTGTATATGTGCTCTGTGATGTTCTCCCTCCCTTTCACACAGGCCTGATCCTGATCTCTCTCAGGATTGTGACTGGAATAGTGACTTGAAGGCCTTCTGAAAATACCTGGATAACATAGTAATGTCAACTGTTAAATGAGCACTTAATTGAGAGTTAATTGGGAATTTATCAATTAAATTAAATTAACCCCTTTTGGTAAAGTTAATTAATTAAATTAAATTAGACTTTCTGGAAAAGTTAATTAATTAAATTTAATTAAATTAACAAATTAACAGTTGAAATTAACCCATGCCTGGAAAGTATATCTTTTCAGTGTTTGCTGCGTCATTCTCCATGTTTCCGAACTGTATAGCAATACTGACTTGACATTTGAGTTGAATATCCTCAGCTTGGTGTTTAACTTGATTTGCTTTGCTTAAAGTGAGGAAAACATAAATTTTTGGATCCTATGTTGTGGAGTATGTGGACTTTATTTAACATCTTAGACAAGTGAATGACGTGCAGCCCCTAGTCGAGATAGTTAAAGCAGAAATTGGTCCATTGAAGGAAGGTCTATCTCAGTGGTGACTCAATATGTAATAGCTAGTGACCAATGTCTGTGCCTTCGTGAAATTAATTGTGAGAACAAAGACAATATGCAAAATTGTGAACTGGGATGAACTGAAAAGTTTTTGATTTAGTACTTGGATAGGGTCTTGTTGGTGCTTGTACGCCTTCGAACTATGTGGTCATCGCCACATCCATTTTAATATAAAAGTAAAAACAGGGAATACGTATAAAAACAATGGAGGAGGAACTTCAACAAAGCAAATATAAAGAGATGAGAACATATCTAACGAATATAGATTGGAATAACTTGCTGAAGAACAAGACAGCAACAGAATGCTGAACTTGTTTAAAAGATGAGATTAAGGGCATTACAGAGGGGTTTGTTCCATTAAGAAAACAAGGGAAAAGATCCAGGAAGAAACACCTGTCAAAAGAAGAAACACTGGAAATGTAGAAGACTACACAAACTACAAAGAGGCACTTGGCCTATAGCTACAACTAAAATGAGAAAATCCAAAAGAACCTTTGAAAAAAAATTACAGGTAATATAAACAATGACAGCAACAGTTTCTATTACTCCAACAGTAAGGAGTAAACAGAAAGTTCAAGATAAGATCGGACCACTGGAAAACAACAGTGGAACATAATTTCAGATGAGTTTCAATTGGCATAGGTCCTGAATGAGTATTTCAACTCAGTTTTTACCACAGAAGATATCAACTCGCTTCCAGTTCCAGTTACTGAATTTGAGGGCGATGAATCGGATTAGTTAGGGCAGTTATTTGTAACTTCTGAAATAATAGCAAAGAAAATTAAGAAGACAATAAATCACATGGGGTTGATGGGATACCACCAAAACTGCTTAAGGAAATTGTAGAGCAAATCAGTACACTACTTGCAAAATTGTTTTAACTTGTCACTAGAAGAAGGAATAGTTCCTTCAAAATAGAAAGAAGCAAACATTACGCTGCTATTTAAGAAGGGATCGAGGAACACGTCAGAACATTACAGAGCAGTGAGTTTAACATTTTGAATGGAAATTACAAGAAACATTAATTAGAGAACACATGGTGGAATTCCTTGTAAAACATAAATTAATAAATACATCTCAACGTGGCTTCCTAAAAACAAGGTCATGTCTAACCAATCTCTTATGCTTTTTTTCAAGAAATTACAATGTTGGTAGACGATGGGTCACCAGTGGATGTTGTCTACTTAGATTTTCAGAAAGCTTTCGATAAAGTGCCACATCAACGAGTATAACATAAACAAAAAGCCCATGGCATAGGTAATGAAACTCCACCTGTTAGCCTCTCTTAGAAGAACTGCCGGTCCCAAGCCCGGATAAAGGAGGAGGGTTAGGCATGGGGCCAGTGACCCCATCCCGTAAAACAAAGCTGAAACAAGAGAAAACACTACTCTCGGTGGAGGGAGTTAGGCAGTACAGGACACTGAACTAATGACGGATGGGAATCAAACCCGATAGGAAGTCTTCACCCCAACAGCGGATCTCCTAACACAAAAAAACTACTATCAAAGTTGGATGCTGGAATGTTCCAGACCGGAAGAATTCCACAGGTCATGCACGAGATGAAACAGTACAAACTTAACATCATTGGCATCACAAAAGCTAGATGGACAGGTGCAGGAAAGACAACCTTGGCAACTGGTAACACCATCCTCTGGTCAGGCAGGAAAGATAATCAACATCGGGAAGGAACAGAATAAGACACTCTATGAATGGAAACCCATCAGTGAGAAATTACTGTATAGCAGATTCAACTCCAGATTTGCAAAACTGTCAATTATATTTGCCTATGCATCGATAGAAGATGCAGAAGAGGAAGCGAAGGATGATTTCTATGAGAGTCTGCAGTCAGCAGTAGAAGCAGTTCCAAAACATGATGTCTTCCTAGTTATTGGAGACTTAAATGCACGAGTTGGTAACAACAACACAGGAAGGGAAAGAGTCATGGATAGACACGACACTGGCACAATGAACAACAATGGAACAAGGGTGTGTGACCTGTGTGAATTCAGTGACTTGGTAATAGGAGGATAAGCTGATTCATAAGCTGATACATAAATTAACCTGAAAGTCTACAGATGGCAAAACAGAAAGCCAAATTTATCACATTCTCATAAATGGTAAGTGGCAACGTTCGTTACAAGATGTGAGAACCAAGAGACATGCGGACACCGGGAGTGATTACAGCATTGTGGTAGCTGTCTTGGTTCTGAAACTGAGAAAAGCCAAGCTCGGGGAGAAAGAACAGAAGCACTTCAATGTTGCAAGATTGACTAACCTTGACATCAAAACAAAAGTTCAACATTGCTCTCAAGAACAGTTACAGTATGTTGTAGAATGAGACTGAAATGACTATACATGCATTCAGTCAGGTAATACAGGAAGCAGGAGATAATACCCTTGGCTACCGGAAAACACAGAAGGAAGAGTGGATATCCCAGCTTACATGGAAGGCGATTGAAGACAGAAAGCAGATAAAGAAACGTGCATTGGATGCCAACTCCCCAAGACTAAAAGAAAAGATATTAAGGGAATATTTCAGAGCATCTTAAACAGACCAGAACCAGCAACCACAGCTGATATCCAGGAAGCAGAAGAACACATTGATGTCAACCTTGATCGGATCACCAAAACTGAAATTAGATAATCTATCGAAGCACTAAAACATAGAAAGTCACATGGAGAAGACGGGATCTGTCCAGAGATGCTGAAGGCTGAGGAAGTTGTGCCACCCAAGATCCTCTGTAAGATTTTGCAGCAGACATGGGACACTGAAGACACCCCAGAGGGATGGAAAACTGGCACTATTGTCAGGCTTCCAAGGCGAGGTGATCTTGAGGACTGCAATAACTGGCGGGGATAACATTGCTGCCTCTCACAAGCAAAGTCTTCAGCAGGATAATCCTCAGACGAATTTCAACTGCAACTGAAAACAGCTGGTTTCAGAAAAGGGGAAAGCTGCGTTGATCACATCTTCACCCTCAGACAGATCATTGAACAGTCAGCTGAATGGAACAGCACCATTTACACCAACTTCATAGATTATGAAAAGGCGTTCGACAGCCTCCATAGAGAATCACTCTGGAAAATCCTCCGATCGTATGGGATCCCCCAGAAGATGGTGAATATCACAAAACTTCTATACAAAGATTTTGAATTCAAGGTTCTTTGCAACACAAGCTCACTTATAGTTTCAGCATCACCACAGGGGTCAAGCAAGGCTGCATCTTATCACCATTCCTCTTCACTGTTGCCATGGACTGGCTAATGAAAGTGACGACAACAGACAATTGAAGGGGAATCAGATGGACCCTCACCACCTACCTGGAGGATCTGGACTATGCTGATGACATCAGCCTGCTTTCAAGTCGGCAGAGAGACATGCAAGAGAAGACAGACAGACTGACTGAGAGAGCACAGAAGTTGGGTCTGAAAGTGAACACCAGCAAAACAAAGCTGATGAAAATGAATCGCAAGTCAAACGACCCAGTCACCAAAAACAACAGTGACATAGATGAAGTTCACATACCTGGGGAGCAAAATAGCACAGATGCAGACTCCGAGAAAGAGGTCAACTCCAGGATAACCAAAGCAAACCAGTCCTTTGCCATGCTGAAGAACATCTGGAAGTCAAAACAAGTGGGAACCAACACTAAATTCAGAATCTTCAACAGCAATGTCCTCAGTGTTTTACTGTATGGGGCAGTGTGCTGGAAACTAACAACTAGAATAGCCCACAAAATATATACCTTCCAGAACAAGTGCTTGTGGAAGATTCTCAGAATCTTCTGGCCTAGAAGAATTTCAAATAAAGAACTGGCCCAGAGGACAAATACAAAATGTCTTACCCAAACTGTGAAGAAGAGAAGATGGAGATGACTGGGGCGCGTGTGTCGAATGCCACCAGATGCACTGGCCAGAATAGCCCTACGTTTGACACCGGATGGAAAGCGGAAAAGAGGTCGTCCCAAGGAGACCTGGCGAAGAAACATGGAGAAAGAGATGAAGGCATGCGGACTGATATGGGAAACCATCACCAGGCAGGCCGCAAAAATAAACCGACAGCAGTGCGCTCTCTTGTGGAAGCCTTATGTGCCACTTGAGGCACGAAGAGGACTGACTGACTATAGGTAATAATGTAATCAACTGGACAGAAAAGTGGCTTACACAAAGAAGACAGAGAGTAATAGTAGATGGTGAGATTTCAAATTGGAAATCTGTTTTTAGTGGGGTACCACAGGGATATGGAACAGTATTAGGAATTGTACTATTTAAAAAATGTGCAGTGCGGTACTAGGCTACACAAAAGAAAAGAAATTAGGAGAAACAGTTAGTGCTGACATGAAAGTTCAGAGGAATGTGGGGTTGCTGCTTCAAAAGGAAATCAAATTCAGGGGCTAAGTTGTCACCGTAGAGTTGCGTGGCATTAAATGGCCGCTTTGCTGTGGCAGTCGAGACAGACACCACCAGCAGTATATCACCACTGGTGATAGGACAGGATTGATTTCCTGTATCGTGTCATCAAGTGTGTTGGGTCTCTCAGCGACATTCACCATCTCCCATCTTGCCTTCTATTTTGTAGCTGACGCAGATCACCTAGCATATCGTCTTGGTACACCTCGTATTGCTGGACAATCTAATGTCAGATTCATCCGCTGTCATAGTGTGAGGTACTGGGCGACGTAGTGGATCTGAGCTACAGATAGACGTGTGTTAATTATTTCCTGCAGCAAGTGATCCACGAACGGCAGATGCATTGCCCTCATCCATTGTTGACTGGGCGTGTCAGTTATGTCAGCGAGCACGTCCTCACGGACGTCCATCATCACTGCGCGCCTTGCCAAACCACCCCCTCGGTAAAATCGGCAGTGCCTTTTTTATCAACAAATACGTATTTAGATAAATTGTAACCCTTTAACCGCATTGAATGTTTTGTTGTTGTTGCAAAGACATCCATTGGCGTTACTCCTGGTCACCTTAAGCCATTCAACATATATCTGCGGATGCAGGTATTGATTTCCTGCCCAAAACATCCCTCACCCTGTAAAGCCACAAGTGACTGTTGTGTCAACAAACTACACATTACGACACATTTGTAACACTTTTACCAAATGAAATTGGGGTTTTGCTATTGAGATATCCATTGACATTAATCCTGGTCATAACTGAGCTATTTGGCATCTTCCTATGGGTGCAGGTGTTGATTCCTTGGCCCAAAACTCTCACCGCCTTCGAAAAAAGGTACTCGCGACTTTACAGGGTGGAAGAAGGTTTTGGTTAGGATATCAATATGCCACTTGCACCCAAAGAGAGATGCCAAATGGCTCAAAATGACCAGATGTAAAGTGTCGCAGTTGCAAAAACCCAAAATAATATGGCTAAATGTTTACGTTATGTTAATATGTATTTGTTAGACAAAATACGCATTCGCGACCTTACAGGGTGGGGTAGTGTTTTGGTTAGGAAATCAATAACTGCAAATACTGTGTATATCTGAGTGGAGCGGTATGCTCTAAATGACTACGAATAATGTCCGTGGCTGTCATTGTAACAAATGTTATTTATCATTATTACCTACGAGCAAATGTCATTTGGCATTTCTCTATTGCTGCTCTCCTCTTTATCCCCGACGTCCAGGGTAAGGCTGGCACCGATACCTCTTTATCCCTGACGTCCAGGGTAAGGCTGACACCGATACCTCTTTATCCCTGAAGTCCAGGGTAAGGCTGGCACCGATACCTCTTTATCCCTGACGTCCAGGGTAAGGCTGGCACCGATACCTCTTTATCCCTGAAGTCCAGGGTAAGGCTGGCACCGATACCGGTCGTCGATTTTTGTTTCCCCTTCTTCGTCACTAGTCCCGTGTCACTTCTTCTTCGACACTAGTCCCGTGTCAGTTCTTCTTCGTCACTAGTCCCGTGTCATTTCTTCTTCGTCACTAGTCCCGCGTCACTTCTTCGTCACTAGTCCGGTATCACAATTGTAATATGATTAATATGCTACTTTATCTTAATATGTATTTGTTTGATATAATAGGTACTCACGACCTAACAGGGTGGAGTAGTGTTTATCGAGTGATAATTAATGTGATACTAATTAAACTCCATGATATTTTTTTACAGTGCACTATTATACATAGCATAGCAAACGTATTGACCGATAAATGAAACTTACAAATATGATGATCGTACGCAAACATAAATCGGGGCCACAAAATTTGACCAAAACACCAAAAATCAAAGTTCCCCAGGGTTGAATTTGGTTGCATTTTTTTGTGTGGAAACTCTGGGCACCCACCAGATCATCTTAAAACAAAAATTGGCTTTTGTTAAACTAAATGTCCGGGTCATCGTCAATTTCTACTGGGTTATAAACTGGGCACTCTGATTTTAATACAAAAAGGCATCTAGATTTATCACACATAATTCCATTGCGATATACATGTGGGTACGTATTATAAACTGGGTCGATTATTACCAAATAGGTCGTAACGTGCTTTGCCGTTGTCGACAGCCCCTGGTATGAGGCAAGAATATTTCCCATAACGGGATCCGCGTCAGACCTTCCAAGTTGGTATGGGCAAATAGCGGCGTCAACGAATATTATCCCATCAGTGGCTCCACCTATCGAATGCAGAGATGGGCTCAAATACGTATTCGTGTTTGAATTACAGCAAAGTTCATATTTGTATTTGTCTATTGCAAAAGTGACATATTTGTATTTATATTTGCTCCTTGTATTTGATTCAAATCCAGGTCAAATACACCACTTTTATCTCAAGTCTGAGATAAAGATCCAGCACACTGACATGCAATCACAGACTTCACAGCATCACTAGTAACAAACAGGCATCCTGTGAGTTTCCCTTGGAGATCAAGGCTATGGTGCAACTGTACAGAATAATTAAGCTGCCTGAGCTGGGGGGCTTTATCTTGATTTGGTGATGTCTTTCTATTTCAATGTGAAGTGAAACACACTAACTTTACCATAGAAGCCAATATTTAATGCATGCATTTTCTACATGCAACTGGTCAATCAGTGGTCATGATATGAAGGCCAGGTCTTCTGTGTTGTCGTTATCGGCGTAACTGGAAAAATCTCCCGACCCGACCAGTGCAACCGCAGTGACGACCGCTTTTGTGAAATATAATGAAGTTGTAATGAGTGTAAATTTAATGATGATATAATTTACACAGAAGACTGCCAGGTTTTTTATGTGACAAAAGATGTAAAACAGAAAATGTCAACAAAAACTACATGGAACGAAAATGTATTTGCACTTGACAATTTAAGAAGCGCTGTATTTGTAGTTGTATTTGACAATTTAAAAAGCGCAGTATTTATAGTCGTATTTTGCCAAGTGTATTTGACCCCATCCATGACCGAATGACTTTTACATGAATTACGCAAGAGGAAACGAAGCGACTTTCATGTTTTGTTGGCTTATTACGTTTATCTACACCCATAAAAAATTTCCATGGTACTTAGAGGCCAAAAACATGAACAACTTATGTATTACTATACGAAACGAATATTCGATCTAGAAATAACACAACTTTAATTAAATGTCAAAGAACACCAAACACAATAATTTCGGCTGCAACTGATTTATTGTTTTTGTCCAGTCATTTAACAAGAATACAATATCGCCTCCCTGGACAACACTAGATCGTCAGCTAGACAAACATTTGCATGATGAATGACTGTATATTGACAATACCATCGCCTATGCATCAGCAATGGTCACTTCCACTTCAACTCCAGGTTCAATGCTGATAGATGTCTGATTGTTGCGTGTTAAGGAAACACTTCAAAACAGGAAACATTACTTATACACTTGTGACAAATTACACCCATAATAGTCTGGTGTGACTACCCCCAACAGCAGACCTGGGACCAATGTACTCGGTACTTGTGTACTCAAGTACATTTTTAAGTACTCGTACTCATGGAAATGATGGATCATGTAGTTGTACTTATGCTCAATGTACTCAGATTTTATTCAAGTTGAAAAATGCAATAAATTTAGCTGTCGTTCTTTTAAAACTGATATTTTTCAAAGTGAATAAAAAATGGTAGCACGTTTGGTGATTTTTGGTCACTACCTTATTTGATAAAATATACCATAAGTTTGTAATGGATAATAATTTTTGAATACTTTTGGTACCATTTGAATCTGAATTTAATTCTGAAGGTTTCATTCACTGAAACTTGCGGTTAAAAAATAATTAATCATTGTCATTATTGCTTCTAAAGTCGACTGTAGTTATAAATAATTTTTTTATGAACTCAAAACATTTATAAAAAATATATATGGTAAAGTTATAATGAACCTACATTTATAAAATTCACACCATTCAAAACATAATTTAAGTAGCTTTCATTTCATATATAGTTTATGGTACTTGCTGACACAAAAAACATAACAAATACAACATGAACAAGGAACGCTCAGACTAAAAACAAAATCGGTGCGAAAGCAAATTTGCTTGGGAACTAGGAAGCTTATTTTGGATGGGCCTCTGGGATAAAAAGAGGTAATACCTCAGGTGTTTTTAAGGTGGCAGTAATCTAACAAGATAAAAATCGCGTACATTATCTAAAAAGGTGACTTTAGATTCCCACAACCTATGAGTCTTCTCGGTTTTGAGTATGACATTAACATAGCAAATCGTTCAACGCTTTCTCGCACAAGCTCTTTCATGGGATAGTTGTAAATATGTAACTAACTGGTGAATTATTTCCTCGAATTTAAGTTTGTACATTGTATTTAGTAATTAACTATGCCAACATTACAAGAACATATAAGTTCTGGTGCTGCATTTTATAAAGAAAAGGATACAATCTGCTTGACAATCTCAGATGGGCTGTGCAGGTCAATAAGGCGCTTGTGGATCCTCATCTGGTAGCGATCCCAGGTCTTTGATCCCTCACCACAAGGGGTCTTACGCGTGGTGATGCGCAGTAGTTTGGTGGGCATGCGGACGGGTCCCTTCACCTTCAGATTCTTCTCCTTCGCTCCACGGATCAGGTCAGCACATACTGTCAAACACAGTGTCCATGTTTAATATTGTGTTTCTCCGAGTCATCTTTCTATTATGATTTTCTACGCCGTACATATTTCATAACCGCCATCCCCATATCAACCCAGTCGGAAAACTTTCACTTGTATACCTAATATGCATGAATGAAGCCAGGGCTGGGTCCAATTATGTAATTGATTACAGCAAAATCACGTAATTATAATTGTAATTGATTATGGTTTCAAAATGTTGCTGTAATTGTTATATTTTGTATAATTGAAATTTTATTTCAATTACAATCAATTACAGTACGTTTCATATCACAAACTACCTGAACGAATTGTCAATAAAAATATAATTTAAGTCTCACGAGTTGAAAATCAAGACTACTAATAACACCAGCTTATATATTTACATTTAAGTCTCAGTATTCACTGTCTGGTGGGTACTGGTCAGTGGTGCTAGTGGTGGGTAGCCTTAGCAATTAGCCTTTTCAGTAAGTTGGTAACAGCCAGGAAGCAATAAACAATGCACAGACATTCAGTGAAACATTGCAGAGTTAGCAAGCCAATTACACCCCTTGTGTTGTGGTGGGTTGGAGACAGGTCAGGTGGCCAGGACTGTTTATATGGCCTCTCTTCCCATTCCCAACTCACACAAAGCAAAGAATGTCAGCTTAGAGCAGGAGCTACAACCTCAAAGTAAACACATCAAACCCTATTATTAGTATTTTCCAAAGAAAAATTTAAGAAATGCGCACGGATAAATGTCTGAATTTATGTCTTTTTTTCTGATTTTTATTGTCGGTCAAACATTGGGACATGTGCAAAGTTACACATATAGCACTTTTCATATCACTGTATAATCTTTAATATTTATCTAAGGACTCTGAAATTAAATAGCCAAATTCTGTGTATAACTGGCTAAGATTAGTGTACAATTTCAGTGCCATATTTGTATTCGTTATGAATTTATGGTTGGCTAAATATGGCACCACGTGCTATTTAGCAGGTTTCTGTGAGGTTATTTTCAGGCCATGTACCGATTTGGCCAACAGAATTGTTCTATTCATAATGAACTGATATGTTTTCACAATGAACATAATAAATCAGTTATGCAAAGAATTGATGTTTTGTATTAGAGTAGCTCTGTGGGAATGTGTATATTTGTGGCTTTAAAGATGGCTTTCGCTTATGCGCTAAAACAGACGGGCACAGTATTTCCTAATAAATAATTGAAAAAAATCAACTAAATAACAACTGAAGCGATTTTGTTCCAATAAAGTTTATGTTACTTCTAAATTAAATCTCTATCATATAAGCCCATTTTAGATATAATTTGACAAGTTTTAATTTTTTAGTTAAAACAGAATACATACCCTTTTCCAGACTCTTCACATTGCGACTAGTCAGGGTGATCCTGATGCGGTGGATGGTGACATCCTCAACTGGTGCTTTGCCAGCCTCTTTGTAGTGAGACTGCAATCAACAAATGTAAATTTACTAAATTACAATCAAAGATTTTCTCCACGACTAAATTCTTGATCTATCACTCTGGTTATTTCCATATTATTATAACATAGTAAGTTTCATAGCAAAATCAACAGTGTGAGAACCACTAGTCATACTGCAGCCAGCTAACTCAGTTTATTTTCTATTGAGGCTACACATATTTTGCAGTAAACTAGCATGTTCCCATTGTGTTCTACTGTAGTAGCCCAATGGAAATTATACTGGTAGGTATGAGCTACAGCTATTTAGAACTTTTTTATTTAATGCATATTAGTATCATAGACTAAATGTTGGTTGGTTTTGGTTAAAAGAAGTGATTTACAGACAGATATTTCTAGGTTAGCATAGTTCACTCAAACTAGTTTTCCTTCAAAACATATATGAAAATAATGCCCTAGTTGTTTTGTGAGCAGAAAGATAAGTATACAATATATACATTGTACGAAAATTAGTTACTGAGTGACCACTGATAGGTCATCCAGATAACTCACTATCAGTGATTCATTTTGCACCTCAGCGAAGGTCAACTTCCATGTGTCAAAGCAACCATTAGAAAAAGATGCATACTAGTCTATAGATGATTTGGCGATTTACTTGGAAATCTGCATGTCATTTAAACAGTATTAAACAGTAGATGGGGGAGGACAACTGTCTACGATCACACTACTCCACTGGTAGGTTTGGAAGTGAAACATCAACTGAAGCAGTATGGAACCATCCTCACTGCTGGGGGTTTGGACTACATCAGTACCCCCGGCACATAAATCTGCTGAAGGGTGGAACTTACTGTGGCTGAGTTAACCAATAGTGGCTATTCCTAGGCACAAATGGCGTGGGATAAACTGAAAATATCCATCATGTTTCGATGAGTTTACCTATCAGGGGTACTGTAGTACTACTACCATCCCTGGCCAGTGAGGATACATTGCACCATGGAAATCATGTGTGACATCACAGAAGCAGTATGATGCCATGGGAGTGCGAAGTCTTGCCTGACTGGGAAAACAACACAGCAATTTTGCTTATTTCAGGATATAATCTTATTTACTTATTGTTATAAGTAATAAAAATAATAAAAACAAAACAATTTTTTTTATTCGTTTTTAACTTTTAGCGTAACCGTTATACTGCTGCCTTTTAAATAACTGGAGTGCTCGTTCTGCACACTATTCCCCATGGGCCATCTAGAGTTTATTACTCGATACAGCATTTTATGCATATTAGTATCATAGATAAAATGTTGGTTGGTTTTGGTTAAAAGAAGTGATTTACAGACAGATATTTCTAGGTTAGCATAGTTTACTCAAACTAGTTTTCCTTCAATACATATAATATGAATGCATTAAATAATTACCTAGTTGTTTTGTGTGCAAAAAAATAAGCATACAATATATACATTGTACGAAAATGAGTTACTGAGTGACCACTGATAGGTCATCCAGATAACCCACTGTCAATGATTCATTTTGCACCTCAGCGAAGGTCAACTTCCATGTGTTAAAGCAACCATTAGAAAAAGATGCATACTAGTCTATAGATGATTTGGCGATTTACTTGGAAATCTGCATGTCATTTAAACAGTAGATGGGGGAGGACAACTGTCTACGATCACACTACTCCACTGGTAGGTTTGGAAGTGAAACATCAACTGAAGCAGTATGGAACCATCCTCACTGCTGGGGGTATGGACTACATCAGTACCCCTGGCACATAAATCTGCTGAAGGGTGGAACTTACTGTGGCTGAGTTAACCAATAGTGGCTATTCCTAGGCACAAATGGCGTGGGATAAACTGAAAAAATCCATCATGTTCCGATGAGTTTACCTATCAGGGGTACTGTAGTACTACTACCACCCCTGGCCAGTGAGGATACATGGCACCATGGAAATCATGTGTGACATCACAGATAGGTATATCAACAAAAAATTCAAATCGATCAGATGATCATTTAAATGGTTCCACAGGATAGAGTGTCCTATAAAGTTTATAACACTTTTGGAATTTTGTTGATATCTACATTATTTCCGAAGTTATTCCACTTTTTGATCTCTGAAAATTAGCATTGATGTCTATACAATTTGGTTCCATTTCTTGTGACCCGGAATGCTGAGGACTGTATTTCATTTATATGAAAATAGCAATAGTTTTTAATGTATTGAACATATTGATGTGAAATAAAAAGGTATATGACCCAGAAACTAATGTTAATAATATATGACCTTGACATGACCTAATTAGTTGACCTACATTTAACCTTTGACCTATTTACATGGAGTAATGGGATTATTTGGTTGTAATTAATTAGTAAATGAGTTTATTAAACCTTTATGGGATGGAAATTGTCAATGTATCTACTTCAATGTCATGTGACTTGGTAAATCCATATTTTTGATGACCTAATTAATTGACCTACATTTTACATTTGACCTATTTACGTTGATTAATGGGCTAATTTAGCTGTTATTTAATAGGTAATTGGCCTATTTAACTTTTAATGGATGGAAAATGTCAATTTATCAACTTGAATACTATGTGACCATGTAATTTTACATTACCTAATTAGTTTACCTGCATTTCACACTTGACCTATTTACAGGGAGTAATAGCATGGTAATAAGTTGGTCCACCCATACAGGGCTAGGGGCATCAAAATAATTGTATGTGTTTAGATTATATTACAGTTAATTGTACATATTTTACCATGTATTAATTATGAAAAGGCTAGATGTTATTCAAAAGCAACCATTTATTTCTATATGCACATACGTTTCTTCAGACAATGTCAATGCCTATCTATGTTTGTTATATTTTTTATTTCTTGCAGGCAAATGCAATAGTGTGTCAATGTTCCACAAGCACACTGTCTCAGCATCAAGCACATGATTTTGTTTATCATGTTAGATGAGTGCATGGCAATAATTTCCATGTGTAAGAGTATAATGGTTATCGTAGACGACAGCACATTTGTCAAAACCAGAATTGATCACTTTGATGTCGCTCATCGATGGACGATGAATCTATCTCAAATCATCATTGAAGAAAGGAACAGTTGTCCTGAGATGAAGTCTTATATGATGTTGCAATAGTGCATGCAGTGTTATCTCCAAGGTGTTCATCATTCGATTCATTTGTATCATAACAGCCGATTGTAATCCATATAAATTACAAACTAGCTGAAGTCTGTACACACAAGTTGCTGTTGAATACCTTTACCTGTAACACAAAATACTTTTGAATAATTAAATTAATAATTATAATATTATATATCTGATATAATCAGATGATAAAATATCAAAAGTACATTTTATAACAGTAAATTTTGCACAAATAAAAACTGGATCTTCTAAAATCCAAGATGTCAAATAATGTGTAAAATAAAATAACGATAATTAAGAAGATATTCAAGTTGGCATAAATGATCACTGCAAATAAAAATTAACAAAACACAAATAGTGGCAGATATTAAGTATAAAATATGCATAATCAAATATTAAAGTGAAAAGTATCTGCAGCTTTAAACAATGATTACTTGGTTTTTAACAGTATAGGTATATACAAATACACAACAATTTTGTTATTCATCATAAATGCATACCTTAGAAACACTACACAACTCACACCAGTTATTACAATTTACAAATTATATAATCAGTAAAAAAGGTATGCAGTAAAACGCAAAAAAAAAAAACCAATAAAACATAATTTCTGACAACTAGTAAATACTGCTACACAAACTACAGAAAGACATATAACAAATGCTATAAACAAAATGTGCCAGCAATTAATTGTTGAAATGTGGATTGCTCGGATTCTTAGAAAAGATTTCATATTCCAGTATTGCAGATGACGCCATGACGATGTCAAATCATCTTGCAGTAATTTACCTTTCGTAATTTTTAACATAAAAATATTGACGCATAGACAACAATAATACATTTATAATAACTGTTATCAACAAAACATGCAATAATTTAATCGCAGAAATACGGATGTCAACGGATTACGATGCGTCGAAAGGTCTTTACAATATACGTTCACGCGAAGCCACCGACCGCAGCTTCCGAACGACAAAACATGACAAATTAGCGCGCACCGGGTCATGTTGCCCACGTTTTTCTGAAAAACGGCAGTTGTCCAGTGCAATAATATGCACATCATTTTAAAGCTAAGTAATTATTGTACTGTTCTTTTTTAGTCCTATAAAATTCTTCTTTATATTATATGTACTTTTTAACAAGTTTAAGCAAAACAAAATTTACTTACCTTCGTGCAGTCACAAAAGCGTCGGAATGAAAAAATTATCGCGCCCATAATGTAAAGAAGACATTCATTGGTCGATATGAAGTTAAACAAACTCGGCCACGTCATTTGCATACCGAGTATTTTGGCTTTTCCCGCGACCATGTGATGCGAGCGTCACGCCTTCGTACCAAATATGGGACACATAAAATGACGCTATTTTCGACGACAACGAAAAAGTGACGCCATCTAGCGGAACTTGATATACCTATCACAGAAGCAGTATGATGCCATGGGAGTGCGAAGTCTTGCCTGACTGGGAAACAACACAGCAATTTTGCTTATTTCAGGATATAATCTTATTAACTTATTGTTATGAGACCCAATAATAAAAGCAAAACTAATTTTTTTATTCTTGTTTTTAACTTTTAGCGTAACTGTTATAATGCTGCCTTTTAAATAACTGGAGTGCTCATTTTGCACGCCATTCCCCATGGGCATGGCCCATATAGAGTTTATTACTCGATACAGCCACACGCACATCTGGCGAGGCCGTCACCCGTGTAAACACAGCATAATTTCATCTTTGACTTTAGTCTAGAGCCGAGGATTACATTGTGAATATGTATGTTAATAAAACGTGTACTTTTTTAAACCTGAAGTTGGAGATAGGCTCCTTGACTGTTATCTATGTGACTGTGCAAATACTAGTCCAAGGCCTAGGAAACGAACACGTGGGTAACTTCGTACATCAGTCGGCAGCAGTGCCAATGTAACGTGTTTCCAATATACTGGTTGCGTCATATTTCAGTACTACTTGACATACCATGTTTTCAGTTAGTTAGCTGGCCAACTTAATCAATGATATATTACAAATATATCAGTGAACAGCGGTGAGCCAAAAATTCAGTTTCTACAGCTCGACGGTGAACCACAAAAAGGGCGATCTCGTCGGTTCACGTTTAGAACGTGAAGCAATAAGTTGGACTCTACCATTATTGTATGGGGGTGACATAATCTCCTGCCCGTTGCAAATTGTTTCATTTGATCTTATTTATATGCAAAACCTTTCAAAACCTTAGCATTTTAATATGAAGAATTTGTACAGTGTAAAGCTTGTATATTAAACTCCATGTGAAATTATAATTTTCTTGGCGAGTCGTTCACCCTGCGCAATGTAAAACATACAAAGGAAATGATACACCGGCCGGCGCACCTACACCTATAATTATTATTATGTATAGGAATGCTATAACGCTAAACCATAATATTATTATAAATACAATCCTTGTAAATGCAGGTTGTGTGCTATTTTAATTAAATTCAGAATTGAATTGGAATTGATTAACACGAATTGAATTGGAGTTTATATTTTTAACACTTTTAATTGGAAACGACCTTTACTATGTCAATTGAAATGCAATTGAAATTGACTCCTGGTATGTTTTTGAGGCTGATATTGAGCCCAACTTCATCGTATACCTTGGCGCAAACTTAATTACGTACGTAGCATACTTTGGAGTAGTGTTGCATGGGCATATAGGCACAGACGGCGGTATCATCAGCGTACAGGAGCTGATGTCATATAAAGTTGTATGACTTTTCTCTTCAGCTATTGCTATTTTTGTTATTGAAAACTAAACAATACATTTTAGCTTTTATATGTATAATGTGAACTAATGCCAGTTTGATCATTCTTATCTTGAAAATAGAAGAACCAACTGGACGGATTCATACTAAAACATTATCGTTGGAAAGCTGGCGACTATAGTGAGAACAACTATAGTCTTAAATTATAGTTTTGGTTTCGATTTTCGTTTTGCCGAGCAACGTAATATACATGCAAATAGCTCTTATACAACCGCCTCGTGCATGCTAGGGTCTGGAATGAACTCCCTATCGCTTTAAAAACATCCGAAACTATTGCTATTTTCCGTAAAAAACTCAAGACATATCTATTCCAAATTGCATTCCCACCATAAATGTTCGGTTGTCCCTCGTTCTGATACTGACTTTTGCGCGTCCTTGTTTACGATTACGCCTACTGATTCTGTTTTGTTGCGCCTCTGAGCTCAGGTTCCTGAGGATATAGGCGCCATAGAAGTCAATTATTATTATTATTATTATTAGATTATCATATAAATATACGAAGTATGGCATTTAAATAACCGTCTTTTCCAAAACTTATTTCGCATCATTTCGTTACATTAGCGTTAGTTACTTCATATATCAACATCGTACGCAAATGTATTGCTTAGATATCTATAATTCATTGGTACCACGAAAACCTTCCCAACAAGTATAATTTAATCACGATTCTCTTCAGACAACGTTGCTTGGGGTGAACCGGGTATAAACATGAAAACGCCCTCAGGATTACAGTAATATAAGTGAACCAGACATTACGTTGTTTCCAGTTCCCACAGTTGCATGTAATATAGATTGTCTACATAAATAACAAGGTAAAAAGAAGCAGCAACCAGCTTATAAAAGTGATTTGAAGTTGACCAAAATTTAGTTAACGGATTGCTCCCCTCCCGTAACGTCACTTCCGGCTCCACGTTCCTCGCACGAGAGGAAATTGTTCGTGTCATAAATACGAGGTAGTAAACTGTTCTGTGTGGTTTGTATGACCTGTTGAAATGTTAAGTTGTAAACGAGAACCATTGTAGATAAAGATGGTGAATATTATGATTATGGAACGGTAATGTAACTATGATTTAGTGACCTAGATCATGGTGCTTGCTAGTTGTTTTTCGGGTTGTATTGGCTATTCGCCTAGGCTAGGGCCATTGCCTTGGCTTGGGTGTCCATTAAATGAGCGAGTGGCGGTGACAGGTAATTAACTCAGCGAAATTAATGTAACAAAACTATTTTTACGCCCCAAACTGTGTAGTGGGAACTGCCGATTGTTAAAGAGGGTGTAGCCTGATATTGGGTCGTTATGCATGGACATGGTCAGTCAGCCACGAAACTCAGGCATATTCTCAACTGTGATGACTACTGTCTGAACTAGTATACCACATCATACCTTACCTTATGATACCTTATGACGATTCTGATCGCAGGATCCAGTTCATTCCTCCATGATCAGATCTTCAGAATCAAATATTTTTATATCATAATTTCCGGTTCCATTAGTTATTGTTAAAGGAGATTCATTGTCGTATATTATTGCCTGGGTAGACCAGAATTTGTCTATTTTGTTTTTAAATGAGTTGATTGATCTAACTTGTATTACAGAGTTTGGGAGACTATTCTAAGAGGGAATGCATTTTTTTCTTAGATTTATTTTTGCTCTTTGGGTAAATAATTTAAGGGAGTGTCCTCTATTTCCTGATCTTAGTGTCACATCCTCCAATTTCAGGAGGTTTGGTGCAGATTCATTATCGTACAGTTCGTGCATTATTTTATAAACTTCTATCATGTCTCCTCTTAGCCTTCGGTATGCTAATGTGGGTAGCTTCAGTAATTTTAGTCTTTCTATATATGATAAATCCCTCATACCAGGTAGTTCTTTTGTGGCCCTTCTCTGGACGTTTTCTATTGCTATTTTATGTTTTATCTTATATGGATACCATACTGCTACGGCATAATCTAGGTGAGATCATGGACATAGTAACATGATAGTGCAAATCATGCGGTATAGCAACAAGTCAACCACTGCTTGGTAGGGTTGCAATACTGCCAGCGGAAACCTGTTTTTGCAGAGACTGGCAGAAATCATCATAAACATGTTTTCACCAATTTCTGACACTTTCTGCTGACAGAAACTGACAGAACATGTTAGAAACCTCAAACAGATGTCTCACATGAAAACATGAATGTGAAACAGTGCATTTAAATTAAAGATAAAGCCTATATGGAGAAATAGGTCAGAGGTGGCATTTAAAATTCTGCATTTATTCTCATAAATTGTTGTGAAAAAATTACATAAAAAATAAATATCAAAAATTTCCAAAAAAGTTGTATAGCTACGCTTATGAAAGCTAAATTAAGTATGTACATTAATTATATTAAGTGATTTGAGCTTTTCAAGGATATTGCACTTGATCAGAACATTGATATATATTATATGATCTGTCTCAAAGGCTTCCATTTCACACCTTTTTGTACCATGGTTATCCACGCTTTTCCTACTTACACATTAGAGGAATTGAATTCTTTTTTATTTAGGCCTCAAAATATGAAGATCAAAGTTGCAAACTCATGGCTGCTTCGAATGACCTTATGTAATCAGGTATTACCCCTGGTATAGGTTTATATTGACACAGATGAACATGGAATTAGCCCTCGTTACAATTTCTCAATTAAAATGATTTTTTTCTGCCATATTTCTGGTGTTTTTTGATAAATGGTAGTTTCTGCTGCTTTTTGTGTCATAAACCTGTTTTCATCGAGACATTATATACTGCAGTTTATACTGGCATTTACCAGCAATGAAATATTCCGCATGCAGCGCGGCATGTTTGAACCAATGCTGTGTTGGACATGCAGGGAGGGTTCATTTCTACTCGTTGCCAGTTATTGTTCTAATTTGATTTCAGATGGCAAGGAATGTGATATTGTCAGTGCTCCTGTGTCTTGCATCAGCAGACTTACTATGTGCATTCTATCTACCTGGTGTGGCACCAAAAGACTTCAAGCCGCATGATCTGGTCGAAGTGAAGGTAAACAAAATCTTCTTGCTGACTCTCGAAACATTTGTCCTTTCTCTTGCATGCCACGGAAACTACAACCTACCACTTGGATTGATTTTCTGTATCACATGACATATATTTGAGAGACATGTTATCTGTTGTGGTGTCTTGTGTGTACCTTTAACCTTATGACTTCATGAAATGCTCACTATTAAAAGGTGTTGAGTTGCTACCCTTGGGAAGACGAGGTTGACACTTGATAGTCACTGACACCTCCATCAGTATACTAAAATCCCCCCATAAACCGCATCCCTCATTTACTTTTTTTTTAAAGTTATGATGTGAAGCATAGATTTTTATATGGATTTACTTTATTTCAAACAGTGGTTTAAAGGGAGACATTGCAGGTGAAATGGCATTTTTTGTTTACAAAATTACTCAAAATGTGTTTCCATGATATTCTGATACCTTTGTATGTATGTTGTATTATCCATAAAGTTCACTTTTATAACAGATAACAGGTGCATACCTCTATATTAATTTAATTCATTGGGAAGGCATCTCTTTCATGTAATAAATGCCGTTTGACAGGCATTTTCTCAAAAACATATTTTTAACATTTGGAAGAAGGATATTTTTGGAAGTAATTAGGCCAGCCAAATAAGGTTTAGGGTGTTGAATTCAGCTTATTTTTTTCTACACAGCTGGCAGAACACACCAAAATAATCAAACGTTTGAAAGTTGCGTAAATATTTGTTGCCAAAAAGTAAGTGTCTTTTTCAGAAGTTAGGCCTTTAAAAAATAGGTGGGCTTCTGGTAACTTGCTGACAAAAATTAAATAGGGTAGGTGGGTAAGATATGGATTTTGTTACAACTATGACTAAGGGTGCAGATATAATGACATGCATATGTGTATATTTTCACCATTAATATCTTCCTATGTTATTAAAGTTGAAATATCTTGTTTAGCATGATCTGAGGATGGACCATTAAAGACAAAGTTCTTCATAGAAATATATTACAGGAGCGTTAGTTACACTGGTTGCGATTGGCCTATGTTAATTAAGTGTGTTGACTTATTAATTAAGCGTGTAGACTTGTCAGAGATGTGTTGTGCCTATTGGGTAGATATGTTGGCTGAGTGGTTATGAAATTTTAGTATTGTACAAATAAAACATTTACCCAACTTACACTACACTGTGGCCAGGGTTGTTTGATCGCTCCTAAAAAAATCACTGATTTATGTTTTTTTTTTTACTCCCGTTTTTTTAATCGCTGATTTATATGAATTTAACACAAATAATTGTTTACAAGCATCGAGATCAACAAAGTTTTGTGTGTTTTTAATACAAAAGCACAATGTGTGCACACTTGTGTAGCTGTGTTGACACCAGATAGCCTGATAGTAAAATATTTTATGACATTGTGTATACCAGATTTAAAAAAAAATCAAATAAAAAAAAAAATCTGATTTAAATAAAACAAATCCGATAATTTTTTTTTTTTTTTTTTAAATCATGATTTTTTTCAACCCTGACTGTGGCTCAACTTACCAAGTGTTAGTTGAGTCAGCTTATCAACCCTATTTGAATCAGCTACATATAATTATCTATGCATACTAGATATATTATCTTGGTATAAAATGATACATTAATAATCATAGTTTGTGAGTAAAAACAATTTCAACTTATGAATATGATTGTGCCCTAGATATAAAAAAAGAATGAAAATGGCTCAACTAACATTTCCTTCCCCTACATTGTGACACATGTAGGGGAAGGAAATGTTAAATGTTAAACTTGTTGTTTGGTGCTGTCATCCTTGTTCCTGTTCTGCTAGTGCTATGGTGCATTTACACGATCCATTACAGCAGGCATACTTTTCTACTATGCTGTCAAAAGTTTCGTTTGACAGCATGTTTAATGTTCTGGATGTCTTCGTTGGCATTTTATAACGCAAATTAATACAGATGCGGCGTCTGCCATCTTGGCTCATGCCCTGCTTATCAAAATGACCACTAACATGTAACCGCTGATTGGAATAAATATTAGAAAGTCCGCCAATCAGCTTGCGCACCAATTCTGTCATCATATACGCATTGAATTATTACTTGCGGGTTGTTTAAATACTTGCTACTAAATGTAACGAAACGAACATCGATTAAACTATTAGAAGAAAAAGTAGGGCCAACCATAATAATTTTATCTGATATTCCAATTTAGGTAGGGCTGGGTTACCAGAAACACACATATTTTTTGCTTAGGCCTTATAAAGAAAATATTTTTTTAATGTGTTCTGCCAGCTGTGTAATAGAGTGTACTGTAAATGTGTTCTGCCAGCTGTGTAATAAAGTGTATACTGTAAATGGTTCTATATTATGTGTTTTATTCTATCTTTGTTCAATAAAAATGGCACTGATTCTCAATTTGCCAATATTTTTTTTAATGGGGGCCATTTTGTTTGTTACCATGGAAATGGGATCTGGTAGAAAACATTTCAATATATATTTTACTCAGTAAGAACCACTCTGCAGTTTGGGAAGAAAAAATTAATTGAACTAACAATACAAATAAAAAAATCCCATGGCTCTGTTTCCAGGCTATCAAACTAACCAGTGTGAAGGCACAGCTGCCCTACAACTACTATTCCCTGCCTTTCTGTGAACCTCAAAATGGCATCGTCTATAAGACAGAGAATCTTGGTAAGTAATCAGTTTACTTTTACTTATAAATAATACAAAACAAACTATATTGACAAAATAATCTTACCAACAGTAATTAAAGTTTAATAATAATTTTTACTAAATATCCCATGTTATGGAAGTCAGTGGTATACATGACCTTACACGTGTTGCTGTTCTATTTTAGGTGAAGTCAGTGGTATGCATGACCTTACACGTGCTGCTGTTTTATTTTAGGTGAAATCAGTGGTATGCATGACCTTACACGTGCTGCTGTTTTATTTTAGGTGAAGTCAGTGGTATGCATGACCTTACACGTGCTGCTGTTCTATTTTAGGTGAAGTCAGTTGTATGCATGACCTTACACGTGCTGCTGTTCTATTTTAGGTGAAGTCCTTCGAGGGGATCGAATTGTTAACACTCCATATCAGGTTTAGTATTACATTATCTGTAAACTTACAAATAGTTTAACATAAATTATAACAACTGCAAGTTGTATCGATGTATCTTCTATTGGGTATCTGCAGACAACTTAATAATGTTTTATTAAATGGCGTGTAGCAGGCAGATGCATTCTTGCTTGCATGTGCATTTACATCATTAATTATACACGTTAAAGAGATTTCATGTTGTTCTTTTATATTTTTCGGTTTGTACGTGACTTAATTCCAGTTACACTACTATACAATTTGTAGAGTACCTACTCCTGTATGGCATTGACAACTCACAATGAGTGAGGGATGTATGGTGTTGGTTCAATGACTGGACCAGTCAAGTGTGATAGTGAGTGAGAATATGTGTTGTAGGTGCGGACGACTGAACCGGTCAAGTGTGACATTGAGTGAGGATGTGTGTTGTAGGTGTGGATGACTGAACCAGTCAAGTGTGACATTGAGTGAGGATGTGTGTTGTAGGTGCAGACGATTGAACCAGTCAAGTGTGACATTGAGTGAGGATGTGTGTTGTAGGTGCGGATGACTGAACCGGTCAAGTGTGACATTGAGTGAGGATGTGTGTTGTAGGTGCGGATGACTGAACCGGTCAAGTGTGACATTGAGTGAGGATGTGTGTTGTAGGTGTGAACGACTGAACCAGTCAAGTGTGACATTGAGTTAAAATGTGTGTTATATGTGCGGACGACTGAACCGGTCAAGTGTGACATTGAGTGAGGATGTGTGTTGTAGGTGTGGACGACTGAACCAGTCAAGTGTGACATTGAATGAGGATGTGTGTTGTAGGTGCGGATGACTGAACCGGTCAAGTATGACATTGATTGAGGGATGTATGGTGTTGGTGCGGATGACTGAATCAGTGAAGTGTTACATTGAGGGAGGATGTGTGCTGTGGATGCGGATGACTGAACTGGTCAGGTATTACATTGATTGAGGGATGTATGGTGTTGGTGCATATGACTGAACCAGTCAAGTGTGACATTGAGTGAGGGATGTATCGTGTTGGTGCGGATGACTGAACCAGTCAAGTATGACATTGAGTGAGGGATGTGTGGTGTTGGTGCGGATGACTGAAACAGTCAAGTGTGACATTGAATGAGAATGTGTGTTGTAGGTGCGGATGACTGAATCAGTCAAGTGTGACAATTAATGTGCAGGGGTAGAAATTAACTTTTCTGGGCAGTGGACCACAGGACCACCAGCTCTGGAAATCTGGTGGTCCTGCCAAATTTCTGGTGGTCCGTACCAGATTTAGTGAATTGAAGGAAACTTTGTTACATGAAACTCAGACAACAGAATAATGCACAAACACGTTTTTTATTGTATTTAGATTTTACATACTGTATAAGTAAAGACAATGTTACTGTCATAAAAATTATCACAGAATTAAAAAACTTGCATCACGCTGTGTTCAATTTGAAAATGGTTGTGGCAGTTTTTGTTATGCTAACATAATATGCTACATTGAAAAAATGTGAAGAAAACTTTGCCTAGGAGATCGATATTCTAAATCAGTAATAATTATTCAATTGATTGATTACAAAAGACGAAACATTGTTTTGCGAAAAAAGACGCTACCGCACAATTCAAGTTTGGAAGACCATTGAGTGACGATGTGTGTTGCAGGTTCGGATGACTGAACCGGTTAAGTGTGCCTTTCTGTGCAATAAGACATTGACTGAAGAACAGTCCAAGCTTGTTGCCAAGCGCATCCAACAACAATACAATGTCCATCTGTGAGTTTAATATTTATTTTTAAGATGTTTTTAAATGTCTGACCGGTTCGTCATATAATTTAACAAGATTTAACAAGATTTGCCATCCAAGCCAAAGGCCTAGATGGCAAGTGGACAAGGAAGCCATTGGCTTATCGAGAGTCCAACAATGTTCACCTACTTATAACCCGCCCTCCTGATATATGTGTCAACCTTGTTTTTAAACATATTCACGCTGCTAGCAGTTACACAATCTGTAGACAGTTTGTTCCATTCATTTATTGTCCTCTGTGAGAACGAGTGCTTCCTGATGTCCAATCTACATTGATCCTTTACTAATTTTACCTCATGTCCTCTAGTTCTGCTATCCTTCTTGAGTGAGAAAAACATATTTCTATCAATATTTTCATACCCATTCAATATCTTAAAAACTTCAATCTGATCTCCTCTTAACCTCCTTGTCTCTAGAGTTGTTAAACCACATTCTTTCAGGCGTTCTTCATAACTAAGGTCTCTAAGTTCTGGAATCATTTTAGTTGCTCTCCTTTGTATGCGTTCAAGCGTATCTATATCCTTCTTACGATATGGTCTCCATGCTTGTATACAGTATTCTAAATGAGGTCTAACTATTGCTTTATAAAGAGGTATAATTAACTTTTTTCCCTTGTATGTTATGTTTCTTCTAATCAATCCAAGAATTTGATTACCCTTTGAAGCTGCAATACCACACTGCTCTGAAACTTTCATATCAGCGCTTATTGTAACTCCTAAGTCCTTTTCTTTTACAATAGTACCAAGAACAGTAGCTCCCATTTTATAGTTTACATTCAAGTTCCCATGTCCTGTATGTAGGCATTTACATTTCCCAAAATTGAACAGCATCTGCCATTTCTCAGACCATTTCACTAATCTGTCTAGATCGTTTTGTAAATGTTGTTTATCACAATCAGTATTAACCTTTCTAAACAGTTTTGTGTCGTCCGCAAATTTCAGTACGTTACTTGTTATACTCTCGTCCAAGTCATTGATATAAATTAAGAATAATATAGGTCCTAATACTGATCCTTGAGGTACCCCACTCAAAACCGATTTCCAATTTGAAACTTCGCCATCTACTACAACTCGTTGTCTTCTGTCAGTCAGCCATTGTTCTATCCAGTCAGTTATGCTATCCCCGATACCATGGGCTTTTAATTTAAGTAGCAATCTTTGATGTGGCACTTTGTCAAAAGCTTTCTGAAAATCTAAGTAGATAATATCTACTGGCGATCCCACGTCTATCCACTTAGTGATTTCTTCCAAAAAACATAACATATTTGTTAAGCATGACCTCGCTTTAAGGAATCCATGTTGAGATGAATTTAATAATTTATGCTTAACGAGGAAGTCCACCATATGGTCTTTAATTAACCTTTCTAATAATTTACAAATCACTGACGTTAAACTCACTGGTCTGTAATTCTCTGACTTATTTCTCGAACCCTTTTTAAATAATGGTATGATGTTTGCTTCTTTCCATTCAAACGGAACAACTCCCTCTTTTAATGACAAGTTGAATACTCTTGCAAGTGGTATACTGATTTGATCTACTGTTTCCATTAGTAATTTTGGAGGAATCCCATCCACTCCCGGTGATTTGTTATCCTTCATTGCCTTTATTTTCCTAGCTACCAATTCTGGAGTTACAACTAACGGTCCTAAATAGTCAGATTTAGCCCCCTGAAATTTAGCATCAGCAACTGGTAATGAACTAATATCTTCTTTTGTAAACACTGAACTGAAGTAACCATTTAGGTCTTCCGCCATTAAAAACCCCTGTGATATTATATTTCCAGCACTGTCTTCTAGAGGTCCAACCTTGTCTTGTACGTTTTGTTTACTCCTGACATATGCATAAAAACTCTTGCTGTCAGTTTTTATGTTACATGCCAGTTTTTGCTCATAGCTTCTTTTAGATTGTCTGATTTCAGTTGTAGCTGCATTAAGTGCCTCTTTGTATTTTGCATAGTCTTCTTCCTTTCTGGTACGCCTATAAACCCTCCACATAGTTTGTTTTAGCATTATTTTTCTAATTGCCTCTTTTGACAAGTGTTTCTTTCTACACCGTTTTCCTTGTTTTCGGAAGGGAACAAATTTATCAATGATACTCTCAATTTCATATTTTAGAATATTCCAACATTCAATTGCAGTCTTATTCATCAGCATGTTATTCCAATCTAGCTGTGCTAAGTATTTTCTCATATCTTTGTAGTTACCTTTGTGGAAGTTTCTCTTGTACGTTTTCTTATTTTTACATTCTGATTTTACATTGATGTCAAAATGTATTTGATTATGGTCACTATTACCCAATGGTTCAAATATTTTTACATTGTCCACTAATTCTTTTTGTGATGACAAAACTATATCTAATACATTTTCTCCCCTGGTTGGTTCTAGTACGTGCTGAGTAAGAAAGCTATCCTGGATTAAACATAGAAATTGTTGATCCTCAATCCCTGTGCTCTCTAGAGAATTCCATTGTATGTGTCCATGGTTAAAATCTCCCATTATGATACATTCCCCTTTACTAACTTCCTTTATAGCGTTTTTTATTTTTGTGTTGTCCTCTTCGTTTATGTTTGGACTTCGGTAAACTAATCCAATAGTTAATTTTGAATTTCCTGAAACAATTTTGCACCAAACAGCTTCATCGCAATCTGCTTCCCTTTCTAGTTTTATTTCATAAGCCTGAATAGATTCTTTAACATATAAAATAACTCCCCCGCCCCTTCTTCCTATTCGATCTTTCCTAAACATTACGTATCCTGTCAGTCCTAATTCAGCATCTGTTATATCTATGTTGGCCCATGATTCAGTTATACCAATTATGTGAGGGTCAATATCTTCTACCATAATGTTTAATTCGTTTTTCTTATTTACTATGCTCCTTGCATTTAAACATACGCATCTATAACCTTTTTCAGAGATGTTTTTCGGATGATTTGATATTGGTTTATCTGTGCTAGTGGCCTCTTGTTCTGCTTGAGACACCTCTAGGTAACCCCCCTGCACTTCTAGTTTAAAGAATGTTTACTTCCAAAAATATTTGTCATTGTACCCAAGTCGCTATCTACTGCTGCTGAAAGTTTGTCCGCGAATACTGCCGCCCCCTTTCCACTTAAATGAAGCCCATCCTTCATGTACATATCAGCCCTCCCAACAAAACTTCCCCATAAATCCACAAATCCAACTTCCTCTTCCCTACAGAGCCTCTGGACTAACATGTTAATTGCCATCCCCCGACAATTTCGATATTTATGACCCCTCCTGCCCATTACAGGTAAAATCCCTGACAGTATTACCTGCTCAACCCGCGTCTGTTTTAGTGTTCTGACCAACTGCCTATATTTCCTAACTATGGCAGTTGTACCCTCCCTCTCTACGTTATTTGTCCCTACATGTACTAAAACAGATCCACCCTTACCCGAGCCTACGATGTTTTTTACCCTCTCAGTTATCGCCTCTATTTTGGCTCCAGGCAAGCAGACCACCACATCGTCTCCCTTGTTTAAGACTCTGTCGGTCTTCCTAACTATCGAATCCCCCACAAACACCCTCGCTCTCTTCCTCACCCCCTGTATCACTGCTGCTGAATAACTCTTCCTTTCGATCCCCTCCATCACATTCTGTCCTGACCCCTTCCCTTCCGTCTCCCCCACTCCCTTCTCCTTCCCTCCTGTCTCCCCTACTCCCCTCTCCTTCACTCCGGTTGTTTTCCCTCCCGTCTCCCCCACTCCCTTCTCCTTCCCTCCTGTCTCCGCCACTCCCCTCTCCTTCACTCCGGTTGTCTTCCCTCCCGTCTCCCCCACTCCCTTCTCCTTCCCTCCTGTCTCTGCTACTCCCCTCTCCTTCACCCCGGTTGTCTTCCCTCCCGTCTCCCCCACTCCCTTCTCCTTCCCTCCTGTCTCCGCCACTCCCCTCTCCTTCACTCCGGTTGTCTTCCCTCCCGTCTCCCCCACTCCCTTCTCCTTCCCTCCTGTCTCCGCTACTCCCCTCTCCTTCACCCCGGTTGTCTTCCCTCCCGTCTCCCCCACTCCCTTCTCCTTCCCTCCTGTCTCCCCTACTCCCCTCTCCTTCACCCCGGTTGTCTTCCCTCCCGTTCCTTTCCTTCCCGTCTCCTTACGTCCTGTCTCCCTATGACCTGTCACCTTCCCTCCTCTCAGCTTCCTCCCAGGCTGAGGTGAGCTCTCCCTAGCATCTCTTGTGTCTTTCCCCACTTTATCGTCTACTGTTCCCTCACCGGAACTACTGGCACAACTCCCCTGTTACCTTCCCACCATTGCCACAACGAGCAGCCTCAGCTCTTCCAACTCCACCTCTAGTTCCTTCATCCTTGCGCATCCCCTACACTCAAAACTAAAACTATCTGCCTGGACCTCAGCCCAGGACTTCTCGCACCCAGACTTGACGAAATCTACCCAGTTACTATAATAGTAGTATAAAATATATCCTATCATGTTCGCTACCCAAATTATGTCTTTCAATGAACCACATTAACTGTTTAATTTGAATGTTTTAGAGCGGATATCATGGCTATATTGCTTGCAGAGGCTTTACAATTAGTTTAAATATATACGATATCAACTGATGTGCTTCATTTCTGTTCAGGCTGACAGACAACCTGCCATGTGCTACCAAGATAAGCATGTCAGATTCAAAAGAAGCAACCCTGTATGAGCACGGATACAAGCTAGGATTTGTTTCAAATAAAAAGGTGTGAAAATGTGTAGTATACTATTGGTATACTATATGTAGATATGTAGTATACTATTGGTATGCTATATGTAGATGTGTAGTATACTATTGCAGGGCTTCATATTTCAAATAAATCGATAAATCGCTCGCCTAAATATGCCAAATTAATTTAGGCGAGCGATTTGTTAGTTGTTTTGTTTACCGTGTGGTGGTGCCACCATTTCCCATTCGGATTCTGTCGTTGTCGCCATGAAATTTTAATTGGTGCTTGTTGGCGCTGACTTTTGTACAAAGAAATAAATGTTTACTTTAGTAAACCTCATACATTCTGATTGCAATTGGGGAAACGGTTTTGAATTGCAACATGTCACCGATTACCGTAGGCCGTAGCCTGGCCCTAGGCAAAGCCAGTGGCAGTGCCGTAGCAGTGTACTGTGCCCGGGCTGTGGCCACGAAACGGTACTGGTTTCGTGTGTGACTTCGTTTAGGTGGTTTGAAAATTGAAATTCACAAATATGCCACATGTAAGAATTAGATGTATAGTCATAACTCATAAATGCAGCTTAGTAGGCAACACCAATATAAACTGGGGTGAAATGGCTTGCTTATATTATTGGTATGCTATATGTAGCTGTGTAGTATACTATTGGTATGCTATATTAGATGTGTAGTATACTATTAGTAGTGTTGACATCAAGTAGGAAGCGTGCAGAAAACACAACACGAAGAGACGTGCATTTAAATGCTAAAAATCAAATGGCAGATTTTGTCAGTTTTCTGGAAGCTATAATAATAATTTTTTTCTCATAAATTCCTTATTTTAAGGACTATCACTAAATCCCGAACATTTCATTGTAAATATAAATTTAAAAAGAATGTTTGTGACTTTGTTTTTCAGGTGTTTCTGTTCAACCATCTGAAACTGAAGATGAAATTCCATCATAGGGAAGAAGAGTAAGTATTGCAATCGATATTTGTTGATACATTTTCTTGATACATAATTCTTATTACCTATTAAAGCTTTACTAATAACAACAATAATAATAGTGTTTAAATTTTACTATAAAGGACTAAAATTTACTAAGACTTGGCTAAACAAAACTGAACTAGACAAACGAAAATGCACATATGAACTAAAAAAAATACCATTGGTACTTAAGCTATATAAAAATAAAACTTGTCAGTAGTTACATCCAAATAAGGAATAATAAAAAAATGTATAAATAGACAATACATTTACTGTTTCTCCTTTCAGAGACATCTACAGAGTAGTGGGATTTGAAGTAGAAGCGAGCAGGTTTGTTTAGTATTGTTTGTTGTTTGGTGTTTATTTTCTTATTATAATTGATGAAGTTTTCTCATGAATGTGACAAAGTGTCATCCCAGTTGGAATGAGAATTGTTACACACACAGTAGTGAAAGTAATTAACGGCTGTCACATGCCCAAGGAACATTGAAATCTCTCGGTTATCACAGATCGAGTCACTGCTTTTCAGACCAGTGTGTTTATAATAATAACAACAGCAATATTACTTCTAGTGCCTAAGTCCTCAGGAACCTGAGTTGACAGGTGCGACAAACCAGAATCATTAAGCATGAAATCATGAACAGGAAGATGCAAAGGTCACCATCAGATCTGTGGTGGAAATGCAATTTAGAAAAAAGTCTTCAGATTTTCGTGGAAGGTAGTTGTAGTTTCACATGATTTTAAGGTAACGTGAGTTCGTATAAAATTTTTGTTTTCAGAACAAAATGCGGTTGATAGATTATTCGTTCAAAGAGTCCATTACAATCAAAACCATCATACAGTTCTTCATAACCAGAGTCAGATTTTCGGTTATGTGTTTGACAGTTCTACAATATATGTAATGGTTTCAGCATAAAGTATGACACATCAAAAGAACCAAAGAAGGGGGAGTGCCCAGCCGATAGCAAAGAGGGAAAGCAAAGTGTTGAGATTGCTGAGAAAGGTCAGTCTACCAGACAAACTGCCAGTGGAAACAGTCGGCTTGTTTTCTCGTACAATTAAATATGTGCTCAATTACGGTAATGCACATTTATATTTGCTATCATAATCCTAAATTAATTTCATCTACATAGTGAGCCAACCTTGATAAAATATAAACCATGCTAATTAATGCATTTATGTCTAGCATTCAAGTCGGTGAGACATTTTTGTTTTTAGAACAAGTAAATATTAACCTGCCCCTTGTCTTATAATTATTTGTATATTTGTTGTGTTTTACATGACATGAAAACAGTTTGATTTTTAACCTGTGTCTGTTGCAGGGACAACGGATATCATGTTTACATACGAGGTGACGTGGGAAAAGAGTGATGTACAGTGGACGTCGCGGTGGGACACCTACTTGGACATGAGTGACGTCCAGATCCACTGGTTCTCCATCATCAACTCTGTCGTTGTTGTCTTCTTCCTTGCTGGTGAGTCACTTGGTCGCTTCTTCCTTGCTGGTGAGTCACTTGATCGCTTCTTCCTTGCTGGTGAGTCACTTGGTCGCTTCTTCCTTGCTGGTGAGTCACTTGATCGCTTCTTCCTTGCTGGTGAGTCACTTGATCGCTTCTTCCTTGCTGGTGAGTCACTTGATCGCTTCTTCCTTGCTGGTGAGTCACTTGATTGCTTCTTCCTTGCTGGTGAGTCACTTGATTACTTCTTCCTTGCTGGTGAGTCACTTGATTACTTATTCCTTGCTGGTGAGTCACTTGTTTGCTTCTTCCTTGCTGGTGAGTCACTTGATTGCTTCTTCCTTGCTGGTGAGTCACTTGATTACTTATTCCTTGCTGGTGAGTCACTTGTTTGCTTCTTCCTTGCTGGTGAGTCACTTGTTTGCTTCTTCCTTGCTGGTGAGTCACTTGATCGCTTCTTCCTTGCTGGTGAGTCACTTGATTACTTATTCCTTGCTGGTGAGTCACTTGTTTGCTTCTTCCTTGCTGGTGAGTCATTTGATCACTTCTTCTAGTAATGGTGTTGTGACCTGTCTACCCAGGAAGTGTTTATAGTAATGGTGTTGTGACCTGTCTACCCAGGAAGTGTCTATAGTAATGGTGTTGTGACCTATCTACCCAGGAAGTGTTTGTAGTAATGGTGTTGTGACCTGTCTACCCAGGAAGTGTTTGTAGTAATGGTGTTGTGACCTGTCTACCCAGGAAGTGTTTGTAGTAATGGTGTTGTTCCTCTGTGCAGGCATCCTGGCCATGATCATTGTGAGAACTCTCAACCGAGACATCGCCAGATACAACAGAATTGATGACGAGGTAGGAACTGATGAGGTGGGAATTGTTATGCAGTCGAGTCTCGTTATAACGCAGTGATCGGGGTCCACGTTAAGTGTTCCCACACCTGCCATCAGGGAGCTACTAAACAACGGTGATTGCCGTCCGCTGCACCAAGCCAAGGTCAAAGAACGCTGTCGTAGCCACTGGTACGCTGCAGGCAGTCTATTCATCATTATGCGCTTTATAGAGCTTATAAAAGAGTCGGCGTGTATTATTTTTAAATGTCACACCCTGTTGAATGTTGAACTGAATAAAACACATGCCGTTATGGAATAGATTTGCTAGGATGATGATGTACTGGACCAATAGGCCTACGAATCAAAAATAATAACCTGAATCTGAGCATCTGAAAACGTATATTGAGCTGACACGCAGCGTGAAAGCTGATTAAACATAGAAAATGACAATAAGTAGAATTAATAATTGTTTCACTTCATCTTTCAACTGATCTCGGCCGAAGCATAAATTTACAACGCAGCACTTAACATCGATTCACCATTTCATATGTGGATGACGAATTCGTATTTTTACGCACCGGTAGCACCTTAGGTTGGGCATTTGGCACGTTGGTTTCGACAATTAGATTTACGATGCAATGTAAGCATGCCATGTCACGCCGGTGTTATGTTGGTATTGCATACTAAATTGTATTTAAGACTGTTTATGTGATTCTTACACGAGGTGTATTTGTGAATCTCGATTGCAATTTACAAACCACAGAATTGAAGCCAGCATCTGCGATTGATGCCAGCGGCAGTACAAAACAAACATGTCGCCGTTCATTCATTGACAATGTTCACCTAATGTTTATTGAGAATTGTCAAAGCTGTTGAGAGTAGGTACATCGCACACAACAAACACGAGGAGTACATCACACACAACAAACACGAGGAGTACATCACACACAACAAACACGAGGAATACATCACACACAACAAACACGAGGAGTACATCACACACAACAAATGCTAGTCATTTCCCCCTGGCGGCAGAAAATTGGGGTCCACGACCGACCACCTTATATACGAATCCGTGTTATAATGGCGCTGAATAACAAGGCTCGACTAGTATAAAAGTAGAGATGAGGAATACAGTGTGGTTTATCTAGATTTAAACATTTGACACAGTACATATGTTGTTCGATTCGTTTATAATCTTCTGAGAATGTTTTGCTATTCAGTCTGCACTGTAATTGTCTCGTTGTAGGAGGACACGTTTGAGGAGACTGGGTGGAAGCTGGTGCATGGCGATGTGTTCCGTCCTCCCAAACACACCAAGATGCTGGCCTCACTAGTTGGCTCTGGCACTCAACTCTTGTGTTCGTCATTCTTTGTCATTGGTAAGACTTGTTTCAAATACACATGTTGTAATGTCACTTGTTTCAAATACATATGTTGTAATACCACTTGTTTCTAATACATATGTTGTAATGTCACTTGTTTCTAATACACATGTTGTAATGTCACTTGTTTCTAATACACATGTTGTAATGTCACTTGTTTCTAATACATATGTTGTAATGTCACTTGTTTCTAATACATATGTTGTAATGTCACTTGGGTCTCAGTGCTATTCATAGCCACAATTTGTTGTTGATCTTATGTTTCAATAAAATAGCCTGTTCTATTGTAGACCACATTCAAACTGAATTGTCCATTGCATGTGATGTATTGATATACACCAAAGAAACCATTGCATGTGATGTATTGATATACACCAAAGAAACCATGATAACACCACAAATTTAGACGTTATGGTTGTAATGTTATGATTAAACTTACTATGTGAACTTACATTGTGTTGTGTGTATGGAAGAATGTAATTGTGTTTGACAGCGTTTGCCATGCTGGGGATGTTGTCTCCAGCAGCCAGAGGTTCTCTCATGACAGCTGCTCTCTTCATCTTTGTCTTCTTCGGGTGAGTCTCTCTACTCCAGGCATAGTTGCCTTTGTGCTCATATCTCTATTTGACAAGACAACTCATTGTATTACGTGTCAAGTGTTTGACATGAGTCTTTAATCACCTCATGTCTGCTTCCTGTGGGTGCATGTATACATGCATATGTTCATCATGTAGTGGTCCAAACAGATCATTAGCAAGATGTAGCTGTAGCTCACAGACAGTGTATGTAGGAGCCAGACAGTGTATGTAGGAGCCAGACAGTGTGTACAGTGTCTTTTGTGTTGTACTTGTAGAATGGTGGCGGGCTACTACGCTGGCCGCCTCTACCGCACCATGAGGGGCGTGCAGTGGAAGAAGGCAGCGTTCCAGGTCAGTCAGTGAAGGGCTGTCTTTGGCGTTCATTTTGTTTCTGTGTAAACATAATGACAACATAAAGTTCCTTGGGCATCATTGCAGAAACTTGAAACAAGTTATAGAAACTTTACAGGGTGGGTATGTTTGTTGTGTTGTGACATTTAGGCAGGAGTGGTGGTTTGTAGTGTTGTGACATTTAGGCAGGAGGGGGTGGTTTGTTGTGTTGTGACATTTAGGCAGGAGTGGTGGTTTGTAGTGTTGTGACATTTAGGCAGGTGGGGTGGTTTGTAGTGTTGTGACATTTAGGCAGGAGGGGGTGGTTTGTAGTGTTGTGATATTTAGGCAGGAGGGGGTGGTTAGTAGTGTTGTGACATTTAGGCAGGAGGGGGTGGTTTGTAGTGTTGTGACATTTAGGCAGGAGGGGGTGGTTTGTAGTGTTGTGACATTTAGGCAGGAGGGGTGGTTTGTAGTGTTGTGATATTTAGGCAGGAGGGGTGGTTTGTAGTGTTGTGACATTTAGGCAGGAGGGGTGGTTTGTAGTGTTGTGACATTTAGGCAGGAGGGGTGGTTTGTAGTGTTGTGACATTTAGGCAGGAGGGGGTGGTTTGTAGTGTTGTGACATTTAGGCAGGAGGGGGTGGTTAGTAGTTTTGTGACATTTAGGCAGGAGGGGGTGGTTTGTAGTGTTGTGACATTTAGGCAGGAGGGGGTGGGTTGTAGTGTTGTGACATTTAGGCAGGAGGGGTGGTTTGTTGTGTTGTGACATTTAGGCAGGATGGGTGGTTTGTAGTGTTGTGACATTTAGGCAGGAGGGGGTGGTTTGTAGTGTTGTGATATTTAGGCAGGAGGGGGTGGTTTGTAGTGTTGTGACATTTAGGCAGGAGGGGGTGGTTTGTAGTGTTGTGATATTTAGGCAGGAAGGGGTGGTTTGTAGTGTGATATTTAGGCAGGAAGGGGTGGTTGCACCATTAATTATTTGAACTGTTGTATTAACTTCAGTAGTATGTAACTTGCCACACTGTGAATCTACAGATGAGACAGAAATTCTGTTGTGTCAAACCTATCAGATGTAGAGTTTTGCCTTTCATATCAAAACTGCGTGGTTGTGTCACTGGTCATTGTGTTGTTTGCAGACCGCCATGTTCTACCCGGCTGTCATGTTTGGAGTGTGCTTTGTCCTGAATTTCTTCATCTGGGGCAAACATTCATCTGGCGCAGTAAGTAGGGCTGTGATAAGTTTCACCTTTTTTGTTTCCCGGAATAGTAGTATTTCTATTCCACAAGCATTTTGTTTGTAATGTCACTTTGATTTGTTCTATGGCACACAAACTTATGCAACTGATACAGGGATGGAAGGTTTAGTATTCTTGATATAGACTTGGCATATCAGGGGGATTTTTTCGGCAAAGACAGAGATTTACTTGAGACTCCGGTGATATCATCTCTTGCTACAATACATGTTGCTGGACGCGTATTTGTTTCTGACCTGGACACAGCCTCTGAGAGCACAGATGTGTGCCTCCTGACTGAACATGATTGCCAGACACAAGTAACACTGGTCACCTCTAGGCACGTGTAACCCTGGTCACCTCTAGGGACATGTAACCCTGGTCACCTCTGGGCACATGTAACCCTGGTCACCTCTAGGGACATGTAACCCTGGTCACCTCTGGGCACATGTAACCCTGGTCACCTCTAGGGACATGTAACCCTGGTCACCTCTGGGCACATGTAACCCTGGTCACCTCTAGGGACATGTAACCCTGGTCACCTCTGGGCACATGTAACCCTGGTCACCTCTAGGGACATGTAACCCTGGTCACCTCTGGGCACATGTAACCCTGGTCACCTCTAGGGACATGTAACCCTGGTCACCTCTGAGGCATTAGACAATCAAATGTACAACTTTGACATGGTGGCCCAGAGCTGTTGATGTTTCTGTAGAGATGTAATGTTGTGTGTCTCCATGCTGCAGGTGCCATTTGCCACGATGCTTGCCCTGCTCTGTATGTGGATGGGAATTTCCGTGCCGCTGATCTTTGCCGGCTACTACTTCGGCTTCAGGAAACAGGTCACTACTTCTACATCCTCACACCACGTCTCACAGAAAAGTCTTATTCATTGTGTTGCCATATCTTTCATATAAGGCGGTCAGAGATCTGCATGGAGTGGACACTGGACACTTCGGTTGTTCAGTTTTGGTGAATTATATGTAAAGTCCACACCATGTTATTTACCCCATCTGAGGGATTTTACTTCCTCTTGCATAGACATCAGGTAGAATTAACCTATCAATAACTGAATGGGTTGCCAATAGTTGAATCAAGCCACAGTGCTGCGACAAGACAGTTTTATATGTAATTTGATTATATTACATTGTATATGCAATTATATTCCTGTACAGTGCTTTGAGCATTTTTTGGAAATTGCGCTTTTTAAAAATAAATATTATTATTAAGGCAAACACCATACTGAGTTTGTGTGGATATAAGCACTGTGCTACATAATTAATATGTTTGATGTGTAAATAGCACCGTATGTAGCCATCCTACCTTCGTGTTTGTTATTGACAGCCGTACACACATCCAGTGAGAACTAACCAGATCCCTCGTCAAGTGCCAGAACAGATGTGGTATCTCAATCCATTCGTCGGGTGAGTCTGTCTGCTGGTTCACCTGCTTGGGCTGCATGTCATTGACTTTTGCTGGGTCACATCAGTGTCAGCATTACAAAGTTTAATGTATTATTTGTTAGCTCTTCAATGCTGCCTCAACCACCACATAGAAGAAATCAAGCATGTATCAGTAAGACCCGTTATAACCAATTTGTGCATTTCGAGATTAATCATTCGTGAAAACATCAAATTGGCAGCAGCCGAAATGTTGAATAAGTATGAATAGTTGTGGTTAGAAAAACATTGTGATTCATGTTTTCTGTTACATTAAGTTGTTAAATGATAGGAAAATCATTATTTCACCAGTCAATAGCGTGGCATATAACATGTTTGCGCAAAACCCATTTACCATTATCAACTTGAACAAATTAATATGATTTGGGCATATAACGTATTTTGCAGACAAATGTTTCAAACGGTACTGTAGACAGAGAAAATGAGCTGCTATCATATTTTCTGTCTTCAACACTTTCCCCATTATAAACCATTAATGGGCGACTTAATCCTAAAAGGGGTGACACTGTATGTAATATTCCATAGTAAAAAGTGATGATAAACTAATTGTTGAACATGTGTGTTGTTGATTACAGAATGGTCCTGGCTGGTATTCTACCATTTGGTGCCATGTTCATCGAACTCTTCTTCATCTTCACGGTAAGTGCTCATGATAACATCCATGTGGAGCTACGGTTGTGTTACACTTGATTGTTCTTGTAGACAGTGCTTCTATAAGTCAAAACCTGTCTAATTTTGCATTGGTGTTTAATATATGTCATTGTTTTATGATGAGAAATGTAAAGCACTGGTCATAGAAGTAGTGTGTGTATCTGCCATGTCGAAGCAGAGCTCTGTGTTCACGTCAAAACCAACAGCTGTGCTAGCTGAAGATGCCAGGCGGCACTGTTGGTGGTGACTGCTATGTTCTATGTACCTGGTATTTACTTTTGATTTATGAACAGATTACAGTTTGATATTGAATATAAAAGTTAATTGTTGTCTTACACTCCTACTACCTCTGTATATTTATTGTCTTACACTCCCACTGCATCTGTATATTTGTTGTCTTACACTCCTACTGCGTCTGTAAATTTGTTGTCTAACACTCCCACTGCATCTGTATATTTGTTGTCTTACACTCCCACTGCGTCTGTATATTTGTTGTCTTACACTCCCACTGCGTCTGTATATTTATTGTCTTGCACTCCCTCTGCGTCTGTATATTTGTTGTTGTACACTCCCACTGCATCTGTATATTTGTTGTCTTACACTCCCACTGCGTCTGTATATTTATTGTCTAACACTCCTACTGCGTCTGTATATTTGTTGTCTTACACTCCCTCTGTGTCTGTATATTTATTGTCTTACACTCCCTCTGCGTCTGTATATTTGTTGTCGTACACTCCCACTGCGTCTGTATATTTGTTGTCTTACACTCCCACTGCGTCTGTATATTTATTGTCTTACACTCCCTCTGCGTCTGTATATTTGTTGTTGTACACTCCCACTGCATCTGTATATTTGTTGTCTTACACTCCCACTGCGTCTGTATATTTATTGTCTTACACTCCCACTGCGTCTGTATATTTGTTGTCTTACACTCCCTCTGTGTCTGTATATTTGTTGTCTTACACTCCCACTGCGTCTGTATATTTATTGTCTTACACTCCCTCTGTGTCTGTATATTTGTTGTCGTACACTCCCACTGCATCTGTATATTTGTTGTCTTACACTCCCACTGCGTCTGTATATTTGTTGTCTTACACTCCCTCTGTGTCTGTATATTTGTTGTCGTACACTCCCACTGCGTCTGTATATTTGTTGTCTTACACTCCCACTGCGTCTGTATATGTATTGTCTTACACTCCCTCTGTGTCTGTATATTTGTTGTCTTACACTCCCACTGCATCTGTATATTTGTTGTCTTACACTCCCACTGCGTCTGTATATTTGTTGTCGTACACTCCCTCTGTGTCTGTATATTTATTGTCTTACACTCCCTCTGCGTCTGTATATTTGTTGTCTTACACTCCCACTGCGTCTGTATATTTGTTGTCTTACACTCCCACTGCGTCTGTATATTTATTGTCTTACACTCCCTCTGTGTCTGTATATTTATTGTCTTACACTCCCTCTGCGTCTGTATATTTGTTGTCTTACACTCCCACTGCGTCTGTATATTTGTTGTCTTACACTCCCTCTGCGTCTGTATATTTGTTGTCTTACACTCCCACTGCGTCTGTATATTTGTTGTCTTACACTCCCACTGCGTCTGTATATTTGTTGTCTTACACTCCCACTGCGTCTGTATATTTGTTGTCTTACACTCCCACTGCGTCTGTATATTTGTTGTCTTACACTCCCACTGCGTCTGTATATTTGTTGTCTTACACTCCCACTGCGTCTGTATATTTGTTGTCTTACACTCCCACTGCGTCTGTATATTTGTTGTCTTACACTCCCACTGCGTCTGTATATTTGTTGTCTTACACTCCCACTGCGTCTGTATATTTGTTGTCTTACACTCCCACTGCATCTGTATATTTGTTGTTGCAGGCGATCTGGGAGAACCAGTTCTACTACCTGTTTGGCTTCCTCTTCCTCGTCTACCTCATCCTCGTCATCTCCTGCTCACAGATCTCCATTGTCATGGTCTACTTTCAGCTCTGTGCTGAGGTAAGTTCATCTCCAAACATACAATAATGTTTACTACTCATGCGTGGCTCCCAGCACCACCACTCATTATATGTTTTTACGCCATCATTAACGCAGTGACCATCCTATTTACAGATTAAAGTCAGCCAGTCCATGACAGGTGACACATTTACCCTGTGTTACATATTTTACTTCCCATTGCATAGACACTGGGTAGAAGGGATCTGTGGCTTTTAGTGGAAAAGTATGGTGAACGAAATTGCCTTAGTTGTGAAACGCTGGCGGTGCACTCAAACCCCTTCATTCATGGCCAATGTTGACACTCGCAACTAAACTTTGGTGGTAGTTACCTTGGCAGGGCTTCACGTTTGAAAACAACAGGTGAGCGATAAATCGCTCGCCTAAATATGCCAAATTAATTTAGGCAAGCGATTTGTTAGTTGATTTTTTACCGTGTGGTGGCGCCACCATTTCCCATCACCATGGCCTAGGCAAGGCCAGTGCAGTAGCAGTGTGCTGTGTCCATGCCCCGTGGCAATGACCACGTCCACGATGCGGCATTGCCACTGGCGTGCGACTTTGCTTTGGCGGTTTGAAAATTGCAATTGAGATTCACAAATATGCCACATTTAAGAATCAAATGTATAGTCATAAATGCAGCTTAGTAGGGAACACCAATATAAACTGGGGTGAAATGGCGTACTATCATAGTGCCAAACGCACAACTTCAAGCAGTGAATCGATGTTAAGTGGTACCGGAGATGTGCGTCGTGAATTTATGTGTTCAGAGCGGTTGAAAGACGAAGTGGAACAATTATTAAAATTGTCGTTTTCAATGTTTAATCAACTTTTACACTCCTTGTCAACTCATATGCGTGTTCGGTAGCTCGGATCCAGGTTATTATTTTCGATTCCCATTACAATCAGATCGTAAAGAAATATTGTTGATTCCTTATCTATTCCATAACTGTACATGTATATATGTATTTTATTCAGTTTGACATACAACAGTATGTGACATTTAAAGATAATACACATTGACGCTGGTCCACTCATTTGATAACTTCTTTATAAACCGTGCGGCCAACACATTATGGCTTCGATGGCGTTTTTGCAATTTTGGTGCAGCGGGCTGCGATCGCCATCCCCGGTGACGGATGATACGTGAACTCTGACTATTGGAGTCCGAACACTTTGTTATAAAGAGAGTAGCCTTTCCTAGTGAAACTAATACTCAAGAAACTACTTGTCAAGACAAACACTTGCAGGCATCGAGCGATTTTAGCAATTGACGCAAGCGATAAATTGCTCCCTTGATTATTGATTTGCGTGAGCGATAGGGAGCGATCGCTTGCTTCAAAAAGGATGCCCTGCACTGGTACTGAATGTTTGCAGATGTCTGTGTTAAAGTCTGTGTATTAAATGGTTTCAGGATTACCACTGGTGGTGGCGTTCCTTCATCGTGTCAGGTGGTTCAGCTGTCTATGTGTTTGCCTATGCAGTGTTCTACTTTGTCACAAAGGTTTGTGTTTGATCATTCATCTGACAGTAAATCTCAGAAAACAGTTCGTGTCATCCTGGAAAGTCTTGACCACTAACACATGGCAATTTCACTGAATGTGTTCTTATTTATTATTATTAACAACCGTTTATATGTATTATGTTATTTCATCAGTTGTGTCTATTATGAATACTACATAACTTCATCAGTTGTATCTATTGTGTATTATATTACACAACTTCATCAATTGTATATTATACTACACAACATCATCAGTTGTTTCTATTGTGTATACTACACAACTTCATCAGTTGTATCTATTGTGTAATATGTATTATACAACACAACTTCATCAGTGTGTCTATTGTGTATACTACACAACTTCATCAGTCGTCTATTGATCAGTTGCAATCTGATGGTAATTTGTGTAATATTATGTCTCCATAGTTTGTTTTCAAAGTGGTATGCATAACAAATCACATTTGTTTTTAAGCATAGTTGTAATTAGTAAAACAGCGGTTGGATATCATTTCAACCATGCAAATAGAGAAAAGATCTAGGCTCACCCAGATATAATCTCACAAATACTTTGAATTTTAGGAAAGATCTCACAGTTGTCAAAACTTGCCAGACTATTCCTTGCCTCCTTGATATAATAACAGATTTGTTTGTTGTATGTATGATTTCACTATTATCTATGAGAAGACGTAGTTTGGCACGCACAATGAACATGAAACTAAAGCATGAGTTATTTGCAGTTGGAAATCACCGAGTTCACACCAACTCTGCTCTACTTTGGCTACACAATGCTGATGGTGTTTACTTTCTGGCTGGTCACTGGCACCATTGGCTTCTATGCGGCATATTTCTTCATCAGACGGATCTACGGCGCTATCAAGATTGACTAAATGCATCTTGTATTGCAAGCATGCATTTATGTATATTACATTTGGTGTGTGCAAATATTTAGAAACCAGGTCAGCTGAAAATATTTGGGAAATTGGGCATATCCTATCATGTTATGTGGAAAGTGTTTCCACCTGTGCAGTGAATAAATGTTACTTGTAAATGCAAGTGTTATTATTGGCAACAATTTGTATGCACAGATATTAACAGATGTTAGACTGCAGCCAAAATAATATCGTTTTTAATTTATTACATACAGATTGAGACAGCATCTGGATAAATAAAATTTCTGCTGTTAACTGTATAAAGTTGTGGTGTTTACGGTTCCCGTGAACATTTCGGCAAAGGCTATGGCATACAAGGTTGGACTTGCAGTGTGTCGGGGTTTGTTGGAGGATCTCTGATGTTTGCTTGGTTGTTTGGTTGTGTTGGTGCTGGTGCCGTGAGACATCTAGTTAAAATTAATATCGTTGGAAGGTTTGTTTCATTAGATGTATAGTATGTACAGTCATGTGAGTGTGTTTCTGCATAATTCACATGTTCTCAATCTTTAAACTAATTCCACTAAACCATAATAGTGTCACCAACATCTGCTCAGTAGAACATGCACTAAACAGGGATTTATTGCTGAGCTGATAAACTTTATTGTCTTGTCAAATCATCATTAAATAGATGGATGTTACAATGCCTTTGTTTTTCATTTAGTGACTTGCAATGAGCGAGAAGTTATTTTGCATTAGTGTGCACATGGAACTCTTAATTGCATATGTGAATTAAATTACTGTATATACTTTTGTCACAAATGCACGCTAACAAAGGAAAGTTTAAGTTAATATTACTATTGATGCATATTGACATTCCAGTTTTATACTGTCATCTTTAGCAGCAGCTTGTTGGTAACGGCTGTTAAATTCTATGTGTGCATCAGTATTCTTTGGAATTGTGCCATTGGAATGGTCATGTGGGCTGTGTGAGACACGCGTGGTATGAGGAGTGGTTTCAATTAGTGTGGCGTTGTGTACAAGTTGCTGGTGGAACTAAGTAGCTTGTCTCAAGCTGGTTCTTTGATGTAGGATGGGATATCATCCCACGACTGTGTAATCAACTATTCATATGTACAGTTTTTAATAAACTGATAAAAAGCTGTCGTCTTGATTTCAGTATTATATTGCTATGTTGGGTGGATTGCGTTTGTTGGGTGGCTTGGATTGTGTGTGTTGGGTGGATTGTGTATGGGGGGGTGGATTGTGTGTGTTGGGTGGCTTGTGTATGGAGGGTGGCTTGTGTATGGGGGATGGATTGTATGTGTTGGGTGGCTTGTGTATGGAGGGTGGCTTGCGGGTGGTGGGTGGATTGTGTGTGTTGGGTAGCTTGTGTATGGAGGGTGGCTTGCGTGTGTTGGGTGGCTTGTGTGTGGTGGGTGGCTTGTACACTGTTTTAGTGACAAAGCAGATGGTGTCTAATAAAATATTACATTGCCACGTAACATTTCATTCTCTTAGTCTCACACAAACATACATTTAAAAAAACCACAATTAACTTTCAATCAACTAAACATGGGTGATACAGAGAGGAGAGCAGCTGATGGATTGTAGGTTCAACAACTAGTGACTGCAATAAGGTTTTGTTGATGACAACAAAATAAAGTTCATTAAGAAATGTATGGCTATTATAGTAGCTGTGAGAAAATTACTACAATAATAATGAAATAACATGAAAGCATTGCTCACTGCAGGTTTCGGTAATAAACTTGCATCCAGTTCTACAGGGGTATACCATGTACATCTAGAAAACAACAAAATATGTGTACAGTGTTAAGTTTTTAATAAATACTAAACATCACCACTACCATTCCAGTAAAAAGCTGCATGAGGTATATTTAACAGTCAATTAATATGATGTCAGCCAGTTGTGTACATGTACAGTACACATAAGCAATGAGCCAGCCATGAATCTGTTAACTTGTATTGCTGGTGAAGTGACAATCTCTTGTGCACTTGTATGTGTCCCATAACATCCCCATAAATACTTCCCTTCACCTGTGTCCAACAGGTGAAGGGTCAGCATGTGACCTGTCCAGTGTCCACCAGTCATGTGGTCGTCATGTAAGTAGCTTGGTCATAAAAGGCCCCTCGAGTTCGTAGCCAATTTTGCGGTAGTAGTTCCTCGTTCCCACACCTAAAAATAATTCAAAACATGATATAAATATTCCGGCCAGAAAAGATTTTCAACAAAGAATTGCTAAAACTAAATTTTTCAACAAAGAATTGCTAAAACTAAATGAGCAAATTAAAATGAATGACTTGTTTAGCACACAAAGATGGTAACAATAATAGCAAAAACAGCTTTGAGACGGTCCACGAAGGAAACCGAGGACAACCATACACGGAGAACTGTGGAGGGGGATTACGTGAAATGCTCTTCAGCCAGGGCCAGGCTACTGCTACTACAAAAACAATACAGATAATGGTAACCTTTTATATGTACTTACTGTGCCTTCAGGTAAATAAGACAGAAACAAGACAAGTCCACCTACCGGGGTAAACATTTTACAATTATCTGCACCACTTTTGTAGTTGTCTTGTAGTTGTCTTGTAGTTGTCTTGCACTGACTCTTGGATGTGCAAAATAATATTCCTAGCTCTAACAAGAATCCTGTATATAAAAAGGTTATTACATAAAAATATTGTTGATGCTCTTAACCACATCCTAAATGGACAGATTTACGTTTGTAAAAAGACCAAGAGTGACCTGAAATGACGGCCATCTTGCATGAAGCATGTTCCTCCCGCGCAATCCTCTCCGCCTCCTCCATCAGCAGCATGCCAAAACCCTGTAACAGACATTAAGGGTATCTATCACTTTTGCCAAAACCCTGCAACACACATTAAGGGTATCTATCACTTTTGCCAAAACATTGCAACAGATTCCCAGGACATGGGCTGTCAAAACCGTGCAACAGATTCTTGGCTTCAATTTGCCACAGACAGAGGGCATGTGGTAAGTCCACCACAATATTTGATTTAAAACGAAGGTATTGATTTTGAGGTTTCCTAACCCTTTCGCTTTGATGTGCCTCTGGGGTTGGGGTTCCAAGGTTTTAAGCACGTTTTCGTGTTATCATTATCAGATACAAAATATAGTGTCTTCAATGTTCTTTATTTTCACACCTGATGTTGGAACTTTGTTGGATCGCGTGCATGTACGGGCACCACACTGCCGTAGACATGCAGCTCCCGCACAATGGAACAGCCACCTTTCAACTCGAGTCTGTATGTGTCCTTGGAACACTTGCGCAGTCGTAGCAGACCAATGAGGATGTCTTGCTCTGGATCCTCATACGATAGAAATGTCTCCCACCCACCATTGGCACAGTAATCACGGCGGATCAGCTCCACCTGGTGAAACAATGTGGCACTAATGTTATATCTTGTCATCACAATTACTGCAAGAAAACGGGCTCATGAATTTGAGGATGCATACTATTTGTCTACTACATTAATCCAACAAACCCAGATACAGATCTGCCACATCTACGGACTTCCTGAATACAATACAGGTTTTGGGAGGTATATGATCAACTATACAATAATTGTTCCTGGTGATAAGCACATTTCCAGTGTAACCTATTTCATTTGATATAGGTACATCCTGTAGCCTGACAGTTGGCAGCACTTGATCGGAACTGGCAAATCGTAGCAGATTTCTTTTGACATAGGCATATTTCGTAACCTGATAGATGGCGACACTCAATCGGTATAGGGTGATTAACCAAAGAAAAAAATATACAGATCTAAAGTCAAAGATATGGATGTCAACCAACACAAAAGTGGCACCTCTGTAGGCGAGGTCAACTACTACAAGAGAACTCTACCTCGTACGGCTGCACTTGGTTGTGGATCTGCTGTATTCCCACCTCCCGCGTACGCACATCCCGACATGAGGTTCCCCAGTCCTTCATACGGGCCAATGCCAACTCTCGCAGGTTACCATGCTCCACACCAGATGTCACCAGCGGCATTGGGATATCTCTGCCGGAATGCAACAAGATACAGGCCAATGGGTACATGAAAAGAAGGATTCCAGAGTAAAATTAAAATGTACTGTTTCAATTGCTTGAAAGAATGGCCATTAGACCGACTGCTTACAATTTTATACAGGAAAACATCTGGTTGATGGGATTCATGTTTGTATAATGGTAGTAATGTTATTCCTCATGAGTACGCATATATTTTTGGGTAATGTGCAATAATGCAGTACCAGTCTTGCCTTGAAATTCAACAAAACATTATCAGAGAAGCAAAATTTACAGTTAATGTAAGTAACGTTTATTTGTTTATGAGAATGAGGTACCAGGTGGAACTACTGAATGTTGCAGGCATGACTAAGGTACCTCTGTACTCTGTAGATACGTGTCCAGGGGGGCACCAGGGCAAGGATGCGGGCGATGAGGTCGACAAGGATACTTGGAGGGTAGCTTTTGTAGCGCCCTGTCTTCCACAGTTCGTACAGACCTAGACGACAACACATGCTACAGGTAGCTGAAAGATTCACTCCCCTTCAAACTGGTCATGTTGGAATTATACACGCAGAGACAATTACAGTGTCAAATGAAGAACTACTCAACTGCTGTGCATTGACAACAACCAATAAAGAGATCATTGGTGTAACTGACAACAGCCAATAAAGAGATCATTGGTGTAATTGACAACAGCCAACAAAGAGATCATTGGTGTAATTGACAACAGCTAACAAAGAGATCATTGGTGTAATTGACAACAGCCAACAAAGAGATCATTGGTGTAACTGACAACAGCTAATAAAGAGATCATTGGTGTATTTGACAACAACCAATAGATGACTGGTGTAATTGTTCTGGAGTTTCCAGTGATTACACAAACTACAAGAAGCAATTCACCACAGAAAACTATCAACCACAGAGCCAGTGTGAACATGCCTCATATTTGAATTACAAATACTATTTAATGCTCTTTTAGAAGGTTGATCATATATGATAGTAGATGATATATATATATGATAGTGGCAAAGTTTCAAACTGATTTTGTAGCTGTTGCAGTGTAAAAAATGTTATGACCAACCAACCTGTCCCTCTAATAACCAGAGTAGGGTATATCTTCAATCCATCAGCACGGAATGCAGGGTTTTCAAAGAATTCCTACAAATCATGTTAAACATTAGAAGCCGTATAATAAGCAGCTGTGATGCTTACGCAGTACGAAAATTCAATACAGCCAGTGCATTCAAATGTGAGACTGCATTAAAGTCCAAAGCCATTGCACTCACAATGAACTGTTCCACATCCCTCTCAAGGCCCACGTTGGGCAGGTCAGGCATCATGTGGGCCACAACCTTGAACCCCGCATCCTTGGCCATCTGAAATGACTCGCTGACGGCACGCACAGTATGACCCCTGATAATTGACAGAACAGAAGAGTGCTAAAAATTACTGGTTTGTTTTCTGTTGAATCGTCATTCATGGAATGACCAGGCTACCAAATGACCAGGCTACCTAATGCAAAATGTTTACTTATTTATTTAAAGGCCCTCCTCAATAAATTTTTTTTAATCATCTAATTTCAGACTCATTTCGCAAAACAACATGCCAGTTTGTTTGACATGCCAGTTTGTTTGACATGCCAGCTTGTTTGACATGCCAGCTTGTTTGACATGCCAGCTTGTTTGACATGCTAACCTGCTTGCACACATTTGTTATTTAGTTTTGCTGAAATCATCAGACAAACTATTAACTTATTTTTTACCGGGTCCAGTCAAAATTAGGCAAAGAAATGGCAAGTTGATCTAACAAACAAAACTCAAAAATATGCACAGTTTTATTCAACCAACTGCTTATGTTGCTAAAACTATCCACACACTACAAGTTAGTAGTAGTTACTCTGGTTTTTTGTAACTATAGTACATAATTTGGATACAGGGTACGGTGAAATGATTCAGATGTCAGTAGCAACGTGCCACATTCTGCTGCGCCTTCAAACTTGGCTGATTTCTACCAACAGCGGACTCCAACTTGGCTCACCTATTTGTGTCTCTGGCCACATCTTCATAGACACTCTGTACACCGATCTCAAGTCTTGTACATCCGTACTTAAGCATGTCACTGAAAATGATGGTCTTTACATCTTCACAACAGGCAAGGGAAAAATAACATTTGTTTATCTCGGTGCAGTAAGACGCCCCAAGATGAAACAATTGTGTGGAATTTGTGGTGGCAGTTGTCGTGTTTAATTGCATTTTCATGGATAAATGTTATTTAAAGAGTGTCTAAAATTGCTATATAATAGTTATTGTGGAGTGACTTGTTAACTTACATTGGGGAGCCCCAGCTATAAAACAGTTCCACTTCCCCATTTGTGAGATTACCCACTACACGTTATTACTGCTACCAAAAAAGAATATTTTAGTATAGTAGCCATATTACATTCAAGTTGGTTTTTGTTCAACATGCCATGGTATTATAATAATAATAAAAAATTATCTAGTTACAGGTAATTCTTATGAGCAGGAAGATAAGTATATGTTGTACGTAAATGAGTAATCGACTGATAGGTCATCTAGGTAACTCACTGGCAGTGATTCATATTGCACCTCAGCGAAGGTCAACTTCCACGTTTCAAAGCAACCATTAGAAAAAGGTACATACTAGAAATATGTTTTGATTTACTTTTTGAAAAATTACATCGCATTTAAAAGGTAGGTAAATAGTAACCTTTGTTATTAAAAAAATATATGTTTTGTTGAGAATGTTGTGTACTAGGTAAACATATAATGCAAAGTGTACATCAATAAAAAAAAAATTAAAAACAGTTGTGATCTGTCTATCACACTACATCAATTGAAGCAGTAACGAGTGTGACTCACCTCAAGTGCTTCCTGAGACAGTAATCTGGTCGTGTTTCTATGGTGATGCCAATGCACTTAGTCTTACTCTTCTCAGAATACCTGCAGCAGAACAGTTTCTATGACGTGGCTCATCAGAAAGTTCACAGCTGCCAAACAGCCATTTGTGTTGGTTTGATGACCTATTTTAAAAGAACCAGCTTTTTATACACATTCACGCTGCTAGCAGTTACACAATCTGTAGATAATTTGTTCCATTCATTTACTGTCCTCTGTGAAACTGTGTTACTGGTGAAGCCAGACAGAGTTGACTTACTTGACAGTCTCGTCCACCGTGTTACTGGTGAAGCCAGACAGAGTTGACTTACTTGACAGCCTCGTCCACCGTGTTACTGGTGAAGCCAGACAGAGTTGACTTACTTGACAGCCTCTTCCACCGTGTTACTGGTGAAGCCAGACAGAGTTGACTTACTTGACAGCCTCGTCCACCGTGTTACTGGTGAAGCCAGACAGAGTTGACTTACTTGACAGCCTCGTCCACCGTGTTACTGGTGAAGCCAGACAGAGTTGACTTACTTGACAGTCTCGTCCACCGTGTTACTGGTGAAGCCAGACAGAGTTGACTTACTTGACAGCCTCGTCCACCGTGTTACTGGTGAAGCCAGACAGAGCGTCATGGAGATTGCGGATGAAGTAATCACGATACTCTTCTGCTAGAGCCATGAAGGTGCCTCCCATCACGATGAACTCCACCTTGTCCACACTGTGCCCCAGCTGCTGCAGCTACAAGTGGACAGCACAATCATCGTCTCCTCATTCGTCAATCTCTATTATCATAAACAAGTGCAGCAGTTGTTACATCCTTAAAGGTTCCTCCTCAACTCAATATTTATGCTTGTCTCATTCCACACTCATTTTGTGAACAAAATTAAACTTACCTAGTATCCACTATGATATGCTCGCTCATTTGTGCATATTTTTGTTTTGGTGATAATCATCAGACAAACTACCCTGGTACTAAATTATTTCTGCGTAGGTCTGGTAAAAATGTTGTAAAAAAATCTCTACATAGTATAACATAAAGGTATAACATTTGGATACTAGAACATAAGGGTACTACAAATAAGGGTACTATAACATAAGGGTAAAACATAAGGGTACAATAACGTAAGGGTACTATAACATAAGGGTAAGTAGTATTTAGAGGTGTTTGGGACAGGAAATGTAGTGGAATAAGCATCGTATTTTAATTAGTAAATGATTTAATGATTTAATTAACAAGCAAAAAATGAGTAATTAAGTTAATTAGCAAATTAATAATATAATTAACAAATTAATTAGTAATTAAGTTAATTAATAAATTTATGAGCAATTACTTAATGAGTTAATTAATGAGGTACAAAAAAAGGTGTTAAAACCTTCTATTTCGAAGTTCCTTTTCCGTTATTCGGAGGTATTCGACAATGCAGGTTATGATATATATTTTTATTTCACTATACATGCAACATCGACCGGTGAAAGCATATAAAGGACTACACTATTAATAACTACCATATTCATGAACTAAATATATAAGTAATTTCAATAAGCATAACATATAATAACTAACATTTAAACAACTAATAATTCAATAATTACATAAGTACTAAATAAGTCAAACACTAAACTAATCTTAATTACCTAACATATATAGGACTATCTCTTAATCGACTAAATATATAAGTAATTTCAATTATGCCTAACATATAAAGGACATATATTAATACAAAATAACTAAGCACCTAAAGGAATACGCTAACTGTTAATCATTCAATAATAACACAAGTACTATTATTAATAAAATAGGCTATAAAAGAAGGTACATTAACTAACAATGTGATTAATATAGAGGAAAGTAACTCTTAATTATTACATACACTACTCTACTCTACTCCCCCGCCAAATACTACTACCATGTCTCTCATGTCCTTTGAGTGCATGCAAACAGTACAGTCATGGATAAGCCATTCAGCGGCCTTACGGATGAGGGCCACAGGCCACTCCCTGTTGCCAACTTGTACCAAATAGTGCTCGTACTTGACAAGCAGGTTTCAAACGACCACTGGGATGAGTGGTGTCTTGCCTAAAGAGTTTGTCATTGGGGTGAGTGGTGTCTTGCCTAAAGAGTTCGTCACTGGGATGAGTGGTGTCTTGCCTAAAGAGTTCGTCACTGGGATGAGTGGTGTCTTGCCTAAAGAGTTTGTCACTGGGATGAGTGGTGTCTTGCCTAAAGAGTTCGTCACTGGGATGAGTGGTGTCTTGCCTAAAGAGTTCGTCACTGGGATGAGTGGTGTCTTGCCTAAAGAGTTCGTCACTGGGATGAGTGGTGTCTTGCCTAAAGAGTTCGTCACTGGGATGAGTGGTGTCTTGCCTAAAGAGTTCGTCACTGGGATGAGTGGTGTCTTGCCTAAAGAGTTTGTCACTGGGATGAGTGGTGTCTTGCCTAAAGAGTTTGTCACTGGGATGAGTGGTGTCTTGCCTAAAGAGTTTGTCACTGGGATGAGTGGTGTCTTGCCTAAAGAGTTTGTCACTGGGATGAGTGGTGTCTTGCCTAAAGAGTTTGTCACTGGGATGAGTGGTGTCTTGCCTAAAGAGTTTGTCACTGGGATGAGTGGTGTCTTGCCTAAAGAGTTTGTCACTGGGATGAGTGGTGTCTTGCCTAAAGAGTTTGTATAAGCCATTCAGCGACCTTACGGATGAGGGCCACAGGCCACTCCCTGTTGCCAACTTGTACCAAATAGTGCTCGTACTTGACAAGCAGGTTTCAAACGACCACTGGGATGAGTGGTGTCTTGCCTAAAGAGTTTGTCACTGGGGTGAGTGGTGTCTTGCCTAAAGAGTTCGTCACTGGGATGAGTGGTGTCTTGCCTAAAGAGTTCGTCACTGGGATGAGTGGTGTCTTGCCTAAAGAGTTCGTCACTGGGATGAGTGGTGTCTTGCCTAAAGAGTTCGTCACTGGGATGAGTGGTGTCTTGCCTAAAGAGTTCGTCACTGGGATGAGTGGTGTCTTGCCTAAAGAGTTCGTCACTGGGATGAGTGGTGTCTTGCCTAAAGAGTTTGTCACTGGGATGAGTGGTGTCTTGCCTCAAGAGTTTGTCACTGGGATGAGTGGTGTCTTGCCTAAAGAGTTTGTCACTGGGATGAGTGGTGTCTTGCCTAAAGAGTTTGTCACTGGGATGAGTGGTGTCTTGCCTAAAGAGTTTGTCACTGGGATGAGTGGTGTCTTGCCTAAAGAGTTTGTCACTGGGATGAGTGGTGTCTTGCCTAAAGAGTTTGTCACTGGGATGAGTGGTGTCTTGCCTAAAGAGTTTGTCACTGGGATGAGTGGTGTCTTGCCTAAAGAGTTTGTATAAGCCATTCAGCGACCTTACGGATGAGGGCCACAGGCCACTCCCTGTTGCCAACTTGTACCAAATAGTGCTCGTACTTGACAAGCAGGTTTCAAACGACCACTGGGATGAGTGGTGTCTTGCCTAAAGAGTTTGTCATTGGGGTGAGTGGTGTCTTGCCTAAAGAGTTTGTCACTGGGATGAGTGGTGTCTTGCCTAAAGAGTTCGTCACTGGGATGAGTGGTGTCTTGCCTAAAGAGTTTGTCACTGGGATGAGTGGTGTCTTGCCTAAAGAGTTCGTCACTGGGATGAGTGGTGTCTTGCCTAAAGAGTTCATCACTGGGATGAGTGGTGTCTTGCCTAAAGAGTTCGTCACTGGGATGAGTGGTGTCTTGCCTAAAGAGTTTGTCACTGGGGTGAGTGGTGTCTTGCCTAAAGAGTTTGTCACTGGGGGTGAAGTGGCGACTCATCATGTGTAATGCGACCACACGTTGGTGTCCCCCCCTAGCATGTATTTTTTGCGAGTTCTTTCACCAACTCGCCTAGCTGCTCAGCGAATACCCACTTCATTGCCTGCTCCGTGTTGTCGACAGAACAGGGGACAATAGAGCCGTATCGAACAAGACGTGTGCAGGGTCTCGAGGCTGACTGCAGCAGGACATGTCCCAGTCACACGACGACGAGGCCATGACCTTGGCAGGAAGCCTCGTCTTCTATGACGGCCCAGGCGACCGCCTCTGGTACAGCGTAGGAGGGGGTAGTGCTCGTTGTCATCGGCGGGTGGTCCACGGTCAGCAACAGGACCACGGTTGATGCCCGCCAATATTGATATTCTGCAAGAACCCATCAACAAATGTGAAAGCTTAGCCACCTACCTGTTCAATTCTATGTCTGGTCTGTAGATAGGGGTTATATCTCGCTCTGATGGCTCGCATTGACGTAGGCTGAAAACACAAATAGAGTGTCACATGAGCCATGCACGCCCCATGAGCCATGCACGCCCCATGAGGCATGGGCTAATTTCAACAGTTAATTTGTTAACTGAGTTAATAATAAAATACATTTATATAGTGCTGTAATCACATGGTGCTCTGTGGCTAATTACAATGGTCTAAAATTGAAACTGAACTAAGTTAATGTAATGAACTTGATCAAATGTATACAAGTATTTAATAGAAATTTAACTTTTTTCAATATGAATATAAACTAACCTCTGGTAATTTATTTTACATTAATTTAGTTGCGTTTAATTTTTGACCATGTGAACTAGCATGTTGCCAGTTATTTCATTCAGATGTTCCATGTTCTTTAAGTAGGGTGTATCTTTGGCAACTATGGGATTGTTGAATGGATGTATCATCATTGAATGGAAGTAATTATGGGAGGACATGGTATCCAATGTCGAGGTTCTGTGGAGTGCAAACATGCCAAGTGTCAAAGTAAGACTTGCTGCGGGTAAACGGCGGGAGTAACTACGACTCTCTTATGGGTTGGGGCTGTCAGAACACCTCCATGTGGTCCAACCCTGTAACTGGTTCTTCTGAACAAGGCTAAATTTCTGACCTTCTCTGTTGGGCGGGGTTCGCAGCGGAGTCGTAGTGCGCTCAGTTTATCCTATGATGTCTCATAGTACAGATAGTACCATGAGCAATACTCAGTTTACGGAGGTCGCTGCCTCCCAAAGCGCAGCCGGTTTGTCTGACGGCAGTGAGGAAGGGGCCCCAAACGAGGGTCGCCTTACATGTGATAGGTGTGGCAGGCCCTTTAACACTCAGAGGGGTCTGTCACTCCACCAGCGAAAGGCACACGCGTTGGAGTACCACCTCATGCATGTGCCGAACGTGAGAAAAGCTGTTGGTGGCAAGGGAGGAGATCCGGCTCCAAGAGGCGGGGTCAACGAACGTGAATTTTGAATTGGCGGCAATGTTTACTCAGAGATCGCTCGACGCTATTAAGAGCGTTCGACGCAGACCAGACCAGACCCCGCCCCACCAAACTACCGATACCCGATCTGATGACTCCTCGGCTGGACTCCCAACGGCACTTGAACAGGCCGGCGAGTTGGCGCCGGCCACCACCCCTGACACCTGGGGTGCTGGGACTCCAACCGAAGCGGGGACCGATTCCCCGCCAAAGAGAAGAGCCCTACGCAACCCCGCGTGAGATGGGGTTGGCGAACGTTATCACTCGTCGGCCTCATGGTCCGACGAGGAGCTACAGAACCTGGCTCGCACCGAGCTACGGGCATTAAGGTTGTACCCCGGAGGGCACAACATTAACCAGCTCCTCCGAGGAGTCGTCCCTTGTCGATTGTTCGATGCTATGAAGGGCACGCGCCGCACTACCAAATACAAGGCGGTAAAAACGCTCCTCGCGATGGAGTTGGAAGAGATGGTGCCCGACGGGCCCGTAGGCGTTTGTTCAGCCCTCGTCGGGGGACTCACACCCAAACAATTCTTCCCGGCATGACTGGCCTCGGTATACCGATAACTCCGGGAGGCGGAGCATTTGTAACATATCCCGGCTTGACCGGCCTCTGAATCCTGATGACTCCGGGAGGCGGAGCGACTGTGACACTTCCTGGTATGACCGGCCTCGATTTACAAATAGCACTGGGAGGCAGTGCCCAGACCTTCCTGTTGATGAAGGCGGAAATATGGATGATGTGACCAATACTAGTGATTTTACGTGTGACAATGATAATTTGCATGTTGTAGACGTGGGTGATGATGAGATTAACACCCCAAGATTAATGATTCTTCTCTTTGTTACAGTGCAAACGATTTAACCCGGGAATCCCGGCCTCATGTACCTAGCTCTGGGAGGCAGAGCAATGTCAATTTCGCTTTCGCTAATACCCGGTGTGAACACCGGCCTCTACCTGATAGCTCCAGGAGGAGGAGCCCACAACCACAAGCTGAGGCAGCAAATCTGGGATCAGACGATGTGGACGAAGCCCCCAAGGAGAGTCGTTCTTCAGTAACGAGCGATGTAAGGTCGACTTTATATCGACCTAGTTTTTCGGGTCCGTCATGTAATTCCCGGCCTGGGAACGATAGTGGCTTTTTACGTGACACTGAATTCCATAAATGGAAAACCGCCTTGTTTGCGGAATTGGTAACCGCTCAAGATTATTACCATGGACTTGACTCCACTGACCTTCTGGATTGTCGAGTGGGCGGGCTGTCTGTGGCCCAAATGAAAGCCGTGGACTCTGAATATGAAACCTGGATGACAAATGAAATCAAAACGGGGTCCAGAAGGAAAGGGCCGGCGTCGGGAAGCTGGTTGGAAGAAGGCTGAGAACCGTGCAGACACTGGAAGGCGTGCGCTGAGGAGAACCGAGTACGCGAGGGTACAACAATTATACAACAAAAATCGCGCGGATTGCGCTAGGAAAGTGTTAGCCGGACAATGGAAGGAGCAACCGGCCCAGCACTACCTATTGGATCAGGTCCTGTTCTGGGGGTGTGTGTTTGGGAAGGACTCCAGAGTGGATGACAGGCAGGTCGAACCGACGTGCGAGGTTCTATGGGACTTGATAGCTCCTGTCACCCTCACAGAGTTGCAGGCAACACTACGTAACACCAAGAAAGGTGCCCTTGGCACAGATAACATCACACTGGTCGATCTGCGCAAGCTTGACCCTGGCGCTCTCCTCGCGCACCTTAACATGTGGCTGTATATCGGCTATCTGCCCGCTGGACTCCGGTCCAGCCGAACGGTACTTATCCCTAAAGTACCGGCCCCAAAAGAATATCGTCCTATATCAATCGGCCCATATTTGGCCAGGGTATTCCACAGGCTGCTCGCCACTCGTCTCTCCAGTGGGATACCCTTTCAATCAAGACAAAGGGCATTCACAAAAGGTGATGGCATAGCGGACAATGTTTTCCTTCTGAGGTGCCTGTTGAGGGACTCATGCGAGGAGCGAAAACCGCTCTCGCTGGTGTTCCTCGACGTGTCAAAGGCATTTGACTTGGTGTCCCACGACTCCCTCTTCCTGGCGGCGAAGAGAATGGGAGTGCCTGGGCCGTTCATTGAATACTTGAGGTGCCTATACTCAGAGGCCGCGACTCGCCTGCAAGTCGGTGAATATTTGAGTGAGCCCCTGGTCCAAAACGGGGGCGAAACAAGGCGATCCGCTCTCACCTATCCTCTTTAACTGCATCATCGAGTGGGCGATCGAGGCTCTCGACCCGGAGTTGGGCGTCCGAGTTGGAGGTGACGGTCCTCGCCTCAATCACCTGGCCTTCGCGGACGATATCGTCCTGATGGCCAGGAGCAAGATCGGCATCCAGCATCTGAGCCAGCAGCTAGAGAGAACGCTGGGGCTCTGTGGTCTAACATTAAACCCCGACAAGTCGAGGTCACTGACGATAGCGGTGGACGGGAAAGCGGGCCGTTGGGTCTGCGCTCCCACGCCATACGTGTCCCTCACAGGGGGGATCTTGTCAACTGTGCCCATTTCCGAGGGTTATAAATACCTCGGCATCACCGTGAGTGCCCGGGAGGGTGGCTCATCCGCTGAGGAGCTCCTCTCGCGGGCTGAACCATCTGACCAGAGCTCCATTAAAGCCCCAGCAGAGGCTGTACATGTTAAAGAACCACCTGGTCCCAAAATTATACCACAGGTTGGTCCTTTCCCGAAGTAATTACGGTGTCCTAAGATGGCTGGATAAGCTGGTCCGTCGTAGCCTCAGGTCGTGGCTGAACGAACGAACTGACGAACCCGCCGCCGAAGGTGGGTGAGACGGTCGTACATAACATGACGGATGCTAAGCGAGAAATGGCGTCATCGCTGCACGGGGCGGTCGACGGCTGCGGCCTGAAGGCATCACGTGCCGTTTCTTATATTCATGAATGGGTCTCCAATGGCACGGCATTGTTAACAGGAGCTAATTTCATACACGCCCTGCAAATAAGATCTGCAACCGTGGCCACTAAGCAGCGAGCCGCTCTGGGTAGACCCGAGGCGGACAGAAGGTGCAACGCATGCTGGAGGACGGAATCCTTGGGGCATGTCCTCCAAGTGTGCCTGAGAACATGGGGGCATCGAATTAAGAGACATGATGCTCTCTTCGAGAAGTTCCTCCACAAGATGGAGAACCGCGGCTGGGCGGTGACACGTGCTCCGGTGATTACGGTGCGGGGTGGCAGCCCGCAGATCCCGGACGCAGTGTTGTTTTCGCTGGGTTGTCGATGCGTCTGTTGTTGCGGACAACGCAGACCTCGACAACGCCCATGAGAGCAAGTGCGTGAAATACGACACCCCGGCTGTCCGCGACTGGTGCCAAACGAACTGGCCTTCCGGGGGGGCATCACGGGAGATTTTCTTCGGTGCCCTCATCTTCAACTGGCGGGGGGCCATGTCCCCAAGGTCAGCCAACATGTGTCGTACCTTCGGCATTTCTAAATCTGAACTGGTGGTGTACTCATCCTCAGTGTGTGAATGGGGATGGAAGATATGGGGATGGAAGATATGCAGAGCCTTCCATAAGACCACTGCCTGGCAGTGAATGTATTTGTAAAATATCAGTTGTGGCGGCTCTCTGTTTTGGTGGCCCCTGACGAACTGTCGTCTATAAACATTATTCCTTCGTTTAGATGGATAATCATTATCCCCAGCCCGTTGTTGTATTTATTGTTTTTATTTAATTTCAATACTTATCGTAGTTAAGTGTAGTTCACACATTGTTTGACCGGGCTGGAGGGCAAATAATGTGTTTATTTTATTTATTTTTTAGCCGTCAACTGGTTTGATGATCTGGACGAGAGTGGACCGTTTTTCTTTTTTAAATCAGTTACTCCCCCGTAGGGCCTGTAAGCGAATGCGCTCGGTAAGACTGGGTCTAGTCCCCCAGCCCCCTACGACCGCAGTTGGATAGCCCCCCTCTTGGGGGGGGGGTGAAAAGCATAGCCTTGGGGCACCGCCGCCAGCATAAAGCCTCTACTCGTCATAGGCTGGCTGTTCACCTTCCCGAGGTGCCCGTGTCAATTACCACCTTGCGGTGGTAAACCAAAGAGCAGTCAGCCGGGGTGTCGCGTCGGTACGAAATCGAAAACCCAAATAAAAATAACCGGCGCGTCACCACGGGAGTGGTATCCGGGCCCCGCGAAGGCGTGCGCCCTAGGGTTCTCCTAGGACGCTGCCACCCGGTACCGGCTGAGGTAGCCGTTAGCGTGAGCACCCCAACCGGTCACACTAGGGTTCTCCTAGTGTGGCAGCCCCACATCCGGAGCTGGTCAAAAGACCAGCTCCAATCCCGTACAGCCCAACCAGCTGTACGGGTTAACTTGCGGTTACAGAAAGCTCAATCATACATGAAAGGGGTTCCTCCTCCAAGGAACCTTCCCGCAAGGAAACTCTCGGGGGTTGGCACCTCGCACCCCTCTCCCGCAGGACTTTGCCTCCACTGCAGCAAGCAGTGCCGAGGCGCACGCGGTCTGTCAGTACACACCAGGGCCGCCCACCCTGAGTCCTACCACTCCGAACGGATAGCTGCCCAAGTGAAGAGTCGGTGGGACACCGAAGAGACGGCCTTAATGGCCAAGGAGGAAGCCAGGCTGCGTAATCTGGGCGTCAAATCCATCAACCAAGGCCTCGTGGCCTACATGCCTCAGCGAACCCTTGAAGCGATCAAGGGGCATCGCAGGCGCCCAGACTACAAAAGCCTGGTAGAGTTATACGCAGTGTCCACTCCGTGGAGGCACGACGGGGTTCAGGAAGAGGAGATGGCAGAGGTACGGTATTTACCATCACATACAGCTGGAAGCACGCCAGCAGTGGAGTCCCCACCCCGAGTGACTTGAGTCACGAGGGACCCCACGCCGTCTCCTCCTCCACACCCACCCTGTTGAGACATATACCGATCATTGACAACACTGATTTTGAGCCCTCAGGAGACCTCGGGGATGAGGCACAAGACATGACTGATTACCAGTGGTGAGGGCCACTGCTGGCTGCAATTGCTGATCAAGCCAGGATGCACTCATTGACCCTGAGCTCCTAGAGTATGCGACCCAGACACCACACTGTGCAGATGGGCGCATACAGGAAACTATAGACCGCGACCTCCTGGGGCTGCTCCATCATACAATTAATCATGTAAGCCTAAGAGCGACTCTCCAACCTGGGATACCACGTCTACGTAATGATACAGCGTGGGAGAAGACTGTCAGAAATTTGATATGTTAGAGAATTGACAGTTTAGTATCCATTCACGCGGCAAATTTTGATAGAAAAGACATTATTTGTCGATAACAATTTGAGGTTATGTTTAATTATAGTAAAATATAGCGATTGTCACATATAAAGGTTGTATTTCATAAGTTTTCGTACCATATAACAACTTAAACGGGTTATTGTATTTTAATTGATTTTATTGTTAGACGAGCGATAATAGGGACTTCGATCGTTAGCATAAAAGTGGTCACTCAACATAGCAAAACACGTTTATAGCTGTTTTTTTCTACAGTTTTTAATGATTATGGATGTTTCTATGAAACCAAGTTTTTCATACTGGTCAAAACGTAGACGGGTTCATAACAATGTTGCTGAAAATTTTGCAACGGTTTTATCCAGTCCCGACAGTGGGCTTGTGGAGGTTGGAGGAATTGACAACGTCACTGACACTGGTGAACATGATGTGGTTCCAAACGAACCCGTGTATACAGACTTACAAGAGACTGACAGGAGCAGTGATAGTTTGCAAGCAGAAACCATCGAGGGAGAATTAGACAGTGAAGCTATTTTGGAGAGCGACACAGTTATTGATGGGTCTTCTGGGAGTGATGCTGAATTCAGTGATTCTGATACTGATCTTGCAGAAAAACTGCCTGATTGGGCATCAACATTCTCGATTCCACTAACAGCTACATCAGGCTTACTGGGAATTTTAAAGCCTTATTTTCCCAACTTGCCTAGAGATGCTCGTTCACTTTTATACACTCCAAGAAATGTATCCTTACAAACGGTGGAAGGTGGCGAATACTACCATTTTGGGATTTTAGCTGGCATAATGTCACAGTTACATTCACAGCAATGTGATACCATGCAGCAATGCATTCTGCTGCAAATTAACATTGATGGTCTGCCTCTATTTAAGAGCTCTAACTTCCAGTTTTGGCCAATACTAGGAATGGTGGATAACATGCCTAGTAAAGTCCATTCATCATTGGCTTATTCTGTGGTGTTAAAAAGCCAACCGTTGTTTCAGAGTTTGTGAAGGACTTTACTTCTGAGATGTCCCTTTTAGAAAGAGAGGGTTTTTTCTTTGGAGAGCAGCATTATGCTGTTAAAATATCTGCTGTCATATGTGATGCCCCAGCAAGAGCATTCATAAAAAACGTCAAAGGACATTCAGGGTACCATGGTTGTGAAAAGTGCACACAACCAGGGGTATATCGCAACATTTCCAGAAATAGCTGTCTCACTGCGCACAGATGCTCAGTTTGATGAGATGACTGATGAAGACCACCATATTGGTTCCCCGCCATTTGGTGGTTTCTCATTTGGAATGGTCAGCCAATTTCCACTAGACTACATGCATCTAGTTTGCTTGGGTGTAACACATCGTTTGATTCTTTTGTGGATGATGGGTCCTCTCAGAGTAAGAATTTGACTTGTCAGATTTGCACAAGTATGAAGAAGTGGAACTACAACATGAATGTTTCTGTGTGGAATTGCAACATACTTACACAATACCTCAGAAACTAGATATAGTTCTAGATTATCTAATATTCTGGAAACCTTGTATATACCCAGAAAACTTGATTTGGCAGGATAAGAAAATCTTCTTTAACTGCATATCGTTGTACAGCAACATGGACACTATTATTATACAGAATAATATTATGAACTACCATAACAGAACTGCCTATCATTATGCAGTACATCATTAGAATGGGTGGCAATGAACAAACTTGGGGTAACAAAAGTAGTACATGTAATTGATGACTTTGTGTATGATGAAGGCATTTATTGACCTATGTAAGCAAATTGGGGTCCCAATAGCAACAGACTGTGGGTCCAGCGACATAACTCCAATTTTTGGGTATCACTTTGGATGCAGTGACTATGGAGGCCCGGTTACCCGGGGACAAACTAACACAATGCAGATTGCTACTGCAGTCATTTCTGGAGAAGCAGAAAGTCACGCTTAGAGAGCTGCAGTACCTTGTAGGGGTGTTGAATTTTGTATGTTCCGTTATTGTGCCAGGGAAGGCTTTCCTTTAGAGATTAATAGACTTAACCCTGGGGTTTAGTAGGCCACATTACCACATAAGATTGACCAGGCAAGTGAAGCTAGACCTGGTAACATGGCAAGATTTTCTGACAGATTTTAATGGCAAGGCTTTCTTCTTGGATGAGAACTTTTGAGAACTACAGATGGGTCGGGGGCATAGGCTATGGAGCAGTGTGTGAACTAGAGTGGTTTTTTTGGTAGGTGGCCCAGTTTATGGCTTACACTAAACATTATTGTACTGACATTACTGTACTGGAGTTGTATCCAATTGTGGCAGATGTGGAGTTATGGGGTGGTTCTTGGGCTAACATGTTTGCTTCTTCACAGATAATGAGGCCTTGGTCTTGATTAATAATAAGCAAACATCCAGGATGCGTGTGTGATGGTTTTATTGCGTAAGATGATTTTGTCATGTTTGCGCTGTAATGTTAGCTTTAACATATGCCTGGTCATGACAATACTTTAGGTGACAAACTGTCCTGTTGTGAGATCAATGACTTCCGGGCATTGGCTCCATGGGTCAATTGTGAACCAGCGACAGTGCCCAGTCACCTAGGGACACTGTAGAGCGACTCATGCAGGCGTCCTTGGCATTATCATCCAGAGCACAATATGAGTGGACATGGTCAAAGCTGGTAGGGTTTTTCCAGTCATTGCCCAGCTAGCACAGCTTGGTTGGGCCAACATTGTAATAAAATCGCCACGGTCGCGGTCTGCAGGTTGACCTAATGTCAACGTTGGGCCAACGGTGGAAACTTGTAGTGGGCAGACGGCAACGCAGCGACGTCACGCCTACGTTACATCAACTATTAAAACATCGTAGCGACACCTAGCGAAGAATCTGGCATATGCTCATTGGTTGGGGTTCCGTTGTCAAATAGTCGCCACAGTCGCGATCTACATGGTAACGTATCTCCATCGTTTTACCAACGACATCCATCATACGATTAATCATGTAAGCCTAAGAGCGACTCTCCAACCTGGGATACCACGTCTACGTAATGATACAGCATGGGAGAAGACTGTCAGAAATGTGATGTTAGAGAATTGACAGTTTAGTCATCCATTCACGTGGCAAATTTTTATAACGTTAAACCGTTATAAGCACCAAGCAGAAAAGACATTATTTGTCGATAACAATTTGAGGTTATGTTTAATTATAGTAAAATATAGCGATTGTCACATATAAAGGTTGTATTTCATAACAGTTTTCGTACCATATAACAACTTAAACGGGTTACTGTATGTTAATTGATTTTATTGTTAGACGAGCGATAATAGGGACTTCGATCGTTAGCATAAAAGTGGTCACTCAACATAGCAAAACACGTTTATAGCTGTTTTTTTCTAGTTTTTAATGATTATGGATGTTTCTATGAAACCAAGTTTTTCATACTGGTCAAAACGTAGACGGGTTCATAACAATGTTGCTGAACATTTTGCAACGGTTTTATCCAGTCCTGACAGTGGGCTTGTGGAGGTTGGAGAAATTGACAATGTCACTGACACTGGTGAACATGATGTGGTTCCAAATGAACCCGTGTATACAGACTTACAAGAGACTGACAGGAGCAGTGATAATTTGCAAGCAGAAACCATCGAGGAAGAATTAGACAGTGAAGCTATTTTGGAGAGCGACACAGTTATTGATGGGTCTTCTGGGAGTGATGCTGAATTCAGTGATTCTGATACTGATCTTGCAGAAAAACTGCCTGATTGGGCATCAACATTCTCGATTCCACTAACAGCTACATCAGGCTTACTGGGAATTTTAAAGCCTTATTTTCCCAACTTGCCTAGAGATGCTCGTTCACTTTTATACACTCCAAGAAATGTATCCTTACAAACGGTGGAAGGTGGCGAATACTACCATTTTGGGATTTTAGCTGGCATAATGTCACAATTACATTCACAGCAATGTGATACCATGCAGCAATGCATTCTGCTGCAAATTAACATTGATGGTCTGCCTCTATTTAAGAGCTTTAACTTCCAGTTTTGGCCAATACTAGGAATGGTGGATAACATGCCTAGTAAAGTCCATTCATCATTGGCTTATTCTGTGGTGTTAAAAAGCCAACCGTTGTTTCAGAGTTTGTGAAGGACTTTACTTCTGAGATGTCCCTTTTAGAAAGAGAGGGTTTTTTCTTTGGAGAGCAGCATTATGCTGTTAAAATATCTGCTGTCATATGTGATGCCCCAGCAAGAGCATTCATAAAAAACGTCAAAGGACATTCAGGGTACCATGGTTGTGAAAAGTGCACACAACCAGGGGTATATCGCAACAAAATGACATTTCCAGAAGTAGCTGCCCCACTGCGCACAGATGCCCAGTTTGACAAGATGACTGATGAAGACAACCATATTGGTTCCCCGCCATTTGGTGGTTTCTCAAGTGGAATGGTCAGCCAATATCCACTAGACTACATGCATCTAGATTGCTTGGGTGTAACACGTCGTTTGATTCTTTTGTGGATGATGGATCCTCTCAGAGTAAGAATTGGCTGTAACATGGTGCGTCAGATCAGTGAATCACTGACAGGTCTGGCAGCTTACGTACCTCGTGAGTTTGCAAGAAAGCCCAGATCACTGTCAGAAGTGAAAAGATGGAAAGCAACAGAGTTTCTACAATTTTTTTTTTACACAGGACCTGTTGTATTGTGTCACAAACTGTCTGATACTATGTACAAGAATTTTTGTTTGTTTTTTACTGCCATTTTTATTTTAGTCAGCCCCACCATTTGTGGTAAATATAGTGAATTTGCTCACGATATCCTGGTATCTTTTGTTCCACACTTCTCTCAAATATATGGTCCAGAAATGCTGGTTTATAATGTCCACAATTTGGTCCACCTAACAGAAGATGCAAGAAGGTATGGGGCACTAGACTATTTTTCGGCATTCCCATTTGAAAATTATCTCTTCTCAATGAGAAAAATGGTGCGTAAACTGCAACAAGCAATACAGCAAGTAGTTAGGAGAATGGCTGAAACCTGTCACAACAGGTACCAGCAGCAAACAAACCTCTATGGCAAGACACATTCCAATAGTCCACTGCCCATTCATGTATCATCAGATGAATGTGTGCAGTATAGTTCTATACGTATTGCAGGGTTTTTCATAAATTTTTCTGAAGGTAACCACTGCATTGATAGGCAGTTCTGTTATGGTAGTTCGTAATATTATTCTGTATAGTATTAGTGTCCATGTTGCTGTACAACGATATGCAGTGAAAGAAGATTTTCTTATCCTGTCAAATCAAGTTTTCTGGGTATATACAAGGTTTCCAGAATATTAGATAATCTAGAACTATATCCAGTTTCTGAGGTATTGTGTAAGTATGTTGCAATTCCATATAGGAACATTTATGTTGTAGTTCCACTTCTTCATACTTGCGCAAATCAATAATTCTTCAATAGTTTTGGAAATCAATTGGTGGGGAAATTAACATGACATTATAAATATCAACTTGTTTATGAAATACAGCTTTGTATATGGTAAAACCTATTTTTGGCAGGCCATGTATTACGTTGTTGAATTTGTGGAAAGCGACCCAAAGGAAATCGAGCTTGTGCCAGAATGTTGGCTGACCGAAAGTGGTGGTTGCTTTTGGCCACCCTTTAAACAAATTACGAAAGCCATTAAAACTTGCCAGTCACCAGATGGCAACTGGCAAGTCTACAGGGTACGGAAACTGTGCACAGCATGGCTTATTTATTTTATCTTTTCAAACTTTTCCATGGGTTTCTAACTTGTGAAGCACATATGACTGGCACCTGTGGCTGTGGGATCTGACCAACGGGAAATGTTTATGTTTGACTCTATAGTCATACAGACATTGGGAGACTGTCAAATATGCAAAATACATTGTTTCTACAGTTCCAAATAAAAAAATTAATATATCTGAATATGTGACAGAAACAACTCTATATAAATGTTTACAGCAGCACATTACTGTGTATTACTTTTTAATGTCTGCACTAATATATGGAACTCAGATCACATGTATGATTTATGTACATTCTCTGTTTAGTCTGGATTAAGGATATTGTATTGAATTTTATTTATTTACATATTGAAAATAATTTGCTTTTGAAATTCCCCCATTGTCATATGAGAATGCAAATGCACTCTGCAGTGTGCGTTCGTTAAAAAAAATAATGTTGCAAATATTAAACAGTCGCTTCTGTATCTGCAGTTTCACCCTTTGAACTGGCACTGGTTGCGGTGATGGAGAGGCTACTTCAGCAAGTAGAGCACAACGGCTGTATGATTGCCCAGAACAATGTGTTCCTGCAACAACTTGCTGTGAGGGGTGGTAACAATATGACAAACACGTCCGCCGATCTTCCAACTGGCATCAACCTTCCCATTACCTCCTTGGAGGATCTACAGGCTGTAGAGACAATTCTGCAGGACAAGGCTGCCATCAAACAGATGGTGAGTTATTTGCGTGCGTGCATGCGTGCGTGCGTGCGTGTGGGTGTGACTTAGGTGTAAATTATTGTCTTTCATAGTAAAACAAGGCTGAAGTTGTGGGATGTTGTGTGTGGTACGTGTATTATACTGTACAATATAAACTGATAGCACCATAGTGGTGTAGTACTTACTTCAACATTTGAATGACGTTTAGAAGTGCACAAATGTTTCATGGAACAAAGCAGGTCATAATTTCATTAATTTTAGCATTTTGCTTATTTTATTTGATGAATGAAAATATAATATACCCCACAATGAACAGAAATTCACTAATGGTGGATGTATAGTTTGTTCACTTTTTTACTCTGGATGTACCTTAAAAATGGTAGACATTTCAAATATTTTAACATTTTCAACAGGTGCTGTTCGTCGGAACCCCTGCACTCGAGATGCAAAAAACACAGATGTCGAGTGCACCCTAAAACAATGGCTGTGATTTGCTGCAGACCGAGATGGTGGACGACAGCAGAGAGAACAGAGGAGGAGGCAACAGACAGAGACGGTGGACGACAGCAGAGAGAACAGAGGAGGAGGCAACAGTTACAACACATTTAGTTTTACACTTTACATACTTCAATTCCAATTCAATCTGTTTTGATTTGTATCAATTCAATTCCAATTAACACCATTTTGATCAATTCAGAATTGACCCCAGGTCTGATTACATCACCCTTTAAACTTAATGAAAGAATAGCTGTTGTTTGTTAAAAATGACACACCTGTGAATTAATGTATATATATATATATATATTTCTAAATTCAGAAACAATTACGGTGCAGCAATGACAACAGTATTGGTGTAGGACCAAAATTTGGGAATTCAGACAATCCAGAAATGTGTTGTGATTGTCAAGGAAGTTGTGTTTGTGGTGTATTTACAAGTACAATTTAATGTTTATTTTATCATGTCATCTTTTTGTCCGGAAGACGGATCCCATGAAAGTTGTTCATTACACTTCTCCATTGGTGTCTGTCCTGCAAAACGTTTAAAGTTCGAAAACTGTTTTCTAAATTCAGGCAAGAGTAGTTTTGGATAAGTTATACACCTATATCCATTATTTTGTACACTGGGAATAACTTTCATATGTATGTCATAGTATAGTTAGCATAGGTACACCCACATATTTGAAATAAAATTTATATTTTTATTATAAATATGTTCGTGTTTTGAAGGTTGGGAATAGACTAGAATATGGTTGGGGTAACGTTGGCAGATGGTTGAGACAACGTTGGCTGATGGTTGGGGCAACGTAGGCTGATGGTTGGGGCAATGTTGGCTGATGGTTGGGGCAACGTTGGCTGATGGTTGGGGCAACGTTGGGCTGATGGTTGGGGCAATGTTGGCTGATGGTTGGGGCAACGTTGGCTGATGGTTGGGGCAACGTTGGCCGATGGTTGGGGCAAAGTTGGCTTATGGTTGGGGCAATGTTGGCTGATGATTGGGGCAACGTTGGTTGGTTGACATAGGTGCAACATTGGCCAACAATAGTTGCTGCTGTTGGGCCAACGTTGCGCTAACGGTTGGCATATGGTTGGCTGACTGTCACTGTGCTAGCTGGGTTGGCTGACTGTCACTGTGCTAGCTGGGTAGGCATTGTTCCCATTTTCAGTCACTATGATGATGCTTTTTGTGGCCCATTTACATAATGCAGGTTTGGCACCATCTTCTATATAGTCTCAGCCATTTCTTATTTAAAAAAGTAAACGGCCTGCTTGGTCCACCTAGGAATTTTATTATTTCCAGAGTTCTAGCAGGAGCGCAGAAGCAAGGAACAGTGTCGGAAATCCGACTACCAGTTACACTGCCAATACTTGCCCGACTCATTAGCGTGCAGCCACATGTTCTTACTTTGCACTATGTGTCATGTTATTTGCCTGATGGTTCTGGCCTTCAAGACTTATTTGCGTGTATGTGGAAGTCCCCCGATTCAGCAACGTAGTGCAAGGGTGCCTTCACTTCAGGGATGTAACGTTGAATGGTGACATGATCACAGTTTCATTTAGGGAATTTAAACATAGTAGTAGACAAGGTCCTCAGTCTTTGCAGATTAACGGACAGTGTGTACTAGGCACACCTATTTACCCAGCCACATGGCTCAGAGTATTTTTTCAGGTTAGGGGTTCAATGCAGGCATACACAGATGACACTGCAATGCTGTGGAGGGAGTTTGATGTAATATTAAAGTGTCTGCTGAAATTCTGTGGTCCTAAGATCACAGTTTCAGGATTGGAGCGGCCACATCGGTAGCATTAAGGGGCGAGTGAGATACACAAATTAGAGCAGCAGGTAGATGGGTGTTTCAGGAAGCACATTCGAATAGCATAACAGCTGTAGGTACAGGTCTCGTAAGTACAGCAGGTATTCTGATAGTGGCGTCGCTCACTATTATACTATATATATGGTGGCTTGGTTGTTGTATATGTTTATGGCTCTGGGGATATGGCCGAGACCCTGACAGTGGCGGGGTCAGTAGCTATATCTTCTATGGCATAGTCATGTGAGTACCTTGAGTTGGGATGTGGCCAAGACTCTGACAGTGGCGGAGTTGATAGCTAGTGTCTTAACTACCATAATGTTCCACCACAGTGTAGTGGCATATATAGTAAAGTACCTTAAATAGTATTTCCTTAAAACTAATATAAATGTTGTATTGGGAGGTAGCTGAGACTCTGACAGTGGCGGAGTGGACAGCTATGTTCTTAAACTGTGTAAAATTTGCAGGGACATTGTGTTCAAATGTGGCTGAATTTCTGACAGTGGCAGAGTGGGTAGCTAATACCTTACCTATTGGTAATTTGCAGGGATATATTTGGATCTAGCTAAAGCACTGACAGAGGCAGAGTTGATAGCTAATAATTTACATATTGTATATTGTTACAGGCACTTCACAGTGGGGCGCAGCTTCGGATCTGACAGTGACAGATTTAGTAGTTGCATCTTAACTGACTTAACTATGTGGCTCTTGCGAGATGTCACACAATAATGTTTAAATTTTACTTTTGGTGGGGGTTGGTCACATAGGGTGACCTGGTGGCGGAGTGACCCCCACCGATACAGTGTGATTGTAGATACATTAAATGTAATGAATTTGGCCTGTTTTACTCTAACCTGGGTTTGTGTTGTCACTCATTTGCAGGAGAGTACAAGCTGGGGTAAGTGCATGGAGGAAATTGGAAAGGGTGATGGGAGATACACATATCTCGAAAAAAGCTTAAAGGAAGACACATATCTCAAAGGCTAAAAGGAAAGGTTCTTAACACATGCATAACACCAGCATACTTACATGGACTAGAGACCATGGCGATGACAGAAAAACAACAAGAGAGACTGCAAGTTGGTGAGAATAAATGGGTGAGAAAAATTGCGTGAGTGAAAAGAATTGACAAGGGAAGAACGGAGGAGCCGAGGGAGGAAGTTGGTGTGAGAGAGTCTCACAAGGAAGCGGGTGAGGAGCTGGCTAAAGTGGGCTGGACATGTTGAAAGAATGGAAGGGATAAAATTACCAGGGATGACTAACCTAACTTATACAGAAAGACTAAACATACTGAAACTACCCCCTCTAGCTTAGAGACGTTTACGAGGTGATATGACAACGAATCCTCACCTAAACTTTTAAAATGGGGTGAAACATCTTTTATGACAGGGAACAGAGGCCACACACTAAAATTGCAAACACAAATATAAGGAAAAATGCTTTCCCACTCAGAGTGATGCAGCCTTGGAACTCCCTCCCCAAAACGGTCAAATAGGCAAAATCCATAAATTCATTTAAAAGGTATATGCACAAGGCGAGGCGAGGGATGCACAAGGTGAGGCGAGGGATGCACAAGGTGAGGCGTGGGATGCACAAGGTGAGGCGTGGGATGCACAAGGTAAGGCGAGGGATGCACAAGGTGAGGCGTGGGATACACAAGGTGAGGCGTGGGATACACAAGGTGAGGCGTGGGATGCACAAGGTGAGGCGAGGGATGCACAAAGCGAGGCGAGGGATGCACAAGGCGAGGCGAGGGATGCACAAGGTGAGGCGAGGGATGCACAAGGTGAGGCGAGGGATGCACAAGGTGAGGCGAGGGATGCACAAGGTGAAGCGAGGGATGCACAAGGTGAGGCGAGGGATGCACAAGGTGAGGTGGGGGATGCACAAGGTGAGGCGAGGGATGCACAAGGTGAGGCGAGGGATGCACAAGGTGAGGCGAGGGATGCACAAGGTGAGGAGAGGGATGCACAAGGTGAGGCGGGGGATGCACAAGGTGAACCACCAGTGAAGCGGTGGCGTCGAGTTGAATCATCTGCAACCACTAATATTGGCATGGATGATAAGAATCTGGAAGATAGAAATCATGAGATAACTGGCTTTGTGAAACATTCCGAGTCCATGTCCTCTATAAGAGACGCTCTCGTGTCTGGCCTTCGCGGATGACCTACCACTACTCGCTATGTCTCGATGTGGCCTACAACACTAAAGTGGACCTGGCCCTTATTCTGTGTGGGCGTCAATGTAGCACGGTCCTCATAGACATGCTTGGTGAGATGAAGACGTTGTCATATAAATAGATGTTGTTTACTTTGTGTATTTCACAAGTGTGAATGTATCAAACATTACTTTACAGTTGTGAGCACGAGTTGACACATGACAGCAGCACGGAGACAATGAGACATCTCTCGAATTATTACAATAGGTATTAAAAGTGAGCTGTGAGCCGCCCTGGCTGGAATGACACAAATGCATTGTTTAAAGTAAGTTATTATTAATTATTGCGATAGGTAGTAAAATAATAACTGTTGTTTCATTAATTTACACATCCTGTTGTAGGACAGTAGAGAAGTGACTCTTCGATCAACTACCAAATATGTACTCTTTTGACCTACATTCCCAAAACGCTGTCATCCCTGGTTAAAAGGGCGTGTATCAAGTTTAGTTGAGGAAGTTGCTCACCACACAAGTGCACCAGAGTGCATTCCTCATTTGCACTAAATGTAGCTGACTAATGTTAAAAGTAGCTCTCATGTTAACATAGAGGACAAGTTGACATGTAATGATTTGAGGTGAATAGTGGGTGTGAAAGAGTACGCCTGAGCACACCATTGGGAGGAAAGTAGGCAGTAATATGTTGTAGGACAGTAGAGAGAAGTGACTTTATCAGTCAGATGACAGAGTTGTACTGTTGATGAGATGTATAATAATCACATCGTTACGTTACAGTATGGGGTAGTGTTCTCTCACCGACCAGTCCTGGAGACACATCGTCGACGGCATCTGTCGAGGGTGTCACCAGTTGGAGGGACTCAAGTAAGGACACATTTGTTTATTTACCCAACATCTTTTAAAACACAAACCTCACTAGTGATTGATATCGAGGTAATTTATTTTGTGCATTTGATTTTGCCAGAATAATAATATTGCAAATTCATCAATGGAAATGGATCATGTCAGTGCGTCATGACTCGTGTAAACGACAACACTATGTGTTTATATTCACCCCTCCACATTTACCCTACCCTCATGATTCCATGAATTATTGCTGCTGACTAGTAATGTTGTTGAGTTAACATCCGTGTAAATAGATGTTGTTTACTTTATGTATTTCACAAGGTGAGTGTGAATGCATCAGACATTTCTTTACAGTGGTGAGGACGAGTTGACAGACGACGGCTGCAAAGAGACAATGAGACATCTCTTTACTCAACTACCTCAACTGGTGATAAGGGTACATAAGTTAACATCTTTGATACCTACACGTGTTAGTTTGTGTGTCACCTGTACAGATATGTGTGACAAGTGTTGACGTCTATTGTGTCTTCAAGGGCGTGTGACAGCGGCTTGTCAGAGTAGAGTGTGCGTCGTCTACAGGCGGAGTTTGGACAGTTTTCTCAGGGTAAGTTACTTCTCTGTTGTCATCGCCCCGTCACACCAACCAACTATCACCTACTACCCTCCGTCAATTAGATGAGGCTGTACAGTATACTATGAGTAAAAAGCACCAATGCACAAGATGCACAGTTCGATGCAATTTTGAAACAATGTTGCAACATTAACGATGCAGTTGTTCAATCAATGACATCCATTCCTTAGCTTCGATGCCTTTGTGTATCTCAGTGGGAGACATGCTGCCAAATCTGTGTTTATGGTGTAACAGGAAGTGACGAGGCGCGAGATCGAACACACATGTCTGTGACGTACTTAAACCATTTTAGCTAATACGCTTGCATTCAAACTTGCACATTGAACTGTTTTGGCTAAAGCGGTTTAATTAATCCACCTGCTGAAGCGGATTAGTTAAACCGTCTCAGCTCAAATGGTGTAGGAATAAATCATGATCACACATGGGTTTTCCAACAGCATTAGTTAAGATGTTTTAACTAAACTGTTTGAAAGTGTGTGAATGCAGCTGTAGACTAACATACAACAGTCTTTCTGGTCATTCTACTTCTGACCATTCACTTGATCACAATGAATAGTTGTACATGAAAAGGTCTCAGCACCCAGTAAACAATGACCCTACTGGAAGTGTCTGAGGCAGCTATTGACAAGTGCAGTGATGAGATAAGCAATTGGAATTCAAAGGAAGTGCTTGACATAATAATACCAGACCTTCCAAGTTTTCCGCTTTATCGGAAGATCTTCCTTTTTTTCCGTTTTTTTTATAGAAAATCTTACGCTTTCCCGCTTTGTTTTGAAAATCTTCCACTTTTTAAGGACTTTGCCGGTGATCGCAGCGCCACCCGACGTGAAAATACAAAAAGTCATAGAATGGTTTGAAACTGCGCATTTGGTGGCGTGTTGGGTTTTTCAACCAATGAGACTGGAGTAAGACATTTTATCCGTATATTTTTCACTCCGCCATTTTTATCGTCTCCAATTACAGCGAATTCGAATCATCATGAACTTTGTCGTCTATAGTTTGTGTTATCTTATCGTCATTTGAAGAATTGTTGTTAGTTGTTTTAAGTTGTCTTAGTTGTTAATAGTTGTTGCACCACAAAGTAAGATGGTGAAAAGGAAAGCAGAGAGCGGAGGCAATCCACCGGCGAAGAAAAAGCAATATGGTGCTAAGTTCCGAGACGAATATGCTGTTGAGTTCCCATGGATCACCAGAAGTGTCGAGTGAAGTGTTCGATGCAAGTATTGCAATACTGACATCAGCATTGTTCACGGTGGCAAGAGTGACATCACGAAGCATCAGCTCACGAAGAAACACACCCAGAAAGTGGAGGACGCCAAATCGCAAGCTTGGTGGCATCACAGATGGGCAAGGCTCTCCACCTTCCGATTGAGGATTTACTCATCGACACGTACTACTTCTTCCATGGAAGGTATATATCGTCACATATGCATAAAGAAAAATGTAGGGTCTACTTTTCTATTTGTATAAAAACAGGCAGGTAAGTATTATTGGTAATTACATTAATTCACAGGTGTGCTAAATTGTTTTTTTCTTGTATATATACTTTCAGTTCAAAGAGGCATGAGGAATACCGGGAGTACCAGATGTTTGCGGAGGTTGACATGCAAGAAATCCTCAAACACATCAGTATCCGGTGGCTCTCTCTGCAGAAGTGTGTACATAATGTACTAAACAGTGGTGTTTATCTTCTTTCCAGGCAGAAGGCTGCAAGATACTGCAACTGGCGATGTAGAGGGTATGATGTAGAGGGTATGATGTAGAGGGTATGACGTAGAGGGTATGACGTAGAGGGTATGATGTAGAGGGTATGATGTAGAGGGTATGACGTAGAGGGTATGCTCCGTAGTTACATGGGCAACTTCATGAAGGCAGAGGTAATAACTGCTGCCAGAGACGTGACTGGTGTCAAGTACATGGAGATTCATAACCAGAAAGACAACGATGACCTAACTGTTGGCGTGCAGGCCATGAGATGTCTTGAGTCTCTCACGGAAGATTCCAGTCCCATGATAGCCACTCGGTTTTACCAGTAAGTAACAGTGTTTTAACCATACCATACTTAGCTGCCAAAATCCATTTTGGTTTATAGTCGCTAGTTTACTGAAAGTTTCATTTTCATGCTGATTTCACACATGCTATGAATACCTGTCCTCCAAGTTCATGTATATTTCAGGAGAGTATGCTCTTGTTTTGAATACCTGACCTACAAATCATGTATATTTCAGGAGAGTATGCTCTGGTATGATTACCTGACCTCCAAGTTAATGTATGTTTCAGGAGAGTACGCTCTGGGTATGTGGCCCTAACCTCGAAATTCCTGCAGCGGTTCCCCTTTGACAGTGAAATCTTGAAGGCAGTGCCCTTGCTCAACCCAGCCAACAGGCTGGACTTCAGAGCTGCAAAAGGTAAATAATCAGCCTAATGTTTTAAAAGCTGTCATTATGTTTGTAAAGATTGTTAAAGGATTCTAATATACTTTCTGACTACTTCCAGGGTAGTGTTTGTCTTTTATGCTCATTGGCCAAATAATAATATAAATAATCTAATAAATTTGATATCAGCAAGATATCATAATTGCAAGAGATCATAATATAATTTTCAAAATGTGGCCTTAATTTTTTTAAGAGACTGCCTCATTTAATGTTTTTTTTGCTGTCCAGGTATGTCATTCACGTTCATAAGCCATTCATAATTGATGTGCTTTTCTGGCCTATTCCTAAAGAAAATTGTATGATTTGTTTTAATATGGTCAACATTTTGTTTGCAGTGCTGTCTCTGGTTGAGAAGTTTGTTCCCAGGATGTCCGACGAAGACTTGGATACCATCATCCAAGAGTGACATGATTTCAAGGTTGCCCCAGATCTGCCAGAGTTCGTTGAAGTGGACAAGTGGTGGGGCCAGGTCATGCAACTGAAAGACTGCGGTGGCCAGCTCAGGTTTGGACGCCTGGCCACGCTCGTGACAACACTGATGATTCTGCCCTACGACCAGGCTCCCGTCGAACGGCTGTTCAGTTTGTGTACAAAAAATTACACAAAGTTCCAGGCATTGCTTGGTGCAGAAACTCTCTGCAGCCTGCTCCATTGCAAAATTAACTTTGACTGCGAGTGCCACATGTTCAGACCTACGAGGGACCTCATCACCAGTGCAAAACACGCTACTGTTATTTATAATGCAGAGCACTGAGTGTTGCACTCAGTAACAGATGCAGAGCACTGAGTGTTGCACTCAGTAACAGATGCAGAGCACTGAGTGTTGCACTCAGTAACAGATGCAGAGCACTGAGTGTTATGCTGTGTATCGTATTTGTTGTGTTTTTTTGCACTGTTATAAAATTTGGTGTGTTTTGAGCAAAAGTCTTCTGTGTTTTTTTTTTAGGAAGAGGAAGATCTTCTGCTTTTTTTTTATAAAATGTTGGAAGGTCTGGATTCCGACATCTGTATCCGCAGCACTTCTTGTTTCAAAGAATGCTGCTACAGAAAAGGACAGTTCCACCCAGTGTCATTCTGGTTCAGAACTGGTACGACTACACCAGTATGTGTATTCACATGAATTCACGTGTTCCACACGTTTTCACCAATTTTATACGTCATTCTGGTTCAGAACTGGTACAACTCCACCAGTACATGTGTTCAAGCGTGTTTATGCACGTGTGGAACTGGTGAAACTGGTACAGCTATGCTGATGAAATATCTCTAGTAGCTTCATCAATGTATGCACTGAAAAAAATGTGTGATATATGTCTAGAATTTGCATATGAATATGATCTACAATTTAACCCGTCAAAATGTCAACTTATTAAATATGGAGTAATACCGGCTGCCCATTTTACTTTGATGGCACACAAGTGAAACAGAGTAAGAAAGGGTTGCATGTAGGCCACATCATTGGTCCTGGCACTCACCAGGCTATGGTTAAAGTAAATATGCAAACTTTAGTCTGAATGTGGGCATAAGCATAATGTTACATAGCTCCTGCTTGTAATGTTGTACTAATTTTATTCAGTTTTAGTTGTCACAAAAATGTTTTCTTACATGTAATGGCAATGGGCGAGGACAAGTTGGCAAAGGTGCGACCCCTTATCACTGTCTGCGCAGTGATGAAGCTGGTGCACCTGCTCAGCTATCACCATCTCTATGTAGACAATTTCTTCACTTGGCTGTCGACCTGCTGCATGGGAACAATTACATGTGTGGGACAACACATGCAATGAGGCGGGAGTTCCCGAGGATGCTTGCTGGCGTCCATCTGCAGCAGAGCGAGTCAACCAAGTGGACCAGCGATGACAGTGTCATGCTCTGCAAGTGGCGGGACACGCGTGACGTCCACATGATCGCGACGAATGATGCAGGGGAAAACATTGTACGACAGACACGTCGCAACCGGCAAGTGTTCAACGTGCCAGTACTTGTACGCGTCAGTCGGTACAACCGTCACATGGGTGGCGTTGACCGACTTGCCCAGATGCTTGCCTACTATGGTGGTGGGCGTGCTAGCCGACGTTGGTGGAAGTACCTTTTACCTGAACATCGGCCTCATAAACACCTACATCCTCTGGACGATGGCCAACCGCCCTCTGCCAACCAATGCCCAACTGTTTAGGCTCAAGATGCTCAAACTGGAACTCATCCATAGCTTGTGTGATGAGCACTTGAGGTGTGTGGTGCAGTGAGTTGGGCCAGCAGTCGACAACCTGCAAATTGACTATGTTGTGACTGACAACATGCTCGATGGCCATCCTCTGGTGAAGTTTGCTGTAATCAGTGCCCTGGTGATCCACTTGTGCATCTTTACAAATGAGTGGAGGCGATGTATGAACCCTCCAATCAAAATGGGTGAAACGATCATTCATAATACCATAGAGAACTGGCAAATGCGTTGCTTGGGGCGGTCGACGGCAGTGGCCTCAGCACTTCACGGTCCATTCCGTACATACATGCCTGGGTATCAAACGCCCTCTTAAAGGGGGTCAATTACATTCATGCCTTACAAATAGGGGCTGGTCTACTAAACTAAGAGCCGCTCGGGTTAGACCCGAAGTGGATAGAAGATGCGATGCATGCTGACGGGTAGAATCTCTAGAACATGTCCTCCAGGTCTGTCCTAGAACGTGGGGGCACCGAATAAAATGACATGATGCCCTCCTCGAGAAGTTCCTCCACAAGATGGAGAACCGCTGCTGGGCGGTGACTCGCGCTCCAGTGATCACAGTGCGAGGTGGCAGCCTGCAGATCCTGGATGCAGTTTTGTACTCATGCAATACTTGTTGGGCTGTCGATGCGTCTGTCGTTGCAGATAATGCGGACTTCGACAACGCCCACGTTAGCAAGTTCGTGAAGTACAATACCTCGGCTGTCCGTGACTGGTGCCACGTGAACTGGCCTTCCGAGGGGGTACCAGGAGAAGTCTTCTTCGGTGCCCCCATATTCAACTGGCATGGGGCAAAGTCTGACGGTATGTGTCGCACCTTCGGAATTTCCATAAACGAATTAGTGGTCTTTTCTGCGTCAGTGTGCGAATGGGGGTGGAAAGTCTATACGACATTCCACCAAACTACTGCGTTGCAGTAATGTTTGTTATTTGAACAGAATGGGTGACCTGAGACCTTTTCCCCAACGTTTCCTTCCGTAGCAAGGATAATCATTATCCCCAGCCCGGGCACTTACGTTGAGTTCACTAGTCTCTTATTATGTTTACTGTTACGTACTTTCATTATATGTTGTCATAGAGTACTGATTTACACATTGTTTGCCCGGGCTGGAGGGCAAATAATGTGTCAATTTAGTCTAGTCCCCCAGCCCCCTACGACCGCAGTTGGATAGCTTCATCCTCTAGGGTGGGGTGAAAAGCATAGCCTTGGGGCGCCACTGCCAGCACTCAGCCTCTTCATGTCTCAGGCTGGCTACTCACCATCCCGAGGTACCTGTGTCAATTACCACATTGCGGTGGTAAACCTAAGAGTAGTCGGCCAAGACGCTGCATCGGTAAGAAATCCAAAAACAAAACTGGCATAGGGTAGCAGAAGTTGTACCCGAGTCCTGCGAAGGTGGCCTCTCAACCCAGGGAGTTCATCAACCGGTACCGGCTGAGGTAGCTAGCAGTCTCGACACCTCACTCGCGACGGCAGAATCCACTGCATAGTGTCGGAAAATGGAAGGGAGAAGAAGGTGGTGCTCGATAACCCAGATGACCTCTTCAAACTCGCTTGGTCGGAAGAGAGAATCAAGAACACACACCTCTACATGGAATATTAGTCAATCCTGGACTGACTTAAACTTGAGTGCTAATTATTCATTATGGCTGAAAACAAACTGAAATTTTCCCTGTGTGAAATACCAATACACTGGAGACAAACGCATTAAAAAAAAAATGAACTGTCAAACATACACCTGATCCAAGGCAAAATCATTGAGAAGCGTCACAGCTACGTGGATGTCCGATGGACAAATAGTCTGTTTTACTTACAAACGGAAAGAAAGTGAGCATCACGACGAAGGCTGAAGCTACTGAAGTGACTCTGCCAGCAGTAACTATGACTACAGGTTATACCACATCTAAATGTCTAATAATGTTATGAATTTTTTTAGTTAAATTTTTTTTTCCATTGAGTGTATTTTTTATTTTTATGGTTTATTAATTTGCATTGATAAATGTGAACATACTTTGAAAATACAAAACGTTAACTTAGATTGTCTAGATGAATTGTTGCTCAATAACAACAAGTGTATGTTTAAAATAATTAATCCAATAAGGACCATTATGTCATCAATGTCATTACATCATCAATTACTATCCTCTCTAGTGAGGACTATTATATCACCAGAACTGTATACATGTACTAGAAATATTAGTAATATCAGCATATTTAAATATTAATTTGTCACTCATCTATCTAAATTATGTCGATAACTACTGAAGAATTTTCTCAATTTCAAGGCACAGACACACTAACATCCGATGAAGCATTCCTCTCATACTTAGGAGGAAATCAAAACAACCTAAGTAATGTTTTATGTACAAATGATAATAATGATGAAAATCACGAGCCTCAAGTAATACGATGCTCTTCATACTATGACATTGATAAGTTCACCATTCTAGCAAACAGTAACACTAACAGTTTTAGTATTCTAAGCTCGAACATTCAGTCTATAAATTCAAAGTTTAATGAACTTGAAATATTCGTAGAGGACTTACGTAGTATCAATTTTAAATTTAGCGTAATATGCTTGCAAGAGATGTGGAAAGCTGATAATGATGATTTCTCTCAATTTTGTCTAGATGGATATGAGTGTATAACACAGGGGAAAAAGTGTAGCAACAAAGGAGGGTTACTAATGTATGTGGACAATAAATATAATTCTGAAGTAAAAATGAATTTAAATACGTACGAACACTGGGAAGGGCTAATGATTAAAGTAACTGGAAAAAATTTATCAAAAACAATGACCATTGGAAATATATATAGACCTCCAAGAACATGCAATGAAAATATTACAAAATTCATTGATGAATTTTCATCAGTTATATCATCTCTGGAAAATAGCAATAATAATCTCATTATAGCTGGGGATTTTAACATAAATTTACTTAAAATAAATGAGAACAGAATCTACAGCGATTTTTTTTTATACTTTAATATCACATAGTCTCTACCCTCAAATTATTTTCCCAACTCGTTTTTACTAAAACCAATGGAACACTGATAGATAACTTTTTTTGTAAGCTAAATAAATCCATATTAGAAAGCATTGCTGAGATTTCCACAAAAACTTTTTCAGACCATCAACCTTATTTTTAATTTCTAGACAATACTCCAAAAATAGAATTTCCTCCCAAATTTATACAAATAAATACACAAAGTTAAGAAGCCATGCAGAAAGTCAAAATTGAAATAGATTCATATAACTGTTACAACAAACTACATAAACATCAAAATGAGGACCCCAATCTAAATTATAACATAATGCATGAAGAAATCATGCGAGCAAAAAATAAGTACATGCCAATTAAAATAATGAAATTTAATAAATACAAACATAAAAATTCGACATGGATCACTCAAGGTCTATTAAAATCTATTAGATATCAGGACACACTTTATAAACAATTAAAAATGTCTGACCCTAATTCACCAGATTATGAGACCACAAACACTATCCTTAAAACGTACAACTCCATATTAAAAAGAAATATTCGTGCAGCTAAACAAATTTATTTTGAATCACAATTTAACCGATTCAAAAATGACATAAGAAATACATGGAAAACCATCAATGAAATTCTTTCAAAAAATAAAGGAAAGAAAACATCCTCGACAATTTAAAAAAAAATGGTACTAGTATTACTGATAAAACTGATATAGCAAAGAAATTCAATAACTATTTTACAAACATTGGTCAAACTATTGCAGAAAGCATTCAATATAAAGGAAATAAAAATTATGACTACTATTTAAATACACAAGTTAAATCTGTTCTCAAATTTAAGAATGTTAATGAAGAAACTGTAAGGAAAACAATAAATGATCTTCCTACAAAAAACAGTAGTGGATTCGACGGTATTTCTTCAAAATTGCTGAAAATAATTGAACCCGCAATCATTAAATCCTTAACCTTAGTAATTAACCAAGTCATAAATACAGGCATATTTCCTGATAAACTTAAAATTGCAAAAGTAATTCCAATTTTCAAGAACGATGACTCAACATTATTAAAAAATTACAGGCCTATTTCTCTCCTTCCAACTATTTCTAAAGTTTTAGAGAAAATCATCCACAATCAGTTATCTGCTTATTTTTATTGATTCTAAGCTATTTTTTTATAATCAGTACGGTTTTAGACCTAATCATTCAACCGAATATGCATCACTTGAACTAGTAGATAGAATCATTACTCAAATGGATAGAAATCACTTACCAATTAGTATTTTTCTTGACCTTTCCAAGGCATTTGATACTATTGACCATTCAATATTATTAAATAAATTAAGACACTATTGCTTAGATGGTAAAACTCTTCTTTTATTTAAAAGCTATTTAAACAACCGTAAACAGTACACCGAATTTGATGATACCACATCTGAAACTTTACTCATTAAAGTTGGAGTACCACAAGGGTCCATCCTTGGACCACTATTATTTACTATATACATAAATGATTTCTCACAAGCCAGCCAAATGTTTAACTTTATAATATATGCTGATGATACCACTTTATTTAGCACTATTGAAACTTTCAGAAATAGTGTCCAAAATAAAAGTACAGAATCAGTAATAAATGAAGAACTCCTCAAAATAGTTGAGTGGCTTAATATAAATAAGCTATCACTAAATAAAAGTAAATCTAAATATATGACCTTCCAAATGCCAAATAAAACTACACTGACATTATCTCTCAAAATAAATAATATAGATATTGAGAAAGTGGAAGAATTTAACTACCTAGGCTTAACTATAGATACTAACTTAAATTGGAAAAAACACACAGAAAAAATCTCAAATAAGTGTTCCAAAACTATAGGAATACTAAACAGATTAAAACATGTATTACCTTTAGAAATAAAAATTATGTTATACAATGCATTGATATTACCTCATATTAATTACTGTATTACGACATGGGGATATCAAGGAAACAGATTAGTGAAAATACAAAAGAAAGCAGTACGAATTATAACATTAAGCAAATACAATTCACACACAGAACCACTTTTTAAAAAACTCAACACACTAAAAGTAGAAGACTTACTAAAACTACAAGAACTTAAATTTTATTACAAATATAGACATCAAAATCTACCTGTCTACTTATTAAACTGGCAAATAACCCCAAATACATACATTCACAACTATAATACTAGGAGAAAAACTGAACTACATACCTACAGAACTAAACATGAATTTGCCAAAAAATTTCTTAAATAAAACTTCCCATATGTTATAAACAATATCCCTGATTTAGTTATAGACAAGATAGTGACTCATAGTTTGAAAGGCTTTTCAAGTTATGCCAAAAATTACATGCTACAAAAATATAATGACACATGCTCTTTCCTTAATTGCTATATATGCCAATAAAATAAAATAAATTATGAATGAGCATAACACAGTTCATGCAATCACAATTAAACTTTTCAATTTGTATACTTGAAATATAGGTATAGGGAATATGTTTATTGTTATTTTTTATTTTGGGTGGCTCCTACGATAGCGACCAGTGTTGGTCTTAGTAGGGGTCTCCAGTCCCACAGCAAATATGTTTTTCTTTTTCTTTTTTTGGATGTTGTTGCATAATGTATTACTTTTACTGATGATTTATTAGTTGTTATTATATATTGTACAGTTCTGTATGTGTATGTATCATATGAATTTACATAATTCATATTGCCACTCAATATAATTTATCTACGTTTTTCTGCTGTTGGGACAAATAAAATTTATCCTTATCCTTATCCTCACACCAAATGAAATTGAAAGGGGTTCCTTCTCCGAGGGAGGGAATCACGAGGGTCGGGGGCTCAGCACCCCGCATCCCTCTCCTGCCGGACTCTGCCGACAATGTGGTAAACAGTACAAAGGTGCACGTGGACCAGCCATCCGCGCCAGGGCAGTCCTACCACTCCAAACGAACGGAGGCTATCGGTTGCAGTCTAAGTGAAGAGCAGGTGGGACAGTGAAGAGACGGCCATTATGGCCATGGAGGAAGCATAGTCTGCTTGTCCAAACTATTAACCAACACCTTGTGGCTTTTATGCTGCAGTGGACCCTGGAAGCCATTAAAAGGCACCCTAGTTGCCCTGACTACAAAAACCTGGTGGACCTTTACGAGATGTCCACTCCGTGGGGGCCTGACATGAATCAGGTAGAGGTGGTGGCAGGTACCATTAGTTGCAGCGACTCGTGTCGACAATGAGTCAGTGGAGTCTCTCCCAGCGCAACTCTTGTTGCCGGGGACTCCACGCCATCACCTCCTCCTCCCCCACCAGGCGTGGATACCCCTACCCAGATTTTCACAACACCCGAATGTGACCAGAACAATGGAATTGACGCAGGAGTCCTCGGGGTTGAACAGGACATTATTAGGGACGGATACAATAGGAAAGGACCTCTCGTCGTTGCAATCCTCGAGCAAGCCGAAGCCTAAATCGGCCCCGAACTCCATCAGTATGTGGCCCAGGCACCGGAGAGTGACACTGGGCACATCCAGACAATGATCGACCGCGACCTCCTGGGGCTGCTTCACCCAGCCGAGGCTCGTGGTCACTGAGGAAAACCATGACCTTGCCAGGAAGTCCAAAACGCGCAGCGGCATAGAGAGGAGTACTCGTGCATATAATCCCTCTACAGGAATTCGTGTGCGGCCTGCGTTAGGACTGTCCTGGCTGGCCATTGGAAGGGGGTTCCCCCCGAATTTCCTCTACCCTGCCAGACCGCCTTCTGGAAGCTCCTCTTCGAAACCCAATCTACACAGGGGCCAGGCCAGTGTGTGACATCATTCCTCCTATCTCCAATGAAGAGGGGTCTGCTGGGCATGAAAGATGGAGCTCCCAGGCCGGACTACCTGCAGAAGGAGCACATCTCACTCTTTCCTGTAGCGCAACTCACATGCCGATTTAACATCTGGTTGCTGGCAGGCACCACACCAGACACATTCCGGAATGGAATCACTGTGTTGATCCCTAAGTCAGGAGACGCGGCCGAGCTGGCGCAGTTTAGGCCTATTATAATAGGTCCTATCCTGTGCCGACTTTTCCATCGGATCCTGGCCCAAAGGATCGAAGCAAGCTATTCCATAAGCGAGTGCCAGAAGGGATTTCGGATATGTGATGGAATCGCAGATAATACGTTTCTTCTGCGATACGTACTGGCTGACTGGAAGGCTTGCTGTTAGTCTCGCCTTTCTAGGTGTAGCTAAGGCGTTTGATTCCGTGTTGCATGGGTCTTTATTACTCGCAGCGGCTACTGAAGGACTACCAGAGCCACTTGTGATGTAAGTTCGCTCCGTTTAGGCAGGGTCTCGCACCCTTTAGGCAGGGTCTCGCACCATTTAGGCAGGGTCTCGTACCCTTTAGGCAGGGTCTCGCACCCTTTAGGCAGGGTCTCGCACCCTTTAGGCATGGTCTCGCACCCGGCTGAGCAGTGGGTTTAGTGACAAGATATTCGTACACAACGTGGAGTGAGACAGGGCGATCCGCTCAACCCTGTTCAATGCAGTCATTGACTTGTGTCTCCAACAGACTCTAACACCGGGGTCCCCGTTGGGGATCACTCTCCTGTCTGGTCTTTGCGGACGACCTGGTCCTCACGTCACGAGGCTTACAACACATATTTCCAACGTAGAGCGGGCCCTTACTCTGTGATGACTCTCTACCAGTGCAAAGAAGTGCAATACCTTGCGCATTGATGCTCTGTCAGATTGGAGCGGTAGTCTTTTCAAGGGACTTAACATCACTGAGAGTTATCGGTATCAACATCACTCTAGAGCCCTTGAAGGATGGACTTCTGCAGCTGACTTGAGTCTATTACGACCAGCCAGCCATACGAGACTGGTGCCAGTAACATACGGGGATTTCGGTGGATGACGTGATCTTCACAGTGATCAACTAGCATGGGACGCCTTCACCACAATGCATCCGAGAGATGACCAGCCTAGGGATAACAAGTCATTAATGGACGATGTCAGGGGTAGAACTACCCACTAGTCTGCACACTAGTAAAGATTACGGCGGACTAGGCAGTCCTACCACTCCAAAACTAAACATGCCTACCAACTACCAACTAGTCCAGCAAAAATCAGTGTGTTGTGTGGAGCCACCTACCATACAATTGACAAACTAACATCCTGCATCTGACCCAGATGCAACTGCCCGGGGGCTCCAGAGGTGCCAAGACAAAGGCTATTGGCTTCTTGGTGACACTGCGTCAACGAGACATCATCAAGATGGCCCACCTCCTGTTTGATGTACTGCTGATGCTCAGCAAGCTGTCGCTGGTGGCTCAGACAGTGACGGCGACAGTTGCTGATGTACATGCCACGCTGACATCCGCTGTGGCCACCCTTGCGATGTACAAGACCACGGAAACTGCCAAGGAGCGTGCCCTGGCACGCATGGAAGATTTCCACGGTGAGAAACTCACAGGTGCTGTCTTCACCAAGCAGACCCGACTGTAGATGTGCAAACTGGTCAGTTGTCTGGAGGGTCGCTTCGTCGACAGCAACTCAGACGATGTGCAACATCGAACGTTAGCTTTATCAAGCTGTGGCATGAAGCTGCAGGCGATTATGGAAACGACGCTGTGGCCATGCTGAACGACCATTTTGGTCCTGTGCTACGTGACGCAGGCATCGACACTGACAGTGTGGAGATGGAGTGGGCCCTGCTGAAGACGCTCCTGCATGAGCAGTCCCCAGACGTGTGACAGCCATAGACATAAACAGAACACCCGTTAGTAAAACAAGACCGCTGAGCTCTTATCAGTTGACACATGATAAAGTGATGCAGGCATGGACCAGTGACATCCATGCTGCTGCACAGCAAGAACCCACTGGAAGCCCAGTGTTTATACTGTACAGCACCCAGTCGTCAGTATATATATCTATAGATATACAGTACCAATAAGAGATTATTACTATATAGCTATATATACCTAATACCTTATTACGTGCACAATCTATCCATGCACCTTGTATATCAAATATCATAACATATTAACTATAACAGTAGCACCACTAAACATGATCGAAACTGAACTTTCTGAAGTGCTCTATACTGCAAGTGGTCAAAATCTCATTAAGCCCTGTTGGACATTCTTCTCTAAGGTCCCAAAAATATTCTTTTCCCATCTTCCAACACATTCCCCAGCTGCTCCATCACAGCCATTCCACCTGCAGATCAAGGTCTTTCTCGAATGTTATCTGGCCAACTTGCCCAAGGACACGCGTCATGTAAATAAATGTGCTCTCTCATTTAAGCTGTCAATTGTTTTAGTAGGCAACCTTTCACATGGTTTGTCAAACAAATGCATAGAATGCAATGCATGTTGCAATGTGTACAGAATGAGTTACATGATAGTGGTTCATACAACGATGAAAAGGCAAACGACGACCAAAAAGGAGAGAGCCTCATTAAATGCAGATGACTTATTTTATGTTGCACCCAATCAATGTGACTACTGGGAAACACTTAATGTACGCTACCCCCAAGAAAAACAAACGTATCTGTAATATATTGATATTTCAGAACATTTTCGAAACTGTTGCATTCATTCACATATACACTAACACAGCACAAACATTTGCTACATAAATTACCTGAAAATAACGAGATGTTAGATCCTGTCTTCTGTTGATTTGTACAGCTGTAAGCCACACAGGAAATAACCATATTCGTTGTCCCACAGCTGTCTGTAGCAAGCCTCAAAAATGTTTGTCTTGGAGAATTTAACACTAATGCACGATGCTCACTCCAGTATGAACAACCCAACTGCCTAGACTTATAACACAACTGCTGGGACCACCCTCATCCAAATTGTTAATCAGTCTGGTGGCCATGCCCCATTAAGGCAGGATCCGGGTCAAGAAAATATCGATTTTCGATAAATCACTTTTGACATGTTGACGTTTTCACGATGAAATATTATTGTACTTGCCGCTGATGCATGTTTTATTCTTGGAATAAAATTGTTTCTGTGATAAAATGTCATTTTAGTTGCATGCCCCTCTTTGCTAAGTCTTTGTTTTTGCTAAATGAAGCGTGCATAATCGTAAAATTCCGTAAAGTTTGGACTACGATTCCCCGCGTCAGCAACAACGAAGTTCAAGATGGCGCACACCATTAGAAACGCCAGCTTTCGCGCTGCATCATGGTAGAAATTATTTCAGAAAAGGTCTGACGGTTACCAAACAATCCCGACTATTAAACAGGCCCCCTTTGACATACTCTGGAAGAATAAATTACTATAAAATTACTATGCTGAAGCCGATTGGTCATATATCATCACGTGACGCTGTCTCATTCAGCGGATTGGCTATGCATTCGCTTCAGCCATTTCCGGTAGTCTGACAGCCATTTTCATCGAGCAATTGTTCCAGCGTGTTTTTTCTCTCAAATATCTCGACGACAGCGTGATTATGCCGTACCAAAAACGCAAGTCGAAGGAGTCGTATGGTTTGGGCAGACGGAAGCGGCTAAAGCAGCTTCAGCTCGCGCGCGATGCGAAGAGGATTGCCGAGGAAAGTGGGGCAAGTGCGACTTCGGGTCCCTCGACCTCTATGACTACGATGCCTGCACCCGAGTGGGAGACAATGGATATCGTTGATGCTGGGCCCGATGTTTCGTCTAGCAGTACTGCCAGTGGCGATTCTGACAAAGAGGTAGTTATTGATGTGTTTTTAGATGATGATGATAATTATTTGTGTGAAAGCCATTAGTAGGCATATCAGAACGTCAACGTAAGATAACGTTGCTTCCGAGTTCTTGGTTAGTCGTTGTCGTTGACAATTGCCAATTGGGTATGCCTGCCTAGGTATGCCTATGGAGTTCGGTTATAGCTTCACTTGGTTCTAGGGTTAGCCAAGCAATGACTGTATGCCCTTATGCCTGTAACTATGTTATGACAACGTGTGAAGATACACTGATTCATGTATTGATTACTTACACTACTGTTATGGTGTTATTGGTTTAGACATTAGTTGTGTTGTTTAGTTATGACAATCAATGTGTGATGAAAATTCCATCAATATAATAATTTAATGATTAGTCTTTTTTGGTGCAAAGGAATTAATTTCTCCATTTACCGGATAATTATATTACTGTTTAAAACTTTGTTTTGTTGCAGTTACCAGTTCGTACTGCTGCTGATGAGACAGCTCAAGTGACAGCTGACATGCCAACTTCAGCAACAAAGAAAAAGTTGGCATACACGCATCTGCTGAGAGAGTTACACCGCGATGATGAAGACGTTGAGGACCAGCTGTCGACCATCTTCATGCGGTGCAGTCTCCTCAGCGAGCTTGTGAAAGGCTTGGCGTGTACGGCGTGTAACAGCAGCACACGTGCTGTCCGTGCAGTCAACTGCGCTCTTGGTGTTGTGTGTGCACTGGAAACACACTGTACGTCTTGTGGTGAGATTCTCAACAAGACGTACTCATCTGATCGGCTTGGAGGCGTGAAGTCAAGTTCAGCTCCATTTGTTGTGGTGCGGTCCCTCGTGTCTGCCACGATGGACATGGGTGTTGGGCACAGTGGCCTCATCAAGCTATGCCGGCACGTGGACATGCCTGTCATGCATCATTCAACCTTCAACACACACATGAAGGAAGTCACTTCTTCCAACATGCGGCTGGTGACCAGTGTGTTGGACGAAGCGACACAGGTTGTCCGCACGGCCTACAAGGAACTGGACCCGTCCATTGACGAGAACGGCATCATTGACATCACTGTGAGCTACGATGGTACCTGGATGACACGTGGTTTCCAGTCGATGTACTGCGTTGGCTGCATCGTGGATGTCATCACCGGACTCGCGCTGGACTTCTCAGTGAAGTCACTGTACTGCCAGAGCTGCACTAGTGCGAAGGCTCGCCTTGGGGCAGACACGCCTTGGGGCAGACACGCCTTGGGGCAGACACGCCTGAATTTGACAGCTGGTACGAGGGGCACTTCAGTGAGTGTAACATCAATTACACCGGCAACCCTGGAGGCATGGAGGTGGCCGTGGCTGAGAACTTGTGGGATAGGTCGGTGGACAGACATGGCTTCCGCTACACGACTGTCCTCTCCGATGGTGACTCCAAGACGTTCAAGCGGCTGAGTGAGATGGAGGTGTATGGCCCTGACGTGACGATTGAGGAGTGTGTGAATCATGTGGCGAAGCGCATGGGGACAGCTCTCCGAAAACTTGCGACGGAGGGTAAGAAACACGGTGTTGTGCTTGGTGGTCATGGGTACGGGAAACTCACAAAGAACACAATACAGAAACTCACGGTTTACTATGACACTGCCATCCGGAGCCACCGCGGGAACTTGGAAGGCATGTGGGAAGCCATCTTCGCATCTTTCTTCCATGCCATCTCCACAGATGAAGACCCCCACCATACCCACTGCCCAGAGGGGGCCACCAGCTGGTGTTTTTACCGGAGAGCGTTGGCCAAAGGAGAGGAACCAGGCAGTCATCATGAGAATGTTCGCACACCTTTGTCACGGGAAGTTGCCAGCCACGTCAAGGATGTGTACCTACGCTTAGGTCACAGAGACCTACTAAACCGATGCCTTAGAGTGGAGACGCAAAACAATAACGAGTGCATCCACTTCAAGGTATGGCTGAAATGCCCAAAGACTGGGTTTGTTGGGCTGATGCGAGTCGTTGCGGCTGTCTGTGCGGCAGTTGCCGAGTTCAATGAAGGGATCGGAGCGACAATCGAGCGAACCTTCCGTCTGATGGACATTCCCTCTGGCAAGCAGCGGAAGAAGTCAGCTAGGAAGGCAGACCAGCTGCGCTTGAAGAAGTCTCTTCGACAGGCCGAAGACAGCAGCAAGCAGGCTAGACATGCCAGGAAGACGGCGAGGGCAGTGACCCGAGCTGCAACAGCATCTTCCTATTCAGCTGGTGCCTTCTAGGCACAGTCTAAGGACATGTGTGATAGGACATGTGTAATAGTTAGTCAGTGTCGCCGCAGACAACATCCGCCACAGAACTGATCTGAACATTTTGTAATAGGTGAACACAATTTACATGCATTGTTGGTTGCTGTTTAGATAGATTTCTAATAAAATTGCTGATGTTGTGCACTGTTTGACAAAGTATTTATTTTCATCTTCAGTGCAAAGTTTTGTTACTGTAGAGATGTTTTGCAGTGAAACATCATTACAAACGTGAGCAAACTTTGAATACGTTTTTCTCCTATTTCAGTTTTTCAGTAAATCACCATTTAGTTTTGCAATATCTTGGCTGTTTTTTAATGGAATGACTTGAAACTTTGCACAGTACATCTTGGGAATATGCTGCAGGGGGAGACAAGGCTGTTTTTGTTTATAAAGTTACACAATGTTTATATAATGGCATATGAACATGCGCCGTCAGAAACGTTTTCCTAGCACGAAATATAAGTAATGTTATAAAATCACACTTTTCAAAAATTTGCAAAATAACCTTGTCACCTCTCAGCTAGCTACATACCCAATATGAGTGCATTTGGAGCATTTACTACAAAGATATTTTGTTCCCATAAGGGTACACAAAATCCAAGATGGCCACCATTTCCATAGTAACGCCTTCATCAAAAAAATAAACAATATCATCACACTTTCTACTTTTCTCCTAATAACAATGTCTGAAAGTTTGAACAAAATAAATTGAGAATTAAAAAAAAATTTCCACTAGAGCCATGCCTTAAGAACAAATGACAATGACACATCTTCAAGTTAATTGGTTCCTGGTGGCATCGTCACTGGCTACTAGCCGGATAAGTTTATACTTCTCTGGTAGCCATCTCAACTTTATTGCTTTTGTTTGCCTTATTTTGTACATGATGATGGTGAGGAGGAAATAAATTAACTTACTTACTCACTTACTTACTTACATATGTTAGACAACTATTTGTAACATACTATGTTCACACTATAAACAGTACTACCCTATGTGTCATGCAGTGGATGCAACTGTTTCTGCCGTGCAATGAAATGCAGGCCAGTGGTCCACGCCCGCTTTACTGCAGTGAGCTGGCTTATCGCTCGTGTATAGGGGGATGATTAATGATGTAACTCTATGGCGACAGCTGACGTGGTATGGCGTCAATGTAGCCTGGCCTGGATGATACTGTGTTTTTGGTGTTTTATATAAAATTGTTGCGATTTAAATGTGTGTTATGTTTTGGTAACAATAACAGGACTAGTAAACCTTTTGGCAGACTAGTAAACTTTTGTCTTTACTAGTCCTGCTGTCTAGTAAAATAAATGCTGAAGTTCTACCCCTGGATGTTGAGGACTTTAAGAGTTCAACGGCGAGAGAGTTGGGGGTATGAAGGTGAGCCCAGTGGGCCCCAACCCACTGGGTCCAAACATTGTCTGTTCCCCGACCCTCAACTCTGCGCTCAAGCTTCAGCGACCAATTAGGTTTGATAGTCATCATGTATGTCTTGTGTGTTGTAGAATTGCGGACTCTGAGTTGAGAGGGCGGGCATTATATCAGGCCTAAATTACATGTACAAATAATCTTTCACTACAGAAAACAATCGATATCTACAAAGCTGCTGAGCAGACAAGTACAAGATAGAGACTTGACATATTTACCAGTTGTTTCCATGTATATATCTCCTGTTAAATAAGGCTGTTCCGAACTTACTGAGAGTTAGCAGCCAAGATCGAGTAGATCAATGCGTCTTCAAAAAATGGGCAAACCTTAGGTCATATAGATCTACCAACAATCATGAAAACCACCTTGTTGGGCAAAGGAACATTCCCACTAATGATTTTTGGCAATTGCATGTCGCTAATTATTGTTAGCTCAGAAAATGCGTCATGGATACACCTATTCCTGTTACAATAGGAATGCATGTTGCCATGGCAACAAATAGGCAAGAGCCCAGGTCTCAGTGAATGGTGAACATTTGGTTGACATGAAGGCATCAATGATAGGTGAATAATTCGTTGACCAGACGGTATCGGCTCTCTGAACATTTGGTTGACCAGAAGGTATCAATGATTGGTGAACAATTCATTGGCCAGATGGTATCAGCTCTCTGAACATTTGGTTGACCAGAAGGTATCAATGATTGGTGAACACTTCATTGGCCAGATGGTATCAGCTCTCTGAACATTTGGTTGACCAGAAGGTATCAATGATTGGTGAACAATTCATTGGCCAGATGGTGTCAGCTCTCTGAACATTTGGTTGACCAGAAGGTATCAATGATTGGTGAACATTTGGATGGCCAGAAGGTATCAATGATTGGTGAACATTTGGCTGGCCAGAAGTTCTTGACGACTGTTGAACATTTGGCTGGCCAGATGGTGTCAGCTCTCTGAACATTTGGTTGACCAGAAGGTATCAATGATTGGTGAACATTTGGCTGGCCAGAAGGTATCAATGATTGGTGAACATTTGGCTGGCCAGAAGTTCTTGACGACTGTTGAACATTTGGTTGGCCAGACGGTCTCAATTGGATTGGTGAACATTTAGTTGACCAGAAGGCATCAATGATTTGTGAACATTTGGTTGACCAGAAGGTATCAATGATAGGTGAACATTTGGTTAACCAGATGGCATCAATGATTGGTGAACATTTTGTTGACCAGAAGGCATCAATGATTGGTGAACATTTGGTTGACCAGAAGGCATCAATGAATGGTGAACATTTGGTTGACCAGAAGGCATCAATGAATGGTGAACATTTGGCTGGCCGGACGGTCTCAATTGGATTGGTGAACATTTGGTTGACCAGAAGGTCTCAACTCTCTGAACATTTGGCAACAATGATTGGTAAACATTTGGTTGACTGTTGGCGAAGGTTTGCATCAACCTGCAATGCCTGTGCAAAACTCACCTTCTTCAACTGTTCTATATTACATATAATGAAGGATATTGTAAATAAATATTGATGCATGACATAACGACAACAACCCACGCATTGTAATATGATGCACAGTTGATGCCCTGGTGCACGACATTTGTCTTACCATGTCTGGAGAATTAGTGTCTGGATGAGGCCCTAGGAAAATACACTGAAATCATGACACAAGAACTTGCATGGGTGTCAACGTCTGCTGCCATTTTGTGAAAATGTTAAATCACTTCGGACAACAAATAAAACATGTCTAAAATGGCATCATATGCAACAAATAGGTATTGTGAATTTTTTTAATACAAAAAAGCAGGACATTTAGTCAAAAAACTGGTACCAGGGGAATAAAGCCAAAAGCGGTAATGTTGACACCTATGAACTTGAAATAAGAATATTGAGTACTACAACATGTACACCAACTCACCTCGTAACCCGTGTATGACTGTGTCGAGTATTCAAAGTCTGAGTCTGGGCCGCCAGGGCAGTATCTGAAACACAAGCAAGCTGTTTAGATCTGTCATTCCTCTTGTGTTGTCATCTCTTCTATTGTGGTTTTATTTACGAGAACAATATTTGTTGTATCAGAATTTTTTCTTACAATACAGTTAGATAAATGAGTAATTTGAGAAATGTACAAATTAATCTGTCAGCATTGCACAGCAACACAACTCACACACAGATGTTGCCTGTCATCGCAATGTGGGGACATCTGTGGGGCTTGCACATCACTGCAACCACAGCGATCTGAAAGAGTCGCACATCATGCCGGTTTATTTCTGCATTGGAAAAGTTATTATAAATAACAAAGATACCATTTGAATGTAGCTGCTCAAATTTCTGAAAAAAGCTGATAGAAATTTACATTCCACTATCATACGAAGTTCCCTCATCAGTTATCTATCGTGACAAAGGGTTCAATCTAGGATGCGCCTTTGCGCCATTGACGCAATATTTAAAAAACTGGTGCAACCAAATTGCATGAGTGCGCCCGAAGGGCACGTAAATGTGGCATTTGACGCGAAAAAAAATTAGTTGAAGCGCCCTAACAAAATGCAATTCTATATTCACTGACGAATATTTCTCCATTTGTTCGACTGTTTTGGAGCTATCCTGTAATTTTGTGCAGAATGGTCACGACTCCACAGTAAATGAAACATTGTTATTCCAGCCAATGTATCATTATCGGCTGATTCCACGCAAGTCCACTAGGCATGAAATGATCCGCAAGATTGGAAAATAGTCGAAAAGGTGTCGGTAAAAATTCAACGAAACAACGATAAAAAACTCAACAAACAATTTTCGCTGTGTGGTGCAAAAGGCAACGTATGCAGCCGAAAGGTATTAAGCATCAACATTCATTGAAAAAATAGCCATACAGTGACACAATAATCCTTAAACTTTACCGAAATTATTTGGGCCTTTATAAATATTACTCGCACTTTTGAATGGTAATTTATTAAATAATCCATCCATGGGCTGTGTATACGTGTGGAGATGAGTCAGGGTGAACTGTAGCGCGACATTATTCTAAAAGAATATATGCTGCAAAATGTAAACAGTATTCTCACAGTTACAATTGTACATTTAATTTCAGATTACATTTTACAACTCTTTACTCACAATGGTGAGAAACAATGATGTTGAATATAATTTGAATTAGTTTCTATTATTATTCAAGTGCCATGTTAGGACTCATGCTGGTATATGGCTTTGGTTTTATATGATTTGCATGATTAAAGGCAACCAGAACCTGATATAATTCACACAGATGCCATGTGAAACCATTTGGATAGAGTTTGTGTTGTTTTCGTGTTGCAAGACTAAGGAGGTTTTGTAAAAAATAAATAAAGTAAATTTCATATATTATACAGTAGAACCCCTCTAAAGAGCGACTTAGATAAACTAACCTGATTAAAAGGGTGGCCTGATTACAGAGTTTAGTCAGCTCATCTACAGATTTGCAGATCTGGCAAAAAAGGCTGTGATAGAGCGGCCTTTTTTTCGAGAGGTGGCTGCTTGGAGGGGCCCTGGCTGCTTGGAGGGGTGGCTGCTTGGAGGGGTGGCTGCTTGGAGGGGTGGCTGCTTGGAGGGGTCCTACTTGTACTGTAATTGACCTGCAACTAATCACTAGCATGCCGTACCATTGGTGCAATGTTGTCCATAAATGGCCCCCTTTTACAACCTGGATGGGCCATTGGCCCACTTTTCCAAGATCCTAGATTGAACCCAAGTGAGATATCCAGACAGTCGTTTATACAGCTGAGTGGACAAAGAATTGAATACTGAACAATGTCATCAAAGCATCTAACAGCTCTACATTACTGAAATACACTACCAGGATTAAGCTAATTTAAAACCACATCAGCCATGTATCTTGGTTCAAACCGTAATTGTAAGGATAAACATCTCTGGATTTTGTGTATATCAGAGGACAACGACTTACCCCACTAGCTGTCCGTACTGGCTTCGCTCTTAGTTTTGGAAGCAATATCTACAATTGAATGAATATATTATTTCACCACCACAGCACAGCATGAAGCTAGTCATTTTGTGGGATGTGCCAGTGTAATGTCTTACAACAGTTATGACCAAAATGTAGCTTTATTATTCATCTTTGCCAAATTGTCATGCTGCATGTTTAACATGTAACACATAACACAGCTTAACATGCAAGAAAGCTTAATATACTTGGTATTATAAATGCTGTAACAGCAACATTATTTATAATATAAACACCTATATTAACCACCTTTAAACCAGTTTAAAAGACTTGAATTAAATTAATTATGTGACTTTTAGGGAGCACTACCTTTTTGTACTGTTGTGGTACCCCAGCAATGATGTCTACTAGCCTTGGCTGCATTGGTAGTCCATACTTGCTTGACAGCTTGGTCTTCAATCTACCAGAAAACCAGCTTATCATTCTAACTTCTTGCTTACATTGTATTACCAGTTTAACCATCAGGAGTATTTAAACTTGACTAGACGAGTGAAGCCAAAACTTTTTACAGATTATATGACTATTAACATCACTGAAAGACATCAAAACAATAACTCCAGGTGCTTTGTAGTGCCTGCTGCCCAGTGCCAGGCCTGGGGTATATTACATTGCAATGTAGTAGATTACTATTACTTAGTTTCCTTTCTATTACTATTACATGCTGAAGGCAATGTAATATATTACTATTACATTTCAAGCTATTACTATTACATTTTTCATCAGAACTATTTTCTTTTGATTAAAATTTTACATACTTAATCACTTACATAGGTTCAAATAAATTGACGGGTGTATAAATAATTAAATTACAACTCATACATACATTTCGCAATTAAATTAACCTCACACAATTCCAGTCGGATGTAGAAGTTTCATATATCCATTGGAATGAAACTAAAAAGCAATGTCTCTGTCACATAACACTGTCATATGGCACAGTCTGACCCATACTGCTCGGCTGCTGCTTTATTGGCTCAAGGATAGGATGTTTTTCACAGTTTTAGTCAATAGTGTGCAGGCTAGCTACCAACTGAGAAAAGCTCAGAAAAGTTGGTTTAAGCCCCTAGATTGTGTTCAAACATTACCCAGCACAGCAGGCTGGCAGCTAGGGTTGGGAGATTGTAATGATTCATTGATTGATTGATTCAGATGTTACAGACAGTCTGTTTAGTGCTGGAAGCCTGGAACCCTTATCCTGCTTCAGTGAATGAATGAATAGGCTTGTGAGAAAAGAATAGATGGCTGGTGGACCTGGCTTCAAATGACCAATTAGCCATGCAGCAATCACACTGTCAGTCTCCTGCTAATAGTGCCAAAGTTCATTGACTGTCATGATTCGGATACTAAACCATTTAATCACCGTTGGAAAATAAATAAATAATTAAAACGGCATGTGAACAACTGCACATGATGTGTGTCCAAGCCCCATTATGTCAAAATAAAGATTTTTTGGTCTCATTATTTTCAATGAAATTGAATTTTGGTGTGATTGAAATGTTCAAATGTAATAGCAAAGTAATAGCTCAATTACTATTACTTTGCGTTCTATTACTATTACATTCTGTTCCATCTATTACTATTACTTGAACAATTGTAATCGCTGCTATTACTATTACATATTACTATTACCCCAGGCCTGCTGCCCACACAGACCAATTCAGAATTTCCTATTTTGTAAAGACAATAGTTCAATTGAGCACACTCAGTGAGCTTCCAAGTGCGAGCTGGAACAAGAAACGAATTCAGCCAACTATTCTGCGGCCTATATAGTCAGTAGACTCCATGCGCACTCATCCTGATGTAGACTGTAGCCAAAATTGGCTTCTTATGTCGTACCATAATTAGAATTAGACTAGTTCATCAAACCATCACTGCAGTTTTAATCAACTTGTGTGGTGCATCTGAACAGATTTCAGGAAATAATATGGTACTTATTTCAGGAAATAATGGTATTTATTTCCTTGCAAAATGTGTTAGTATTCAATAGTTAGACACTGCAGCTAAAACATCAAAAATAATGTAATAATAACAGATGATACATACTTGTTAAGGTTGACGTCTCTTCCCTTCTCGTGAGCGTCAATTAGTTCTTTTACAATCTCGGCCACGGTCATCGCCATCAGTTCCTCCCGGGAAGCCGAGGGTGCTAAAATGTGATAAACATATACTGGCTTAAACCAGAAAATAAAACTATTGTGGAATACAGTGCTTTTGTGTCAGGCTGCATTTTTTGTATGCCAGACAACTATTGCAGAGACAGATTTCTCTACACCTTACATACAGTCAAGCCTCGTTATAACGCGGTGGTCGGGGTCCATGAATTCAGACCGTACTGTATGGGTAATTCACTGTATGCGAGGTGCATTAGGTGTTCCCATCTCTGCTACCAGGGAGCTACTAAACAACAGTGCTGCACCAAGTCCAAGAAAGCTGTCGAAGCCACTGTGTGCTTGCAGCACTGTGTTATACACCAATATGCAGTTTATAGAGCTTATTAAACGAGTCAACTAGCAATGTCTAGCATCAATGTGTATTATTTTAAAATGGCACACCCTGTTGAATCTTGAACTGAATAAAATACATGTATGTATACCGTTATGGAATAGATCTGCTACGATGATGACGTACTTTTTTGGCCACGTTATACGGGACTGTGTTATAGACTTATCTTTTAGCTGCCAGTCGCGCAATATATTGCGCGACGGATAGGCCCCATCATGTTCGGTCAGGTGCGGCTTTTCAATTGCTCAGTAGAGGGCCATGAGGCCATTAGTCAATTGGGGAGAAGCCTAGGTATTGACTATAAAAATGGTGTCGCGAAAGTTTTAGTTTTTAGAGTTGAAATTACAATTGAAAAAGCCTTAGAAATGTGTGCCCGACGGGAAAAACGAACTATGGCGCTGCAATCGTGACTGATAACAGATCCGCGTGAGGTACTTAGAATTATCGATAATATGAGCGATGATGACAATTTATCGAATGAAAATGACAGTGCTAGTGACGATGACACAATATCGCCCATGCTGGAACAATCGGACAGCGAGTCTGAGGGGATTGATTCAGACCATGACGATCCAACTCCAGGACCGAGTGGCAGCGGAGATACAGGAAGTCATGTTGCTGATCCTGACTCATCAAGCAGTGACACAGACATTGATGTAAACGTCCAAGCCTGACCAAAAAGGAGTTGTATTCCTATAATGGCTAGTAGAGGCAGGGCACGGCGACGCGGTGCTATCCCAGGTCCAGGACGTGTCTATGCTGACCGATCTCGGCCCCCGCCTAGACAGCCTGGCAGTGGTCGTGGCAGGACCATGGCTAGAGGACGGGTGCCTGTTCGATACCGTAGTACAAGCAGAGATCGTGGCTGGTGTGATATTTTCACACCAAGACAGAACACTGTTGAATTTACTGCAAATGTTGCCCCAACATTTAGAAGAAACCGCCTGCCAGCCGATGTATCCCCGATGCATGTTTGATTTGTTCTTCGATGGGCTAGTGATTGATCTCTTTGTCGAACAAACAAACTTGAACTATGAGCGAAAGAAAGCTGCTGAACCCAACAAGCACAGAAGTTCATGGTAAGCTACCTCCAGTCGTGAAATGAAGGCTTTCTTTGGCATTACCATTGCCACGGGTATTGTGCGACTGCTAAAATTGCACGACTATTGGCAACAGAAAAAGTGGCTATTTCGCATGCCTTCATTTGCCGAGAGATAGATTCATGCAAATCTATCGCTACCTGCATGTGTCGGATGACACACAGTTCGTTCCTCGAGGACACGCAAATCATGACCCTCTGTTCAAAGTACGAGCACTACTGGACTTGATGCCTTTCAAAGGTCGAATCTACTTTCGCCAGTACATTCCGTCAAAGCGTGCAAGATTTGGAATCAAGGCATTTCTGATGGCCGAGGCAAAGTCAGGCTACGTAAGCGAGATACAGATATATATATTGGTTCCCGTTTGAATGAAGACCGCGAAGTAAACTTGTCTGGTCGTGTTGTACGTGAACTGATGGTGCACACACGTGATGTCGGCCATCACTTGCATACCGACAATTACTACACCAAAGTGCCGATGATGCAGGAGTTGTATCAACAGAAGGTAATTGATTTCATAATATAAATATACCAATTCATACATTTATTGTTTTGTGTATATTTTATTTATTTTTGTGATGGCCAAGGCAAAGTCAGGCTACATGTGTGAGATACAGATATTTTATTTCTTCACAAGAGTACCAATAATGCAGGAGCTACAGAACGTAGCTGGCTCCCTATCAGAAATTGTCTGTAGTTTTACATTTAGTTGTGCTTTTTAAAACTGATTTTTGCATTATATTTTTTTGGCAGTGAATTTTATTGTTATGTGTACATTTATGTTTTTTATTGTTTTTCAACGTGCAACATTTTGGTATTTTTCTATAACATATGATTACTGTTGCAGGTGTACTGCTGTGGAACTGCCTGGGCTTTCCCAGTGCGATTTCAGTGAAATCAATGAGAGGCCGCAAGTGTGGCGATAACATATGGCGAATGGAATCACCAATTCTCGCTCAAGTGTGGATCGACAGCAAGCCAGTGCACTTCTTGAGCACGATCCATTCACCAGAACATGATGCAGCGGTCGCCTCAGTGGACAGAATTGTCAAACGCAAGGGAAAACATGGTGAACGGGGTGACATCGACGTTGTAGCACCACCTTGCATTCGCGACTACAACAGACACATGGGCGGTGTTGACTTCGCGGATCACATCATCAAGTATTACAACTGTGCTCGATGCTCTTGCAGGTGGAATTGACGAATCATTTTCCATCTGTTAGAGTTGGCAATTCATAATGCGTACGTGCTTGAGTCATTCTATCGAGACCATCGAAGTGCCAACAATTGCTTGTTGCGAAAACATCAGGCATTTCGCGAGGAATTGGCTGATCAGTTGGTCGCTGGTTATCGTGCTGGACGGATGCCTATGCAAATGAAGCACGCTTTCAGAATGTTGGGAGACACCATCCATCCAGTGATGCATGCAAGGACTGTGCCCTCTGCACCAAGAAAGTCAAAGCCACATATCCTGGTGGCATCATTCCACATGGAGTGAACACGCACACACTGGGCATTCGCCGATCGAACATGAAATGTGAACAGTGTGGTGTTCATCTGTGTGTGAAGAAAGACAGCAGTTGTTGGATTGATTGGCAAACCAAAGTGTGAGTCATTCGTTGGTACTGTGGTGCTGTAGTTGACGATGTAGGAAGTAGGCTGATCAGCCTGTAGAGTTTTAACTTGTCTGAACATTTACACCGTAATATTTTATGCATAAAATATCAATTAATGTATTATCTTCAAATTATACTACTTTGTATAAATTTCACTGTTGTTTCTGATTATCCAATCATTATTCATGTACAACTCTTATTCATGTACGAATATCAGTTTTCTTGTTATCCCTTCCGAAAATGTAGAAATCGTCTCGACGTTTACAGTTTGTAATAATGGATGCATAACTTTTCAGATAATTAACCGATTATCAGCAGATTTTGCTACTTTGTGTAAATTTCACTGTAGTTTCTGAATATGTAATTGTTATTCATGTATGGCTATTAGTTTTCTTGATATCCTCTGCGAAAGTAGATTGTATGTTGCTCGGCTAAGACGTTTTTGGCCGTTTTGAATAAATTATGGTGTCACGACTTCAAAAACACTTTTTCTTCTATATACAGGTGTACATAGATTCATGAGGAAGTTACCTTTCCAAAAATGTATACATATGTAAGGAAAGTCTTCGTAGTAATGGAATTAAATGCGTTTAAAATATGCATCACCATTTCTGTGAAAAAATCCAGGCAGCTAAAGGTTAAATATGATACACTATTGTGTCTTTAATAGCTGTAACTGAAGTGGTTTTGGTCACATCATCAGACTAGAAGGAAATTAAAGGGAAATATTGGAGAAAATGGTTGACAGAATGAGGCAGATGAAGACCAAGAGCCACAACTGCAAGGCTTGGATGGAGAACATGAAGTATGAAGATCTTGTCAGAATGGCACAATGCAGGTATGAGTAGCTGTTCGTAATAGCTGACCTTCCGAGAGGGGATGGCACCAAATGATGACGATGAAGTTGTATCATGCATGGTTACATAGGAAATAAAATGTATACACACAGTTTGTGATGCATGTTTAAGTATTGAAATACCTTTGAATATATATACAATAATTGTGAGCCTAAGTATTATATTATATATAGTGGCAAACAGGTGAAATTTTCTCAATGAAGACTACGGAAGACATAACGTTTTCTTCAGTTATTTGTTATTTAAAGATTACAACAGTTTATACATACAAAGTAATTTAATTTCTGAGGTTGTATCCTTGCTGTTACTAGTGTCATTTCTAAAAACTATTGGTGTGTCTTGCAAACTTTCTACGTACTATTTAAACCATTTCCAAATAAGGTTATTTGTTTAAAAACAATTTCTTTCTTAGACCTTTTTGAAATAGCTGCATATATAAGAATGATTTAAATTTGTTATAATTTTCTTTATAGTTTTTTTGCAGTAATCTTTAAATAACATAAATAACTTACCAAAACGTTATGTCTTCCATAGTCTTCATTGAGAAAATGTCACCTGTTCGCCATGTGTTTGACCTTTGCAAGAGGATTGTCGACGCACACCTGTCACCTGCTGTAGAATGTGTCAGACTGATCATTGGCTCCTTTTGTTGGGTAGACTATTTGGCTAACAATGGATGTCGCACCTCACTTTCGGTAATATTGTCACGTGATCGTATTCGTATGTTGATGCTTTCTGTGCATACAGTCGTTAACATACTTCTTTTCATAAGAAATCCACATGTTTTTAATGACAAGTAGGTATAATGAAAGTTTATTCATTGGGACATTTGTGTGTGGTTATAGTATTCGGATTACGCATTGCAACCTTGACTAGCGCTGCCGATTGCCAATTGTGCCATAAGCGAAACGGTTTCCCATTTGGCGAAAGGAAAAAACTCTTCGCCAATTAGGCGAAATGCTTTTACGGCCACGTTAACACGCATTGATTTACTTGTATTATATTTATAATTAAACGTTGTTATATTAATTTATATTGGTGTTATGTTTTCTTGTGACCATCTATGTTTAATATACGTATATTATGTTTATATAAAATATCGTATATTAGGCCTAGTAAAAAAGAAAGTTTCTCGTCCAGACTTTCTTTAAGTTAGAGGGAGGCCCTTATTATTTGCTATTTATGAATTTTTTGTATTAGTTTCGAAGATGGCCACTATGTCTTAGACGCTAATGTGGTTGATAAGCTGTAGTTTTTCGATGCAATATGGAATATATTACTATGTAGGTTGCCATTCCATTATCAAATAAATAACTTTTTAGTGGGAATGGTAAATGAATAGAAACATTTATGTAAATGTAATATGGCACATACCTGTTACACCGGAACTACTTAAATTTACTAGAAAGAAACAAGAAGCAAACGCAATGTTGAATGTATTTATGAATGTCATGTGCAGGTTTGGCTATGGTTTCATTAGTATATATCACAGGCATTTATACTGACTGAGACTGGGATTATGTAAATGGGTCTGCTAAAAGACTATTTAATGCAAGGTATCATCATTCCAATCTTATTTTAGACTCTGCAGAATGCACATACATCCCTACACCTTGTATGATGAATAACGAGTGAACTGAAAGAGTATAACAGTACTTCGTACAGCAAATTTTGGACAAATATTTCTTCACAGAACCGAAAACTTTTTTAAATAATCTTTTCCAATAGTAAATAAAAAAGGAGGCGTATACAAAAAAGGAAATGGGCGGGGACAAGAAACTAGTTTCTTTTTTTTACTAGGCCTTAACACATTATTTTATGTCATGTTTTGCATTTTGACGTTTTGTCATCGTGTCTGCTAAAAAAAGTGGCTAAAAAAGAAAATTTGAACTTTTAGCCAAATTGGCTAAACAGATTTTAGGCCCAGCGCTAGCCTAGGCAACGCCCAGAGCCATTGAAATCCATCGACCCACTGAAATCTCACTTGATATCGCGTTAGAGACGTCACAGCGTCTGTTTACGATAATAACGATACAGAGTCTTGTCTGAGCAAAATATATGTTGATATATAATATAACATGGAACACGTTTATAATATTCATACCTTGATAAAAACCGACTTTGCATGCTTACCAGACATTATTATTGAGCGTCTGCTGATGCGTGTCTCGTTCTTGGCCACATGACAATAATAGCCTTTTTTGTGATAGATGTATGGGAAGCCAGTCTAATTATTATGTCTAATCATAAAAGTAGGAATAATTAAAATGTGTTAAATATACGGAAAAAAAAATTACTATATTAACGCTATATGTTCAATACAAGTATGTGTATGTGTTTTATAAAGCTCTGTGTCAAGCCTGGTTGTTATAAAAAGTTGAAATAATTGGAACAAAGTGGTAAAATGAAAAAAGATTGTCTGTGCACCTTGCCATATAGGTTGAATTCCGCCGGTTTCCTCGACTCGCACGACATGTTTCAGACATTCAATATTCATAAGTTCTTCACTCAAAACAACTGTTTTAATAATTTTTTTGCATTGAATAAATGAAGTAGCTGTTGGTGATTTGGTATATCGATCTCTTACACAAAATGTTTCTTCAGATTTTTAAAAAAGGCATATTCTATTAAGTAGGTTGAAAACTACACCGACCAGTTTACATATTAGTTGCAGGGGCTCAAGCTAATTCAGATGCCCGTGCTTGAATGCCCAGAAATAAATGTGGCAGGAAAGTTAATTTTTAGTGCTGGACCTTGGTGGTGATATTTTTTTAGACTAGACACCATAAACTTCAAGGAACTGCTAGGCCGCGCTCGACACCCATGCCAAGTGCAGCAAAATCTCCAAGCAGATTCTGGGATTTCTGCATGGATGGTGGTCTCAAGTGGTTATACTTCAAACAGCCCAAACTTGGGCTAACGCAGGAGTTTGTGGTGGACTGTGCACATGCGCTGTGGGTGGTACATACAACTAAAAGACTAGTAACTTTAATGTTGCTGAAATGGTTTTATCTGATAGTTTTATTTATTTTATGTATAGGATGTTAAAAGAAAATTTTTAATAGGTTGGTTATGTGTATGGATACTGTCGCTGTCTTGCCACATGCACACAGAGTCTCCATACCCACACCATGGATACGTTTACGCTGAGCATTGTTTAGGTGAGGAGGTGTGGTGAAAGGGAGTTCCATAATAGCTTCTTGAAATGATTTTGGGTTTTTTATGTTGGTAATTTCTGGTGGAATCATATTCCATATGCGAATGGCTCGAGGATCAAATGAAAAGACCATTGCATTTATATGACACCTGGGGGCTACGTATTATCCACGGGTTCGAGAGCGTGTTAGTAGGCCTGAGGGGGGGTGATCTCAATGTTATTTAGAATTTTGTAGAAGGTTGTGGCTTGTTTAATGATACGTCTTCGTTCGAGGGTTGGATATCCAAGGGCAGTAATTAGATCTGCTGGATTTGTGTTCCGTCTGTAATCATTTTTAACAAATCTGGCAGCAGAGTGTTGTACTCTTTCAAGGCTTTTAAATTGTCGTGAAAAGGTGTGAGGATTCCATATCATACTCGAGTTTTGGCCGGATTAGCATGTTGTAGGCTGTTTGTTAGGCAGAAGAACAGAAAGATAATTTTTGCATAATGCCAAACCTTTCTTTTTGCATTTGGTCATTGTTGTTCTGATTTTTGCTGAGGGGTTTCATTCACTGTCATAAATCAATACTCATCATCTTGCTTCGAAACGCAGTTCCCAACGAAGACCACTTTCCAACAACGCACATGCAACTGCATATAAAATGGTCTTTGGTTATGCCTCTTAGAGCCAGAAAGAGACTCATTTACATATTATTGCCTCGTTTCTGGATGACGCCACAATTCTGGCTTGGGGCCAAACCGGTAAGGGCAGTTTGCAAGCACGTGGAGTATTTATGATCTCTTTGTGGGGCACTCAATATATTGCCAGTATACCACCATTGAGACAAATTCCACGTTTGTGGGCTTGTTTTGTGCGTTCAGCGCACGTCATTGCGCGCAACGTGTTTTTCAATGGGTAAACCATTACTATTATGACAAAGCATGGTTTGCCATAGGCATAGCTTATATGAAATATTTCTTACTCCAAAGGGGGCCACCCACCACCCAAAACAAAAACGCCACAAGAAGTTGAAATGATGTGAACAGGTTTGTCGAGAATAACGCGCTCTGGGCGCTTTGATGCGGGAGTGGAACGGTATGAATTGAACGTAATTTGCTTTGCTCCAAATGTACAATGCCTCTCAAGTCTAAAATAATTATAAACCAGTGACGTATCTTGGATCTGGGAAAGGGGGAGGCAAAAGGGACGGGCAAATTTAGCTACCCATTGGTTAACCATGTTACCGTGTAGTGACGCAACCGGTTCCATACCAATTTTTTTTTTTTAATATTGGAGCCAAAGGGGCATGGCCCAATGCTGCCCTAAATACAACGTGTCGTGTATATATATATATATATATATATATATATATATATATATATATATATTTATTTATTTATTTTGTAGTGCATCAAATCGGTGAGGAAGACGCCGTAGTTAGAATAGTGGCGCCACGTAGTGGACCGGAGACCAGCCAAAGTAGTGGCTCTGTGGGTTTCAATGTTGGCCAACTTTTAATTAATTATAATAATGTTTTATAATTTATAACATATTAAAATTGCAAAGGCTACACAATATTGGTATTTTAATATAAAGAATATTCCATTATATTATGCCATTATGTAAACCAACATGTTTTCAACATTTTATTTATGCGAAACTTAATTCAAGAATCAATGCTAGCTTTGATTAGCAAGGCCACGGTTGAGTTTTGAGTGTCGTTGCAACATTCCTGAAAATGAAAACTTAAGTAATATTGGCTTTAAGAATCTGCGATTCCGACTGATTAGTGGATTGACAGATATGTATTGCTTACAGTGGTTGATACCGGTGCTTCTGATCCCAAAGCCGGTAAACCCGGCCTTTTTCTGCAACCATGACATGTTCATAGCGTTTTACTTGGCTGGGTTTTTCCTGGAACGAAAACCGTGTACAATATGCAGTCTCGTCTTCCTGGCCGCTGTTTTCTTGCTGTGCTATAGCTGCTATGGGCCGTGTGTGTTATGGACGTGTGAGGAGGATGCCTGCAGCACAGGATCGGCTCCAGAAAGTAATGTATGACGCCACTTTTCAAAGTTCGGAAACACTGTCAACAGCTGTGACTCTGCTGTGGTGGTTGTGGCTGTGTCTCTGACATGTCATGGGCCGAAACATCCGACCCCATCATCATGTGCCATTGCCAGCAACCGGTATTACAATATCGTGAAAATAATACCTGTGACTGAAACTAAAAATACTGAAGATAACGAGCAATATATGCCAAGTCTATGTATGGCCAACAAACTACTTGTCGCAGAAATGTTGGACTAAGACAGTGCCCAGATACACAGTATGCTTCATCCGATTGGATCTGCAACAAAATGACATTGCTTCCTTGTTTGAAGTGGATGGCTGCTGTGTGAAAAGTGAATATTTGAACTCTTGGCAAACTAGAAAAAGCAAGCCAACATTTGCATTCAGTTGTGTAATGATATAAAGAATTGGTGCAACAAAATACATAACAAAGGACATGTCGTAGGCAAAACAAGTTCACACCTGAACACTGAGCGCATACCTGAACATTGGAACCGATCACAGTGACATGTCAAAAGTGGAACATTACATTGTTTTTGAGAAAGATGAATCCATTTATCTGTGCTGCGATGGTTGCATAATTGGAATTTTAAATGGTTGTAGATGTCTAGTCATTTGCATTGTAAAATACAAGATGGTGTGCATGTTAAGTGATTTTAAATATTTGTAAAGGAGCTATAGGAAATATCCAACAATGTCTAGATAGTTGTACATGATGCCGTAATATCACAAATGCATGTATGTAGTTATTATTACTGAACATACAGGCATATTGGTAGACCAGAACCTTACAATAATCTGGTACCAATATAAAAAATAACTTTTTTGTTTATGAAGACATGTTTACAAATACATGTTTTGAAGAGATGTCATTACCAAGTCGAAATCCAGATACTGTGTTGTAGAATGGTCAAACAAAGCATGCATTTGTGTTACTTTTCTTCGTTAAACCAAGTTTTGTGTTTGGTTTGAAAAATAATGTTCTTGCTTTTATTTTAGGGATAGTTGGAAAAAGCATTGTTCATTTGTGTACAAAAAGCAATTCATTATTGAAGGGATACAGTTGTGCCCTGCATGTATATAACCAGTAATGTGGTGATTGCATCGTATTATTTACAAGGCAGGTTCATGTAAAATATGCCGACTTTAATATGCCTTCATTTATAAAGTGGAAATAGTATTGATGTTTTAGTTGAAAGACAACATTAGGATTTTTGTTTACTCCATTATGTCCATCCATATGAGGTGTCCCAATTCTTTTATCCAAGGTGCAATAGTTCCAATATTACTTCTTGCTGACATATATCGTAATATGAAGCTTTTAAAATTGTACTGTCATTTTCAGAAGATGTGATTTTAATACTGAATTCAGCTAATGAGTTAGTTTACTCGCAAGTCTGTATGTTTGTCATAAAACATCCATTTCAATACCAAGTTTAATTGCATTTAGAAACTATTAATTAGTGATTTAATTTATCATATGTGCTGTGCAATCCTAATATACCAATTACTAAGTAGTATATGCAAGATTAATGCATCCAGTGTTACTAACTTACTAGTTGGTTATTCAAGATATGTTGCCTTGCAATTTGACCTTGCACTGTGTTTTCGTATTTATGCACCGAACAACAGTTAATTGTGTTTGGTGGCTGTTGTTTTTTATTGCTACGTCAGATGTTTAAATGATATTTATGCAAATATTTTATGTATTGATGTGTATTGGGTTGGCCACTGGATGATTGTATGACTACCACAAAAGCTTATTTTATGATTACATAATGATTGTTTTTAATCGTCAATGGCTTGTCATTGTTATATACAAATACTTGTGTCTTGTGTTTTCTGCATGTTTGTTTGCTTTAGGAATGCCTATGTCTGATGTACTTATTGCAATTACAAATTGCTTACTAAAATCAGTTTAAAAAAAATTTATTCCACTGCCACTATTTGTGTGAAGCATATTTTCTCATGTTTGAAATCAGTTGAGAATCATTATTGCCATCTAGGTGAGACAGGTGGCTAGAACTGCGGTCCATCGGTGAGGTTTGTCGACATAATAGTGATCTATGGTATTGCCTGAATCCAGTGAACAGTACAGTTAACTATCAGCTTGGTAGTTGGTAATACAAAAATTCTCTTTCAAAAGGGAAATTCCGTTTTTTTTATTACAAAAGCCACATTTTGTTTGCAAAAATTTAAACGAACAACTATACTCATCCTCCGGACAGGATAACTTGGTAGTTCATATGTGACTTGTAAGCCAATTTTTTTATTTGATATGGAAGAAAGTGTATGTATGGTTGATATGTTATGAGAGTGATTGCCACGGTTAGGTCATGGTTACGATCGCCTACATCTTACATTGGGTGTGTGTTCAGTTATGTTGCCAAGCAACCAAATCCATAGTTTGATGTTATACAAGTGTTAGAGTGTACTATATACACACATAGGTGGTAGCAGTTAATGTAATAATTATAGAAAACATGCATGGGGTTGTGAACAATTGTACATAGTAACTATGAAGGGTAAACCATAGTTCTTGAATACAATTGTTCGCAACTGTGTTTTCTACAATAAATCGTCCACACAGGTGGTGGCAGTTTACATGACTTGGAACAATCATAATTCGATTGTTCGTAGAAAGGGTGTACATACATATATACATATACCAACTCGATTATGAGTAATTTGACAATTCACACCCTGTTCACATTTATTTTTGACAAACTGTGTGGGTGGTTGCCTGCCTTAGATGCAGGAGTTTTTGTTGCTATGTTAACGGCTGCGTTCGGACGAATGACACTACTTGTCACATGACATTGTTCTATTTGATCAAAAAGAAATGATGCAATGATCTTTCTGCACCGATCATAGAATTTCTGCTCTAAAAAGGTGAATTCCGTTTCAAACTATCAATTCCATGAATTATGTCCATTTTCAATGATCGCGGGAAAATTAGTGTCCCTAAATCCTGCGGTGTGCATTCATTGTTCTTCAAATACAACATTTTATACAACTGCCTCCCTGGCTAATTCCTTGGAGTGTTTATGTGGCTGTGTAGGTTGATAGTACAAGTGACTGGGTTTGTTCTGCTACAAGTGACCAGCAAGTGACTGATTGTTCAACAAGTAGTTATGTAGGATTATTCTGTAAGTGAATATTGGTTTGTTCCAAAAATGACTGTGTGGTTGTTGTATGAGTAGTTGTGTGGGTGCAATCTGTATGTGGCTGTTGGTTTTTTCTACAAATGACTGTTGTATGAGTAGTTGTGTGGGTGCAATCAATTTTTTTTAAAGTAGCTGAGTTTGTTCTGCAACAGGCATTTCTGAAACAAAACAGGAATTGCCTCCCCAGCCATTTCAATTGTCCAGACTTCACTCATGACTGGACTCCCACCTACACTATTTAGGACCGTTAATTGTAAATGGATGCTAAGAAAATAAAGGCAATGAAAGATAATAAATCACCGGGAGTGGATGGAATTCCTCCAAAATTACTAATGGAAACAGTAGAACAAATCAGTATACCACTTGCAAGAGTATTCAACTTGTCATTAAAAGAGGGAGTTGTTCCGTTTGAATGGAAAGAAGTAAACATCATACCATTATTTAAAAAGGGTTCGAGAAATAATTAAGAGATTTACAGACCAGTGAGTTTAACTTCAGTGATTTGTAAATTATTAGAAAGGTTAATTAAAGACCATATAAATAAATATAATTAAATTATTAAAATCATCTCAACATTATTAAATTCATCTCAACATGGATTCCTAAAAGCGAGGTCATACTTAACAAATATGTTGTTTTTTGGAAGAAATCACTAAGTGGATTGACGAGGGATCGCCAGTAGATATTATCTACTTAGATTTTCAGAAAGCTTTTGATAAAGTGCCACATCAAAGATTACTACTTAAATTAGAAGCCCATGGTATCGGGGGTGGCTTAATTGACTGGATAGAACAATGGCTGACTGACAGAAGACAGCGTGTTGTAGTAGAGAGAAGTTTCAAACTGGAAATCAGTTTTGAGTGGGGTACCACAAGGATCAATATTAGGACCTTTATTATTCTTAATATATATCAATGACTTGGACGACATATATAACAAGTAACGTACTGAAATTTGTGGATGACACAAAAGTGTGTAGAAAGGCTAACACTGATGGTGATAAACAACGTTTACAAAATGATCTAGACAGACTAGTGATATGGTCTGAGAAATGGCAGATGTTAAATTTTGGGAAATGTAAATGCCTACATACAGGACATGGGAACTTGGATGTAAACTATAAAATGGGAGATAACGTTTTGAGTACTACTGTAAAAGAAAAGGACTTAGGAGTTAAAATAAGTGCTGATATGAAAGTTTCAGAGCAATGTGGTATTGCAGCTTCAAAGGGTAATCGAATTCTTGGGTTGATTAGGAGAAACATAACTTAAAAGGATAAAAAGCTAATTATACCTCTGTATAAACCAACATAGACTTCATTTAGAATACTGTATACAAGCATGGAGACCATATCGTAAGAAGGATATCGATACACTTGAACGCATACAGAGGAGAGCAACTAAAATTATTCCAGAACTGAGAGACCTTAGTTATGAAGAACGCCTGACAGAATGTGGTTTAACAACTCTAGAGACAAGGAGGTTAAGAGGAGATCAGATTGAAGTTTCTAAGATATTGAATGGGTATGAAAATATTTATAGAAATATGTTTTTCTCTCACAAGAAAAATAGCAGAACTAGAGCACATGAGGTCAAGTTAGTAAAGGATCAGTGTAGATTGGATATCAGGAAGTACTCATTCTCACAGAGGACAGTTAATGAATGGAACAAATTATCTATGGATTGTATAACCGCTAGCAGTGTGAATTTATCTAAAAACAAGTTGGACACATATAGGGCAGGTTACACGTAGACAAACACTGATGGACTCTCGATAAGCCAATGGCTTCCTTGTCCACTTGCCATCTGGGCCTTTGGCTTGGATGGCAAATCTTGTTAAATTATTTGTCTAGTGCTCCAAACACAATTTAATGGATGCATTTTGAGAGGGTATAAACCCCAGTAAATATGGTGGCCCATCTCTATACAAGCCTAGTTTCGCCACTTTATATTCTCACTAATGATTATATAGTTCAACTGTAACCTACCATATCAAGACAGGCCATCTCTGTATTCCAGGTTACTATTTTTCATATTTTATACTTCTATGTTCTCATCTCGTATTTTGAACCCTTTGTATGAATACCAAGCAGTTAAAAGTAGGCTTGCTTAGAGCTGCTGACCCACCAGCATGACAGGTAGGTGCATGCATGTGTGTATAGAACTAAGATCATTTCTTAGATCAACAATGAATCATTATTTTGACATTTATTTACCACCTTCAACATCAAACACACAGACAATCCACAAGATCAAGTGACACATACTTCAAGTCCCTCTAATGTTGAAGCCATATCAATTACAAACATACATATTATAACAATGGTTATTTATGGCAGTACATGCAACTACCTTTTAACATCAGATATCACAGTCATTGTGTATACAATAAGAATATCTTTGGCAGAAATGAATAGCATATTTTAAACGTGACCTTTCTGTAATAATTTGTCAGTAATTTTATGTTTGCTTTCTGTGATAATTTGTGAGTAATGAAATAATGTAACATGGACTAATCCAAGTTGTTAATCATTCGCTACTGTGAAACCCTTAGGCTATTAAAATTAAACAACGTTCTTCCCGTTACAAGTCATCACTCCTTTGTAAGTGTTCTGAGTTTATAGAAGCAAACAAAAAACAATTTTTTTAGCAATTACATTTCACATTAATTGAATATTGTAATATGTGTAATATGAGATTGGTGTCAATATACAATTAAAATATCTGGTAATTTTGCTTTGTTTGCCAAATATAATACATTGTTGTAACACCAAATAATACAAACATTCAGACTGTCAAAAAGTCATGATTCCACATACAATTAAAAAAAATTACCTTAAGGTCATGAAAAGGCCTTTAAATATACTTAATTCCTTAAAACAGTATTTATTTGTGAAAATGCACCAATCCAAGGTCTGTTTATATTGGTAGAAGTCACCCATGTACAAACCTGCTGTGTATCTACAGACCAGTATAACAAATAAGTTAATCTTTGAAGGTCTGAAAAATGTTTCTATTCAATTGTGGAATGTCTTGGTATATAAACATGAATTAAACAAAACTTAAATATCATCTGTGCAGCACCAACACAGTATCCCAGACAGCAACAGTTACAATCCTCCAGATAGCAAGTCTGCAGTTAAAACCCAATCCTTGTGCAATCACCTATCAAATCTCAGTTATCTCCTAGAGTATGTTAAAGGTACAAAGCCCAATCGTTTTTATCGTAAATTCATGTTATATAGTATAAACTAATTATTCTAACATGTTATATAGTATAAACTTACTATACCTATTCCAAAATTTTATCCGTCCAAATGTACCACAATTTTAAAATATAATTTTATCATTATCTGTTTATGAATATTGACCTCCTTGGCATTTAGCACTGGCAGCCTAACAGATGGATCAGATCGGATGGGTGGACTGGTTTATACAGACAGCACATGGAGGAGCTGTGTAGCTACAATTATTACAAAAATACAAACAATTATGAACAATTGGGAGTAAGAGATAACTGAAATAAGAACGACATGGCTAGCCCAGTCCGCCCTGGTCTACCTATTAGGCTGCCCCCGTGCAACATGGCTAGCCCAGTCCGCCCTGGTCTACCTATTAGGCTGCCCCCGTGCAACATGGCTAGCCCAGTCCGCCCTGGTCTACCTATTAGGCTGCCCCCGTGCAACATGTAAACATGCGATTTGAATTGTTTTAATGAAAAATTGTAGTTCATTAAACATATTTGGGTGGTCAAGCTGTTACAATAGATATAGTTTATACTATATAACATGATTTTATGATACAAAAACTGTGCACTTTTAATGTTCAAAATGTTATAAACATATATGAACAAAGTCAGGACAAAATAAATAACCACCAGGACAATCAACACTATTGTCCCACTAAAACAATATGCCCTCTCCACTAAGAAAACCCAAATGTCCCACTAAAACAACATGCCCCCCTCCACAAAGACACCCCCATTGTCTGATAGTACATAACAGAATGTTTCAGTCATAAAAAAACAGCAGCATCAGATAACTAACATGGTTGTATATATAGACATGTCAGTTGAGATGCTCATTTGTAGCATACTTTTTATGAGTTTTGATACCTTGACTCAGTCCGTTAGTTGTAAGAAACACTGATGAAATACATGATGTGCCTGTCCAATTCTAAACTATTTTTACATGTCAACAACTCATTTACATAGTCAATTCTATATACACCTGTACCTGGTAAATGGAAACATTTTTGGTGATAAACTTGTTAAACTCTATCATAATGACCACATGCTAATAACAACTTAGAGTTGAACACTTCTGTGTGGTCAAGATAGAATGACATCATCCCTGGTCTTCACAGTCTAGTAAAGACCCAGGTATTATGGACACAAATAGAATGCAATGGGAGATCCCAGCTTTAAACTGGTCACCAGAAGATGAGTGGGTAGAATACACCCTACCTTCCATTGGTTGAACATGATCACTTTTTAATATCTCGTACTTTTGTAAAGTCTCCGAGAAGATTTACAAAAATTTATTCTGGATACCATCTACATAAATAGGTACCTAACCATGTTCAACATGTTGTTGATCATGTAACTGTGGTTTATTTAATACCTCCTTTTTCTTATGGAATAAGAAGCCAAGATTTAAAGCTCATTCAAGAATCTCAAGTGTACAACTACAACTCAAAATGTGCAAAGACAGCTGACCCAGCATGTGGCCATGCAGCAATCAAAACATTTTATATTTATATGACACACGTTTCACACAAAAAACATCAAGTTAGATTGCTTGTTGGTTGTATCCTGTGTGGTCATGCAGTAAAATGCCTATGCTACACCTAATTTTGGTAACACACTGTAAACTGATATTGATATATCATGTCTACAATGAGATGTGTAGAAACATCACAACTGTGTGTCCAGGTCCAACTCATTTTACTATCTGCTTCCCTGTACCAAAGATTAAAAAGATGATTCCTCCCGCGAAGCAGATGAATGCTGTCTGACTGAACACAGCTGTCCACTTGCCTGTTGTCTCTAGAACGTACCCTGCGAGGTACACGCCTACAAACCCTGCCAAATAGAACACAAGACACCAAATGATTATTTAAGTAATTCAGCGTGCACTAGATATGCAGAAAGTGTAAAAATATTCATGATTATCGTCTAATTACAACCAACCATAAAATTTAAGTTGATGCCTCAATACAAAAGAAAGGACATACAAAAGAACATCTCTAAAGCAGCCACCCATGTGACTGAGATAAAATGGCCTGATTAAAGGGGTGGCTGAATTACAGAGGTTGGTCAGACATACAGATGTGGGAAAAAAACACTGTTACAGTGGCCGGTTCCAAGAGGTGGCGCTTCCAAGGTGGGGTACTACTGTACTTTAAAAAAAAACAAGAAAACCAAAGCTCTCCTTTAAAACAGTAATGCATTAAATTAACAACATAACTATTGCTACACTCACCCGGTATAGCCCCTGCTGTATTCATTAGACCTACAATACAAAATACACAGCATGAAAATACTTCTAACATCTTCTAACATACAGAGCATTTTTTCTCCCAATGTTATTGGCTTTAATAGTAGTTGTTACAGTAATTCTACTAGACAGTATTTACAGCTGTTCTGCTTAATAGTATTTATGGCCTGCTGGGTGGCATTTACTTTAAAAAAAATTGGATATGGTATTTATAGCAGGTCTACTAGGAAGTATTTAGCAGTTCTGGTTGATAGTACACCACTGTATTTATAGTTTACAGCAGGTACACTAAACAGTTCTGGTAGATAGTACACCACTGTATTTATAGTTTACAGCAGGTACACTAAACAGTTCTGGTAGATAGTACAACAGTGTATTTATAGTTTACAGCAGGTACACTAAACAGTTCTGGTAGATAGTATACCACTGTATTTACAGTTTACAGCAGGTATACTAAACAGTTCTGGTAGATAGTACACCACTGTATTTACAGTTTACAGCAGGTATACTAAACAGTTCTGGTAGATAGTATACCACTGTATTTACAGTTTACAGCAGGTATACTAAACAGTTCTGGTAGATAGTATTTACAGTTTACAGCAGGTATACTAAACAGTTCTGGTAGATAGTATACCACTGTATTTACAGTTTACAGCAGGTATACTAAACAGTTCTGGTAGATAGTATACTACTGTATTTACAGTTTACAGCAGGTACACTAAACAGTTCTGGTAGATAGTATACCACTGTATTTACAGTTTACAGCAGGTATACTAAACAGTTCTGGTAGATAGTACACCACTGTATTTACAGTTTACAGCAGGTATACTAAACAGTTCTGGTAGATAGTATACCACTGTATTTACAGTTTACAGCAGGTATACTAAACAGTTCTGGTAGATAGTATTTACAGTTTACAGCAGGTATACTAAACAGTTCTGGTAGATAGTATACTACTGTATTTACAGTTTACAGCAGGTACACTAAACAGTTCTGGTAGATAGTATACCACTGTATTTACAGTTTACAGCAGGTACACTAAACAGTTCTGGTAGATAGTACACCACTGTATTTACAGTTTACAGCAGGTATACTAAACAGTTCTGGTAGATAGTACACCACTGTATTTACAGTTTACAGCAGGTATACTAAACAGTTCTGGTATATAGTACACCACTGTATTTACAGTTTACAGCAGGTATACTAAACAGTTCTGGTAGATAGTACACCACTGTATTTGCAGTTTACAGCAGGTACACTAAACAGTTCTGGTAGATAGTACACCACTGTATTTACAGTTTACAGCAGGTATACTAAACAGTTCTGGTAGATAGTATACCACTGTATTTACAGTTTACAGCAGGTATACTAAACAGTTCTGGTAGATAGTACACCACTGTATTTACAGTTTACAGCAGGTACACTAAACAGTTCTGGTAGATAGTACACCACTGTATTTACAGTTTACAGCAGGTATACTAAACAGTTCTGGTAGATAGTACACCACTGTATTTACAGTTTACAGCATATATACTAAACAGTGATTATGCATTATAAACCTAATAAAATCTGGAACATCTATCCACATTTTCCAAATTTCCAGGCACAGTGCTCTACTCAAGGCAAATATATCTATTAGGGAACTATTGAAATGTAACAAGACTTACCAAAGACTGATCCGGCGTACTTTGGAGCAATGTCCTGGGGGTTAATGAGGATGCCGCTGTTGTGTATGCCACAGCAGGCGACTGCGACCGCCATACAGAAGAGGGCAGCACCATAGTGACTGGTTGTACACAGACACAACAGGGCAATGCCTGTGCCAAACAGCGAGATTGTCTGGAAAGAAGCACACCATCAACTTACACGTCTAACCTATAACTAAACTGAGAGACCTCAGTTATGAAAAAATGCCTAAAAGAAAGCAATTTAACAACACTAGAGACAAGGAAGTGTGTGTGTCCAACAGAAGTGGCCCAAAATAGTTTACTTTTATTTGGCGAACTTTTATGTGCATATAATACATTGTACTAGGGTTTATATTTCATTCATGTCTTGTCTATGTATTTACTTCACCTGTAACTCAGGTAAAGTTAATAATTAGACACAAACATCTATCTTCCGATTACATTACCAGGTTCACCAAACAATTGTATATCAATGGCAACACATGCATTATCAGGTTCACCAAACAACTGTATATCAATGGCAACACATGCATTACCAGGTTCACCAAACAACTGTATATCAATGGCAACACATGCATTACCAGGTTCACCAAACAATTGTATATCAATGGCAACACATGCATTACCAGGTTCACCAAATAATTGTATATCAATGGCAACACATGCATTATCAGGTTCACCAAACAACTGTATATCAATGGCAACACATGCATTACCAGGTTCACCAAACAATTGTATATCAATGGCAACACATGCATACCAAGTGCACCAAACAATTGTATATCAATGGCAACACATGCATTACCAGGTTCACCAAATAATTGTATATCAATGGCAACACATGCATTATCAGGTTCACCAAACAACTGTATATCAATGGCAACACATGCATTACCAGGTTCACCAAACAATTGTATATCAATGGCAACACATGCATACCAAGTGCACCAAACAATTGTATATCAATGGCAACACATGCATTACCAGGTTCACCAAATAATTGTATATCAATGGCAACACATGCATTACCAAGTGCACCAAAAAATTGTATATCAATGGCAACACATGCATTACCAGGTTCACCAAACAATTGTATATCATTGGCAACACATGCATTACCAGGTTCACCAAACAATTGTATATCAATGGCAACACATGCATTATCAGGTTCACCAAACAACTGTATATCAATGGCAACACATGCATTACCAGGTTCACCAAACAACTGTATATCAATGGCAACACATGCATTACCAGGTTCACCAAACAATTGTATATCAATGGCAACACATGCATTACCAGGTTCACCAAACAATTGTATATCAATGGCAACACATGCATACCAAGTGCACCAAACAATTGTATATCAATGGCAACACATGCATTACCAGGTTCACCAAATAATTGTATATCAATGGCAACACATGCATTATCAGGTTCACCAAACAACTGTATATCAATGGCAACACATGCATTACCAGGTTCACCAAACAATTGTATATCAATGGCAACACATGCATACCAAGTGCACCAAACAATTGTATATCAATGGCAACACATGCATTACCAGGTTCACCAAATAATTGTATATCAATGGCAACACATGCATTACCAAGTGCACCAAAAAATTGTATATCAATGGCAACACATGCATTACCAGGTTCACCAAACAATTGTATATCATTGGCAACACATGCATTACCAGGTTCACCAAACAATTGTATATCAATGGCAACACATGCATTATCAGGTTCACCAAACAACTGTATATCAATGGCAACACATGCATTACCAGGTTCACCAAACAACTGTATACCAATGGCAACACATGCATTACCAGGTTCACCAAACAACTGTATACCAATGGCAACACATGCATTACCAAGTGCACCAAACAATTGTATATCAATGGCAACACATGCATTACCAAGTGCACCAAACAATTGTATATCAATGGCAACACATGCATTACCAGGTTCACCAAACAACTGTATATCAATGGCAACACATGCATTACCAGGTTCACCAAACAATTGTATATCAATGGCAAGACACGCATTATCAGGTTCACCAAACAACTGTATATCAATGGCAACACATGCATTACCAGGTTCACCAAACAATTGTATATCAATGGCAACACATGCATTACCAGGTTCACCAAACAATTGTATATCAATGGCAACACATGCATACCAAGTGCACCAAACAATTGTATATCAATGGCAACACATGCATTACCAGGTTCACCAAATAATTGTATATCAATGGCAACACATGCATTATCAGGTTCACCAAACAACTGTATATCAATGGCAACACATGCATTACCAGGTTCACCAAACAATTGTATATCAATGGCAACACATGCATACCAAGTGCACCAAACAATTGTATATCAATGGCAACACATGCATTACCAGGTTCACCAAATAATTGTATATCAATGGCAACACATGCATTACCAAGTGCACCAAAAAATTGTATATCAATGGCAACACATGCATTACCAGGTTCACCAAACAATTGTATATCATTGGCAACACATGCATTACCAGGTTCACCAAACAATTGTATATCAATGGCAACACATGCATTATCAGGTTCACCAAACAACTGTATATCAATGGCAACACATGCATTACCAGGTTCACCAAACAACTGTATACCAATGGCAACACATGCATTACCAGGTTCACCAAACAACTGTATACCAATGGCAACACATGCATTACCAAGTGCACCAAACAATTGTATATCAATGGCAACACATGCATTACCAAGTGCACCAAACAATTGTATATCAATGGCAACACATGCATTACCAGGTTCACCAAACAACTGTATATCAATGGCAACACATGCATTACCAGGTTCACCAAACAATTGTATATCAATGGCAAGACACGCATTATCAGGTTCACCAAACAACTGTATATCAATGGCAACACATGCATTACCAGGTTCACCAAACAACTGTATATAAATGGCAAGACATGCATTATCAGGTTCACCAAACAACTGTATATCAATGGCAACACATGCATTACCAGGTTCAACAAACAACTGTATATCAATGGCAACACATGCATTACCAGGTTCACCAAACAACTGTATATCAATGGCAACACATGCATTACCAGGTTCACCAAACAATTGTATATCAATGGCAACACATGCATTACCAGGTTCACCAAACAATTGTATATCAATGGCAACACATGCATTACCAGGTTCACCAAACAATTGTATATCAATGGCAACACATGCATTACCAAGTGCACGAAGCAATTGTATATCAATGGCAACACATGCATTGTCAGGTTCACCAAACAACTGTATATCAATGGCAACACATGCATTACCAAGTGCACCAAACAATTGTATATCAATGGCAACACATGCATTACCAGGTTCACCAAACAATTGTAAATCAATGGCAACACATGCATTACCAGGTTCACCAAACAACTGTATATCAATGGCAACACATGCATTACCAGGTTCACTAAACAATTGCATATCAATGGCAACACATGCATTACCAGGTTCACCAAACAACTGTATATCAATGGCAACACATGCATTACCAGGTTCACCAAACAATTGTATATCAATGGCAACACATGCATTACCAAGTGCACCAAACAATTGTATATCAATGGCAACACATGCATTACCAAGTGCACAAAGCAATTGTATATCAATGGCAACACATGCATTACCAAGTGCACCAAACAACTGTATATCAATGGCAACACATGCATTACCAAGTGCACCAAACAATTGTATATCAATGGCAACACATGCATTACCAGGTTCACCAAACAACTGTATATCAATGGCAACACATGCATTACCAAGTGCACAAAGCAATTGTATATCAATGGCAACACATGCATTACCAAGTGCACCAAACAATTGTATATCAATGGCAACACATGCATTACCAAGTGCACAAAGCAATTGTATATCAATGGCAACACATGCATTACCAAGTGCACCAAACAACTGTATATCAATGGCAACACATGCATTACCAAGTGCACCAAACAATTGTATATCAATGGCAACACATGCATTGTCAGGTTCACCAAACAACTGTATATCAATGGCAACACATGCATTACCAAGTGCACCAAACAATTGTATATCAATGGCAACACATGCATTACCAAGTGCACCAAACAATTGTATATCAATGGCAACACATGCATTACCAAGTGCACCAAACAATTGTATATCAATGGCAACACATGCATTGTCAGGTTCACCAAACAACTGTATATCAATGGCAACACATGCATTACCAAGTGCACCAAACAATTGTATATCAATGGCAACACATGCATTACCAGGTTCACCAAACAATTGTATATCAATGGCAACACATGCATTACCAAGTGCACCAAGCAACAGATTGATTTATTACTGTATTGTGTATTGTATGGTGTATTGTATTGTGTATTGTATTGTGTATTGTATTGTGTATTGTATTGTGTATTGTATTGTGTATTGTATTGTGATGCTCACACCAAGATTTCTGTTGAAGAGATGATGGGCTGATGTATTCTTTTGTGATTTCATTATTGTAGTATTTTGGGGTTTGATCGAGTATGTACTGTCACTGATGTTCTGCAAACAATCGGTCAGTGCAAGATTGCTAAGTTATTTGCCGGATGCACAGTGAGTCATTTCAGGAAGCCTCTATTTAATTTGATATATTCTGACATGACTATAACAAACCATATTATGGGGTAAAAACAGAACGTCAAACTCACCTCCATCAATTTTCTAACGAAGGTAACACTGTACCCTGAAATAATCAAGAACCTTCATTAACACTATCAATTTAACTGTCATGCATACATAAATACACTGTCACCATGCAGACACAAATAAACTAATCCAAGCTGAACATGGGTTTCTCAACCCATTAATTGTTCATTGCAGCATTTAATTAAAAGGCAGTGCAGTTTGATTAAAATTTAACTTTTACTATCATGATTTGGTTGACTATATAATAATGATCACATAATTCAACACTCAACATCAATAGTTTAATCCAGTGAAGATGCATTTTTCAAATAATGTTCCACAATTTCAATGTAACTGCATACCATAGAGCACTAGGTAATTGTGGTGCTATATAAATAGTGTATTTTTGTAGTTTTTTATTTATTAATTAATTAAAGAGTTATACTATGATACTCACCCTTTGCAATTAGATAATCAGATACCCAGCCACTGCCAATACTACTGGGTATTGTTACTAGCCATGGCACAACATTGAACACCCAACCCTAGAAGAAGAAATGTTTTTATTTGACCATCATACATTTCACATACTACATATATGGCCATGTTAAATTATAATTTTAAATAATACAGGTGTATATGGTTGTAAGTAAATATGGTATATATTAAGGTAAACAAACAAACAAATAGGTTCAGGAGACTCCTCTAAGACTTTGATAGTCGCTATCGAGGAGCCACCTTGCATAATAAAATTAAACTAAATCAGTTGGTCAAACATATATAATTTGTCTAAGAGAAGAAAAAAAGAGGGAAAAAACACCATAATAATCATATAATTTCTGATTGTGTGTGTGTGTGTGTGTGTGTGTGTATGAGTGTGCGCGTGCATGTGCTTGTTTGTGTGCATGTGTGTGTTCGTGTATTACTATTCTCGCTTGATTATGTGTGTTTGTAGTTTAGGCACCTTTTAGTATAAGGTGGTTGTATTTTTTTAATGTTGCATGCATATATAGCAATTTTGCCTTGTGCATGAATCTTTATAATTTTATAAAAAATAAATTTTTCCATACTGAGCAAATCCTTGTAAGCTGTGTGTATTAAGCTATTCCTTAACTATAGTGGAAATATTATTAAGTAAAAATGGTAAATTATGCCAGACATTTGCAAATTCGTGTTTAGTTTTATAAGTATATATTTCATTCTCGATTCATGTATCATAATTATGTATGACATAGTTGAAGATTATCCTCTCGTTTTGTAAATAAACTGGTAAATTGTTATGTAAATATTTATAATAAAATTTTAATTGTTGTAATTTAAGAATGTCATCTACTTTTAACATGCTGAGTTTTTTATGGAGTGGCTCTGTGTGGGAATTATAGTTACTTAAGGTAATAATTCTCAATGCTTTCTTTTGAAGTTTTATTATTCTATTTGTTTGAAAACCCTAAGCCATGATGCAATAATTAATGTGCGGTACAATTAATGAATTATATAATAACGTTTTAATTTGTTGTGATAACACATGTTTTAATTTATTTAAAATACCAATCTTTTTAGAACATGCGTTTGAAATTTTGTCAGTATGTCTTTTCCAGTTCAGATTTGTATCAATAATTAAACCTAAGAAATTCAATTCCTTAACTTGTTCAATATTTATATTATTTATCTTCAGAGTAAGCGTCTGTATATTTTTATTTGTCCTTTGGAATGTCATATATTTAGCTTTTGCAATGTTTAATGATAATTTATTTATTTTGAGCCATTCATTTATTTTTAAAAGTTCATCATTTATTCAAGATTCTAAATTGTCATTTTGTATGTTATCATTAAAAGTATTTAAAGCACTTGATAAGGTTATGTCATCAGCATAAATGATGAAATTAAACATTTTACTGGCTTGTGCAAAATCATTGATATATATATTATAATAAATAACAGAGGTCCTAGGATTGTGCCCTGTGGTATGCCAGTTGTTATTGGTAACATGTTTGATTTTATATGATCAATTTCAGTATATTGTTTACGGTTATTTAGGTAGCTACTGAATAAGTTCAGATTTGTACCATTTATACCATACTTTAATTTGTCAATTAAAATTAAATGGTCAATGATATCAAATGCTTTAGAAAGGTCAAAATATATGTTTATGGGTATTTCATCCTGATCCATTTGGGTTATAATCCTATCTATTAATTAATTAATCTATTAATTCCAGTGCAGCATATTCCGTTGTATGCTTGGGTCGAAAACCATATTGATGGTCAAAGAAAAGTTTGGAGTCTTTTAAATAAGTTGACAATTAATAAAAAAAAAATTTCAAATACTTTTGAAATAGCTGGTAGAAGAGATATGGGTCTAATTATTAAATATTGTTGGCTCGCCTTTTTTAAGAATTGGAATAACCTTAGCAATTTTTTATTTATCAGGGAATACTCCTGTGGTTAATACTGATTTGTTAATAATGTTAAAGATTTAGTTATTGCAGGTTCAATTAATTTTAGTAGTTTGGTGGAAAACCATCAAATCCATAACTATTTTTGTTGGGTAGATTATTTATTATTCTCTTTACAGTATATTCTTCAATTTTGTTTAATGTAAAAACAGAGTTTACTTTTTTATTTAAATAATACGAATGATCACGAGATGATGCCAGATGATTCCCTATATTAGTAAAAAATGCATTAAATTTATTTGCAATTTCCAATTTATCTGTCATAATAGAATTTGATTCTTTAAAATATGTAGGAAATGATTTATTAGTTTTACTTTTAGACAGGATTTCATTCATAGTTTTCCAAGTATTTTTTATGTCAAATTTGAATTGATTAAAACGTATTTCAAAATATGATTGCTTTGCTATATGAAAGCTCCTTTTCAATATAACGTAATTGTACGTTCTTAGATTAATCAGTAACATTTCATGTTCTGGAGAAACAGGATTTGTTAATTTTATTTGTTTGTAAAGTTTATCTGTGTCGTATTAAGGCTAACAGACCTTGAGTTATCCATGTAGACTTTTTTAGCTTGATTGATTTCATCTAGGATAATGTTATAGTTACGGTTTGTGTCAGCCGTTGGACTTATGTCTAGTTTCTCATTTATTTTAGTAGAGATTAAATCCTCTTTGACTTTTAACATTGCCTTTTTGTTTTGAATATTAATTTCTATGAATTTTGTAGGATGTTGGTTTTTCAGAGTAGTATCCATAATTATGAAATACGGTTGATGATCAGAGAATTTTTTTATTAATATTCCTGCTGTACTCTCAAATATATATTTTGTTAAATTACAAAAGAAATTATCAATTAGTGTGCCATTACAGGTTGTAAACCTGGTGGGAAGAGTGATTTGGGGGAAGAGACTAAATGAAGTTAACATGTCAAAGAACCTGCTACAATAAGATTATTTTTTTGACGATTTTGCATAGATGATATGACTGTTGTAAATTCATTTAGAAATTCATTATAATTTTCATTTAATGGCCTTGGAGGTCAGTATATATTTCGTATAGTGATCGTCTGTGGTAAGCCTCCTCCATTTACTTGTATTATTTGCCCCTCCCACTGTTTATACGTGTTTAATTTCACATTTAATTCATAATTAAATTGTTGATCTATATATATTATTAATCCACCTTATTGCTTCAGCTTTTTCCTTGGGATATACAGCCATATCCACTTACCCGGTAATTGTATTAATGATAAGTCATATTATACTAAATTTGAAATGTAGATGTCATTTACAAATGCCTAGAGTTCACTAAACTTTGAATCAATTGATTGTATGTTATAACTTAGAATACTGAAATGTTTATTATTGTTTTTAGCTACTGAATACATTTTTTCAAAGTCATAATATGAAGATCGGCGTATCAATGGCAGTTCATTATTTTCATTATTATTACTATTGATATCTAATATATTATTTAGAAAAAAAATTTCAATACCACCTGTATACAAGAGAAAGGTTTCGTCAGTTATAATTTATTTGCATTTTTAATTTGGTTAACAATATATTTTATTGTGCAATAATGTTTTAATATAATCGGACATGAAATTAAGGCAGCCAAACCACTATTAAAAAAAAATAGGTATATAAAACAAAAATTCAGCTTGTGTGATATCTTACACATGCTGAAAGAATAGTCAAGGTGGCATAAGCCAGGTGCAACATGGAAAACAAAGAAGATGGAGTTTGTCGGCTCCGTGCATGTTTGGGAACAGTAGCAAGGGTAAGATTGGTTAAGTGGTGTGAATATGTAGGAAATGATCAGGGTTGACTTTAAAATTACTTTGTAAAAAAAGTACTTGAGTAAATAGTAAAACTACTTTTCAAAAGTACTTGAAGTAAAAGTAGAAGTAAAAGTACAACACTTAGAAATAACAACAACATCATGAGTAATATTATAAAAATTACACAGCTTGCATCTGACAACTGTTTTGCAACCACTCTGCCTATAACAAAGTGTTCCCAGACAGCCTTAGCTGGACAATCGGTCTGCCACCCTTAAACACTCACTTGGATGCTTGGAAAATTACATTATAATTAACAAGAGCTCACAACATAAAAACATTTCAGTTAAATACATAACTTAATTAATGATGATGCACAATTTGTCTTTTTATCGACCTGTTCCACCTGGGTATGGGAGTAGCTAGATTGTAAAACAGGATATGTATAAGCACATGTGATTGTATCTGAGTAGGTAGCGGGTCAGCCCAGTACTAGAAGAAGCCTCTCAGGGAAACTGGTCAGAGGTAATACAACCTAGCACTGTCCATAGTAAAATTAACAAAGACATTTGATGTCTAGCTGATGGAGCCATCTGGCTTGTGAACCCCCACCTTCTCATGTCTTCCCAGACATGTCTTATCAGCTCACACAAACATTGAAACAACACACTTTAGCAACTGGCTGTGTTGGTTACCTGGTATCAGCTGGGGCTAGAATTTATCAGAAGACAGACCAGTGCAACAGAGGAATGCTGTTGCTAATTGCAATTAAAAGTGCCCTGCCCAGGCCCCTGTTCCTGTCTCTGATATTATTTATTAGGGGTCAGCTTGAATAAGCCATTGGCATTGCTGGGAAAAGATGTTGCCAAATGGCAGAGTATCAATTCTTTACTTTTTAGTTGTGTAGAGTAATCATTATTATGAATTTATTAAACGCATCAATATGAATTTTATTCGTGAAAGTAAAATGCTGTTTAATGCTGACGTAAGCTGGTAAAGCCGTTGCTGACAATGGGCGAAAATCGGTTCTCATTCTCGACTCACAAGGCTGCCATCCCAAACAACAAATTCCTGATGGCAAGAGGACAAGGAAGCCATTGGCTTATCGAGAGTCCAACAATTTTCTCATCTATGTGTAGCCCGCCCTTATCAAATATCTGTTCTATTTTTAAACATATTCACACTACTAGCATTAACACAATCATTTGGCAGTTTGTTCCATTCATTTATCACCCTCTGTGAAAAAGAGTACTTTCTCATGTCCAACCTACACTGCTCCTTAACTAATGCTGCTTTATGTCCTCTGGTTCTACTGCCTTCTTTAAGTTTGAAGAACATATTCCTATCAACATCCTCATAACCATTCACTATTTTAAACACTTTTATTTGGTCTCCTCTTAGTCTCCTGGTCTCTAGTGTTGACAAACCACACATAATAAGCGACTTTCGTAACTAAGGTCTCTCAATTCTGGAATCATTTTAGTTGCTCTTCGTTGTATTCTTTCTAGCTTGTCTATGTCCTTTTTATGATATGGTCTCCATGTTTGAATACAATATTCCAAATGTGGTCTAATTATTGCTTTGTACAGGGGTACAATTAGATGTTTCTCCTTATACGTGATAGTTCTCCTAATTAGCCATAGAATTTGATTTCCTTTCGAAGCAGCAATACCACATTGCTCTGAAACTTTCATGTCAGCACTAAATGTTACTCCTAAGTCCTTTTCTTGTGTGGTTCTACCTAGTACAGCATCCCCCATTTTATATTCTTCGTCCATGTCTCCATGTCCTATGTGTATACATTTATATTTCCCAAAATTTAATAACATTTGCCATTTTTCTGACCATTTAACTAATTTATCTAGATCATCCTGTAAACTTTGTTTATCTGTATCATTAGTAACCTTTCTGAATACTTTTGTGTCATCTGCAAATTTGAGTACTTTGCTAGATATGTCATCTTCCAAATCATTTATATATATTAAAAACAGTATAGGGCCTAATACTGATCCCTGTGGTACCCCACTCAAAACAGATTTCCAGTTTGAAATCTCACCATCTACTATTACTCTGTTTTCTGTGTGTAAGCCACTTTTCTATCCAGTTGATTACATCATTACCTATGCCATGGGCTTTTAGTTTAAGTAACAAACTTTGATGTGGCACTTTATCGAAAGCTTTCTGAAAATCTAAGTAGACAACATCCACCCGTCATCTACACACTTTGTAATTTCTTCAAAAAAACATAAGAGATTAGTTAGACATGACCTTGCTTTTAGGAACCCATGTTGAGATGTATTTATTAATTTATGTTTTACAAGGAATTCCACCATGTGGTCTCTAATTAATGTTTCGAGTAATTTACATACAACTGATGTTAAACTCACTGATCTGTAATTTTCTGGCTTGTTCCTCGATCCCTTCTTAAATAACGGCGATGCACATTCGCTCACGAATATCAGAATCAGTGTAAGGGGATTATCAATACATTGTCGAAATTGCAACTTTAATATTTATAATACGTATTGGAAACTTACTGATTAATAGTTTATATGGTGCAATGGAGACATTTGCATCGTGGTTTGAGATGGCGTTCAAGCGTTGTGTGCTCGAAGTGACATTTCATGTCAACGGCCTTGACCTGACCTATGCCAATATTTGGCAGACTTTGTTCACTGACGTAGATATAAAATAGTGGTTGCGTCGATTTTCCAAAGAGAGGTTTGCATGCAAATATGATCGCGAACTGGCCTGGATTGGATGATATTAATAGCCTGGTGACTATGAACAGTTTCTGAAATGTTGTTGATGGTGGAGTGCCACCGGCAGCAGCAGTTTCGCAAAAAAGTGTAACGAAAATATATTGCGAAGTAAATAAAAGTAACAGGGTAAAAAGTTACTTTAGATAAAACTACGTGCAAACGTTACAGAAATACCATACATGAATATGATTTTAAAAATAAACACAAGATTATTATTTTAATAATAAACTCAGTATCATAGTTTTATTCCTAAACACAACAGTAGTATACATAGACACATACTTTTGTGCATACATGAACTACAGTCTCGCTCATGTAAGCATACATTTTGGTTGTGAGAGTACATTTATGAATGTGCACAAACTGCACATGAATGTACAGTCGAGCCTCGTTATAACACAGTGGTCGGGGTCCATGATTAACACCGGGGTCCATGATTAACACCTAACGTGAGGCGCGTTAGGTGTTCTCATATTTGCCACCAGGGAGCTACTAAACAACAATGATAGCCCCTGCTGCACCAAGCCTAAGAATGTTGTTGAAACCCTGTGTGCTTGCAGCACTGTCTTATACACCAATATGCAATTTATGGAACTTATTAAACGAATATACTAGCATCAACGTGTATTATTTTTAAAAGTCACACCCTCTTGACTCTTGAACTGAATAAAACACATGTATGTATACTGTTATGGAATAGATCTGCTACGATGTACTGGACCAATAAGCCTACGAATCGAAAATAATAACCTGGATCTGAGCAGCCGAAAACATATATGATTTGACAAATGTAGTATGTAAGCTGATAAAACACAGAAAACAACAATAGGTAGAATTAATAATTGTTTCACTTCGTCTTTCAACCGATCTCGACTGAAGCATAAATTTATTATGCACCACTTAATATCGATTCATCGTTTCATATGCGGATGACGAATTCATATTTTCGCGCATCGGTAGAGCCTTGGGTTAGGAATTTGGCATGTTGGTTTTGCATCGCGAAAACGATTAAATTTACGATGTAATGGAAGCATGTCATTTCACCCAAGTGTTATGTTGGTATAGCATGCTAAATGCATTTAAAAATGTTTATCTTATTCCTACGCGAGGCATATTTGTGAATCTTGATTGCAATTTACAAACCATCGAAGCGAAGCCAGTGACAGCGACAACGCAAAACAAACAACACGTTGATACTCATTCATTGATATTGTTCACCTAATGAGAATTGTCAAAGCAATTCTAAGTAGGTTTAAGCAGGCCCATTTGGCATTTTCCCCTGGCTACAGAAATTCTGGGGTCCACCACCGACCGCGTTATATCCGAATCCGCATAATAATGGGGTGCGTAATAACGAGACTGTAACTAGGCTTGTGTCAATGTGATACAAATGCAGCACCTACCTTTGCCCCTGGGTAGTTCTCATGGAAGTACGTGGGTAGCCACGACAAGAGGATGAAGAATGAGTTGGTGTGGGCCATCTGTCCCACAAGGATTGACCTGAACAACGGCACCAAGTATCATCAGTAGTGACTCACATAGACCATCTATCATTAGTAGTGAGTGTACTCTGTCAGTCATTGACAGTATTTGTCACTTGTAGAGTGTCTTACTCTTTCAGTCGTTGGCAGTATATGTCACTCATGGTGAGTATCTTACTCTTTCAATCATTGGCAGTATCTGTCACTTGTAGAGTGTCTTACTCTTTCAGTTGTTGGCAGTATATGTCACTCATGGTGAGTATCTTACTCTTTCAGTCATTCGCAGTGTCTGTCACTTGTAGAGTGTTTTAGTCTTTCAGTTGTTGGTAGTATATGTCACTCATGGTGAGTGTCTTACTCTTTCAGTCATTCGCAGTGTCTGTCACTTGTAGAGTGTTTTACTCTTTCAGTTGTTGGCAGTATATGTCACTCATGGTGAGTGTCTTACTCTTTCAGTCATTCACAGTGTCTGTCACTTGTAGTGTTTTACTCTTTCAGTTGTTGGCAGTATATGTCACTCATGGTGAGTATCTTACTCTTTCAGTTGTTGGTAGTATATGTCACTCATGGTGAGTATCTTACTCTTTCAGTTGTTGGCAGTATATGTCACTCATGGTATCTTACTCTTTCAGTTGTTGGTAGTATATGTCACTCATGGTGAGTATCTTACTATTTCAGTCATTCGCAGTGTCTGTCACTTGTAGAGTGTCTTACTCTTTCAGTTGTTGGCAGTATATGTCACTCATGGTGAGTATCTTACTCTTTCAGTCATTCGCAGTGTCTGTCACTAGTAGAGTGTTTTACTCTTTCAGTTGTTGGTAGTATATGTCACTCATGGTGAGTGTTTTACTCTTTCAGTTGTTGGTAGTATATGTCACTCATGGTGAGTATCTTACTCATTCAGTCATTCGCAGTGTCTGTCACTATAACATTTGCATTTTAACTCCTGGTCTGATGGTAATACAATTCTGTAATTTCTTTTACAAATCTTAGTTTGTTTTAAAAGTCACTCTACACAAAACATATGTAGTTAAGATAGGCTATGTATGTGTTAACTATGAAATATGCAAGACAAATTTACAACAACAAAAACACTTGAAAAAACAAAACACATTCTTGTGAATCATAGAATACACACAAGTTAGAAGACCTAGGGAAGAGATTGGGAAGCAGTTCTGTTTAACAGGAAGAATAGTAAGAAGCCGTGTGATATGGGTAGGTCATTCTGTGCAGGGGAAGGAGGGCTGACTACCAAAGAAAGCTGAGACAATGCAACAGCCAGGCAGGGGCAGGCAAGGGGCAACTGAGATAGGAGGACTGCGTAAAGAGCGGAGTAAAAAAGCTAGATGAGGATATCAAGGGGAGGGAAAATGCTGCTGAAATGGAGAAGTGGAAAGGGATAAAAGCTGGGGCTGTGCAGCAGTACATGAACCAACCTCACAGTTTACACAGGAAGCAGTGAGGTAGAACAGAGAAGACTGAGCACACGACATGATCCTAACCAGAATGCAGGTTGTTTGAAGAGTGCGAGCCAGGGAACAGGTCCAGATGGCGCACCCATGGTCATCGTCATGTTCTCCTTCAGGGACAACACCATGGCCTTGCGTCGCTCCTGGGCCACCACATAGTACCGCAGAAACAGCAGCCACACCATGCCAAGCAGACCTGTACAATCCAGTGACTGTCTGTCAACCACTGCACTCGGTATATGATGATTTACTGACAAATAATAACAATGTTTTTTTTCATTGCAGCCGTGGAGGCTGAACAGTACACATAAGTATATATTAAAAATGTAGAAAAAATTAAACACAACAAAATAATACAGCATTTAATTACATTTAATTACAAGTAAAACCAATATAGGTAACAACTGTAATTTATGGTTGTGGCATGATTTAGGGCTCTCGTAAAAGTTTGACTACAGCTAAAATGTTATCTACATCAGCATCTCTTTAATTTCACAAGCATTTTCATGGCTACATATCATAAATCAGTGTTCATATATTAGACAAGCTAATTCTATATCTTGAACACACTAGACTGTGAGTCAACTAGAGATGTTCCAATACATACCAATGACATAGAATGTGCTGGTCCACCCATATCTGTCTAGTAACACCGAGCCTACACTACCACAAAACATTGTCCTGCAGAAGAAATATCAGTCAGTAAAACGTATAATCTACAGATATGAAAATGTTGGACTGGCAAACTGTGCGAGTTTTTAGAATATGGGCAATAAATATGTTTTATGGCACATAATAAATATGTAAACTGCACAACCTAAAGAATTAGCTAAATTCGTCCATCAATCAGCATATCTATGGACAGCATGGTGGATCAAATTACCAAAACCTTGCTAACACAAACATTTTGTACTTTACCACATCTGTACCACAAACAGATCACATTACAGATTACCTTTCAGTTATTAGGACAAAGAGCTATGGCAATGGTTTGTGATGTGAAAGAAAGAAAACATAGTATGATGAAATAAGGCAAAACATGAAACCTACCCGAAGTGTGAGCCAGCAACTGCTGTAGCAAAACTGAAAGCTCTGTCCTCATCGTTGACCTTCTTGGACATGATGCTTGTTATACTTGGAAAGTGGACACCTAGGTACCAACAAAAAGTGACAATGTTTACATGGATTCTTGTCATGGCTCCCAATGCCCTAAAAGTGAACATACCGTATTTGACCTATTACATGCCATAACTATCATACACCTCCTTTTTTAATCAGCAGGATCCATAATTATTGTATTGGAACTACAAAGTGTCGCCATCTGGTGTTAAATAGTTGGCACCACTTTTCAGTTGTTCTACACTAATCACCAAATAACACTAGTGTTAAGCAGTTACCTTATTGTCTACAAAAAAATATAGGTGTATGCTTATAAGAATAGATCCCTTAACATTTTTCCATGGCCCATTTTTTTTCAAGCATACTGTATGCTTGTTGCTTGTTGCTTATTGCTTATTGCTTATTGCTTGTTGCCTCGAAATGAAATAAAAATGAGGTAATGGATACGTGCATAAAAAATTTCTCAGTCTGTCATATTACTGGAAATGTTACAAAATGAAGATTAAAACATAGATAGGGCCGTAGACTCTTCACCATTTCCTAAATTACAGGCTTTTAAAAACAATCAACTTCATTGGGTATTTACAAAGTGTTTTGCTATAGCATACACTGGCTATGTTATTTCATGCAAACATTCAATCATTCCATGTCAATTTACTCACTAGGTTATTAAAGTCTTTTATGGTTCCACAAGCATCCAATGAATACAACACGATTATCTAATTTAATGTCTGACATTTGAGCTTTGTAGTTCTTGTATTTTGTGAGATACGGCTATTTTAATTAAGTGATTAATTCCAGTTTTAATGACACATTCCATTTATATTAGTAACAACAGGTCCAAGGACCAACTAACAGGACTGATGGCTGATTTCAGTGTGTCCTATAGTTAGTCAGTCCACAACAGGTTTTTGTCATTTCCCTGCATAGGATCTTTTACTTCACCTGGCACAGACACCATATAGAAGGTACTAACAGCTTTTAGTGTCTCTTCCAAAAGTGGGGTGAATGAAATTGCCCAAGTTTTGAAATGGTTGCAGGTGGAATAGAACCACTGTCCTCTTGATGGACAGCCAGGTTGTCCAATGAGTAGACCACCCGACATTGGGCCACCCGACAGTCCACCGCATTGGACCACCCGACAGTCCACCTCATTGGACCACACGACAGTCCACGTCATTGGACCACCCGACAGTCCACCTCATTGGGCCACCTGACAGTCCACCTCATTGGACCACCCGACAGTCCACCTCATTGGACCACCCGACAGTCCACCTCATTGGACCACCCTAGATAAACATATGCTGATTACAAGTTAGATAAACATACCCTGACAACACATTAGACCTTGACAACACCATAATTGGAATCGGAAAAGTTTATTGAACCCAAAGTAGTACAAACATAATATTATCACAGTTAGCAATAACAAGACCATCTTTTATAACAATGTCCAGGTTAAAGTTCATTTATCTAACGGAAACAAAATTACATTAATTTGTTTATTGTAATTGAAAAACAAACAAACAAAATACAAAAACTGCATTAACATGATTATTCCTTTGCGCTAACTGTGGTTTTAAAAACAAGCATATTTTAATGGGTCAGGGAGACTGCTACAAAGATCACAATTGATCGCTATCTTAGCAGCCAGCCTAATGAATTGAACTTAATAAATTGGTAGCTTTAAACATTTTCCATGAAGGAAAAAACACAAATGCATCTATTCTCAATAACAAATAATAACTTTTGGAAGGATTCTGAAAAAAAATGTATGTTTGTGTTTATTGAATTTAACTATTTTATGTGGCATGTTTAACATTAGCCATGTCCATTTCTTCAATAAGAATGTTATAATTAGAATTTTGGTCTGAGAAAAGACTTCTTTTGTCTAATTTGTTCATAATGTTTGATTTGGTAATCTCATTTGCAAAATTAAACATAGCCTTTTCATTTTGTAAATGTATTTTTCTAATTTTGGAGGGCATTTGTTAAGTGGTGTAGTGTCGACAAATATGAAGTATGGTTGATGGTCTGAAAATTATTTGATTAAAATTCTTGCTGTTGAATTTAAGGTAGCTTGACCTATTTTACATAAGACATTATCAATTAAGGTTCTATTTAAGTTTGAAAATCTTGTTAGCAGTGTGATTTTTGGAAAGAAGTTATGCTTGGTTAGGGAGTAAAAAACTCACTAAATATTTCTTTTTGGTTAATTTTAAGCAAGTTTATATTAAAATCTCCCGCAATAATTGTTGTTTTGATAACATGTTGATAACAATAATGAAAATCCATCATTATCACAGGTTTTGTTAGACCACCTCCAGTTATTTAAATTAACTGTCCTACCCAATTTTTATATTGATTAACTTTTATTAGTTTATAACCATATTTGGTATGAATGTACATGATTAGTCCTCCTTTGGTACTAGTAGATTTCCCCTGAGCAATGCAATTATAATCTTCTAATTGGATATGCGATGTCATCCTGTTCCGTTAGTAAGCTTTCCTGGATTCAAATAATGCTAAAATAAAATTTAAGTGAGTGCAGTTCTACAACAAGTCACAGCAACATACCCTGACAACACCCGAGACAACATACCCTGACCACACCCGAGACAACATACCCTGACAACACCCGAGACAACATATCCTGACAACATCCGAGACAACATACCCTGACCACACCCGAGACAACATACCCTGACAACACCCGAGACAACATACCCTGACAACATCCAAGACAACATACCCTGACAACATCCGAGACAACATACCCTGACAACACCCGAGACAACATACCCTGACAACACCCGAGACAACATACCCTGAATACACCCGAGCAACATACCCTGATGACACCCGAGACAACATACCCTGACAACACCCAAGACAACATACCCTGACAACATCCGAGCAGGACCCTGGAGAGAGTGAAGGTGACCAAGACAGTGTGTTTGTCTTGGAAGATAGTGACCAGTATGGGTGTCCAGAATGTAATGACCGACCAACCAACGGCAGCCAGCATAAGAACAACATCACCTCCAATCTTGTCACTGAAGTAGCCCCCAAGGATCTGGGTAAGGGTGTAACCCCAGAAGAAGGCTGACAACACAGTACCCTACAATACATGAGTTACACATTTATACAACAGTAACCACTTATGGTGTAGTTTCAGGTCAAATAGGCAGTGCAACATTAAAACAATCTGCCGAGTTATAATATACACTGTAGTCTAACGTAATATACAGTTGGATAAACTTTATCTTTGTGAATTTATAGACATATATTATAGAAACAAATGAATTTTTGACACAGGTCATGTGTCAATAAGACTTAATGAGAAATGCTTGGAGTAACACTAATAGGTAACTTTTGTTTTGGACAAAAACAGCTCTTTAAATGTTCCAGACTGGCAATTCCATCCTACAACAACTCTGAATGTAACTTCGGCTAGAATAAAAATATCCGTTTGCTTGATGCATGATGTGAAAGTTAAGACCCTGCAAAATTAGAATGTGACTCATTTTGTTAAGATAGGTCACAATTATAGTATATATATATATATATATATATATATATATATATATACATACATGCTGTGTGTGTGTGTGTGTGTGTGTGTGTGTGTGTGTGTGTGTGTGTGTGTGTGTGTGTGTGTGTGTGTGTGTGTGTGTGTGTGTGTATCAGGCATGGGGCAATTAACTTGGAAAGAAAGTTAAATTACAATTATCTCAGAAATTTACCAATTAAATTAAGTTAAATTAACTTCACACATTTATCAGGTCAATTAAATTAACTTCAATGAAATTAACTTCACTTAAAACACAGAAGAAAAAACATACAATATCATTGAATTGGCATTATTAACATATTTAATAATGTTTTCTAAAAGCATACAAACTTAAGTATACAAGGTTGTTAGTACCATCAGTGGTCTTCTCGGTTTCAAGTATGATATTAACATTGCAAATTGTTCAACGTTTTCTCGCACAAGCTCTTTCATGGGATAGTTATTAGCCAATACGAGCCACCAATTTTCTTCCGCAGTATTGGCATGCGAACTGCTGATTTGTAAGCGAGAGCACACGTTCATGGCAGTGTTGTCGTTTGATTTTGGTATCAGTTGCTCTTTTGGTTTCAGCTCTTTCGGCTCCTTTTTTGACGGCCGTACGCCAGGCACTGCCATCGTGCGCCATCTCCTCCCAGTGCCTCTTGTTGATATCGGCGGCGTGGAGGTGTCGCTTTGTGCAGTCCATGTAGCATAACTGTGGTCTTCCAACATTTCGTATTGACTGCCATAGCTCGGCATACAGAACTGTCTTAGGCAGTCGGTCGTCGTTCATCCGTAAAACGTGGCCTGTCCAGGTAAGTTGCCGGCTTAGAAGTATTGCCTCGATGCTCAGCATAATGGCACATTGCAGTACTTCATTGTTGGTCACTTGGTCTGACCACCTGATTCCAAGGATGGCTCGTAAGTGGTGTAAGTGTATCTGTGACAATCGCTGAATATGATGTCTATTCAGTGTGTACGTCTCTGAACTGTACAGAAGACATGATAGGATGATAGCACAGTATACCTTGCATTTTGTTACAAGCTTGATGTTGTGTTTGTTCCATAATAATTCACGTATTCGCGCCGACAGTTCTCTGTCGAGGCTGCAGTCGTTTGCGATGGTGCTCCCAAGGTATTTAAAGGTGGTACCTAGTATTGGTTCATCAGTGTTCATTAACTTTTACATTTGTCCCGTTGGATTTTGTCATGTGGGATTATGTCTAGAAAAACTCCAGGCTCCAGATACACTTTGTATTGCATCCCATTGGATGGGTAATGAAAGCCACAAAAACAAGGAGTCAATACTCTTACATAATACAGCTGTAGCACCTGGCCAGGCACACTCACAGTTCAGCTTATTCACCGATTGACACTGGCTGGACATTGACACTGTTCAAACTGCCTGGACCTGACTAGAAACTGTCTTTAACATTGGTTGGGTGAACTTGGGTTACTGGCTGAGTGGGTGTGTCTAAGGGGCACTATGATCATCTAAGCTAATTCTTACTCCTGACAGCAAGCCAGTGGCAGTCACCACTGGATTGCATAAAATAATATACAAAAAAAGTTATTTGAAAGTTATTGTGATTTTTTTTTAATTAAATTAAATTAACCTCTTCCAGTAAAGTTAATTAAATTAAATTGTGATTTTCTAAAAAAATTATTAATTAAATTAACTTAACTGAGTTAATTGAATTAACAAATTAAGTTGAAATTAACATTGGACAAATTAAAAATTTATTTAGGTGATCACCGATTGTGTCTTGTCCCACTGCAGCTGTTCACTGATGGCCACAGCACACAGAGGCATCACAGTGCGGGTCGCGTAGATCATGGAACAGCCAAGGAAGAGGCATCCCACCCACAGTCGTCTCTCCTGTCTGGTAACAATCAACAGTTGCTCTGTTATTCCTATAACTTTATTTGCCCTCACAATTGACCAAAAATAAATTTCTTGATAGCCTTTGTATGGCATGCTTTTTAAAGATGTCAAGTGCACTGTCTACAGAAAGAATGTACCATATCAATAATGAAACAATCACAAAGTTGGGATTCTTGGGAATATATGCAGCACCCAAACATTGGGTTTGTTGGAATTTGATGCCTAATTCACAAGATATCCCAATACCTAAATACCCAATAATAATCTCTCCGTCTCGGACTCCTCTTCTCTCTATCTCCCCCCCTTCTCTCCTTCCCCTTTCTCTCTCTCCTCCGTTGTGTGTGCGCATGCGCGATTGACATCTTACCAAGCAATAAGTTACAAATCAAACCATTTAGCTCTCATTTTGGCTAATTCTATAATGTTGACTCATGTGATAAACACCTTACTAGAAACATCCTCACCTGTTCCAGAACTTCTTGGGGGCTCCGTCACCATTCAGTGACCCTAGCAGCATCTTCATTTCTGGAACTTGGGAAACATGGATCAAACTGCTTGCTTCTGTTGATCTTGACATAAGATGCATCGAGCTGCTAAATGAATTTAAGAACGACACACATTAATCACACACTATAGCACAAACCAAAGTGTAATAAATTCAAATACCAAAGAGCTCATTGTCAATGGATCTTATCTAATTATTGAGCTCTGTTGGTAATGTCTCAAGAATATTTACTCATCTCTGTATCTGTATGTGGGCCAAAATAGGACACTATTTGCGTATGATTTGTGTTGCGCATGCTTTGGTGCATTAGCATCATTAACAAATTCAAAAAAGTGCACAAATGTCTGTGCACAGCCAAAATCAGAGGTAGGCTGAAAACGCAGGATGGACTACATTGCTAGGAGTGTTGTGGAAGTTCCATGCTGCTGGGTCGCTATCTTGTGTATCACACTATCAGTGCAAGGGACTTGAAGATATGATGGGAATTACATTACTTTTCTATAACTATTACTATAAGACAAGCTGGTTTTGTAGACATATGATATCTAGTGTCTAATGACTGCTAACCAAGGTTATGGTGGAGGCTTACGATGGTTGTACAGTAATTATTACCTATGACAAAATGAACTGCACTGAATCTTCTCCATGACAGCATCAATGATATTCTGCTACCCCAGGGGGTATAGGAATTCCATCGAACTGTTCCATACTGTAGTATTGGTAACAGTCATAGACCACCTCCTTAACTTTAGTAGTTGCTGGATTTAGTGTGCCTTTGAGAAGGCTAAGGGTTTGGCTGCTTTCACCACAGACCAAAATGAAAATGTGAGTCAAACCGAGGGTTAGAATAAGGGTAACCGGTTACTTCAATATAAAGAGAACAATATCCTTTGTACATCTTTGTGAGCATTTATAATTGGTCTGTCTGAAATAAGTGTTGTATCTTGTTTTTTTCAATGCATAAAAGTGCACTCTGTTGACACAGCGCTATTGTATTTATCCATAGATATTATTTGTAGAAAGCATACTATAGTTATAGCTATAATTTACTGTGCATAAAGTTCACTTTTACAACAATCACATACCTCAAAACCATTTTTATTCATGGATAAAGCATGCCTCTTTCTAAATTTCTCTTTTTAACTAATAAATAATTTTTCAATCTTTGATGGCTGTTTGCTCGAAATCATATTTTTCTCATATGGAAGAAGGATATCTTTATAAGTAATTATACTAGCCAAATAAGGTTTTGAATGTTGTTTCCGGTGTATTCTTCTATTATTCTATACACAACTGGTAGAACACATTATCAAGATAAAAAGTTTGAAAATTACATATGTATTTGTTCCTAAATATTAAGTCAGTTTTCTGTTAAAAAAAAATAAAAATAATAATAATTAACTTCTATATCCTCAGAAACCTGAGCTCAGACGCGCAACAAAACAAAATAATTAAGCATAGTCATGGACAGGGACGCGCAAAAGTCATTATCAGAACGAGGGACAACTGAAGATTTATAGTAGAAATGCAATTTGGAATAAATAAGTCTTGAGGTTTTTTTTGGAAGATAGTTCAGATGTTTTCAAAGTGATGGGGAGTTCATTCCAGACCCTAGGCGCACCGACAGAAAAAGCATGTTTGCCCAAGTTACGTTTTGTTTTAGGCACAATAAGTTGTTGTGAAATTGATCTGAGCTGCCTAGGGATATTTGTTGCAGGAGACAAGTAGTTTGGTTGTTGCGTAGATAGAGCACGATATGTAAGAGTGGACACCTTAAAAATTAATTTGATAAGTAACAGGAAGCTTTTTTCAATAAATAATGGCACTGATTCTCAATTTGCCAATATTTGATTTACCCGCAATGCCCTAAAAAAACTTCAAATATAGCACCATATTTGTTAATAAAAGGGCACGCATGTGTCAGACAATGGTGATATGCACAGAGACCACACCACATTACACATAATACACATATTATGGTAACATTGCTGAAGCGGTAACACTGCTGAAGCATCCAAGAAGTGGTAATGCTGCTATAGCGAACAATGTTATGCCACTGAAGCAACCAAAATTTGCCACCAAAGCGACCAACTATTTCGCCAAAGCGTCCAAGAATTTTGCTGCTAAAGCGGTAACGCTGCTGAAGCGACCTGTAACCAGAATAAGTAAGTGAACAAGGTACAGAGATGGCATGTGTTTTTTTGCTAAATCCTAATAAAATGTACTGAAGTGGAATTTTTAAGTATTCCACAGGCACAAAGACAGTCTTGGGAGTGTTCTGGTTTACTATCAAATTATACTTGAATAAATGGAAGGACACATGAATCTATTTAAACAAACACATTAAAGCATGCAATAACATAATTATTTACTCGGCATAAATACACTGCATAACACTAATTGTAAAATTGCTAAACAATTGCAAAAAGAAATGCATTATCAGTATATATTAATTTTTTATTATGTTTACCTTTTTACAAAACACACAATTATAGTATTGGTCAACGAATCAACCAGTTCTGCCCTGGGTGACAAACGTAATAAGACTACACAATATATTGCTGTGTGTTCTAATTTCTACACCGACACTGTCACGACACTACTGGCACTAGGCGTCACTGTCACGGATACTGAGTAGATGAATCCGATATAACTGGTTTTATATCCCTTTTCGAAGTTGTGCCTCATTTCTGCCAATTCGCCGGCAACCAAATAATAATCAAATGATGGCAAATATGTGGCTGGCAGCGACACAGAGAAGCATTTGTGCAGTGTTAAATATATCTTACTGGTTTTACCTCCAATGAATTTTGTACGGAAAAGTTACACACACACACGTATACAAGTTCAGCAGACTGGTTACTTCGCCTATAATTACTTTTTCACTGTCTGCCGCTAGGATAAATCTAGGTTACTAAGATTCCGTATGGGGGCGCCACATTATGTTGCTTTCAATCCAACAACTTTATTTAGGAATACATGTATTACATCCATATAAAGACTAGACTATAACGACTAAAAACTATAAATATATAGCATATTTCTCCAGTGATGACACAGTGGTGATGTGTATAATGCATCACTATTCATAATACTTTGTAATATTGCATTACCCGACGTTGCTATACACTGGTCGGTGTAGCTTTCGACCTACTAGTCTTAATAGAATATGCCGTTTAAAAAAAAATCTGAAGAAACATTTTGTGTAAGAGATCGATATAACCTATCTTTTCAAAGTGGCCTATCCTCCTTAGCTTCTTGGCACCTCCATCCATCGGTTGACGACTTTTTGCATTGTACATGGTCACGAGAATGCCTAATCCTTTGGTTTTGTTGCGCCACTGAGCTCGGATTTTCCGAGGATATTAATTGGCTCCAAAGAAGTCTTTTTATTATTATTATATTATTATTATAACAAATCAGCAACAGCTACTTCATTTATTCAATGCAAACAAATGATTAATTTTAATAATATATTACAGTTGTTTTGAGTAAAAAAACTTACGAATATTGAACGTCTGAACCATGTCGCGCGAGTCGAAGAAACCGGCGGAATTCAACCTATATCTATGGCAAGCCGTACAGACAATCTTTTTTCATTTTCCCACTTTGTTCCAATTATTTCATCTTTTTATAACAACCAAGCTTGACACAGCTAGCGCTTTATAAAACACATACACATATACTTGTATTGAATATATAACGTCAATGTAGTACATTTGTTCTCGTATATTTAACACATTTTAATTATTCCTACTTTTATGACAAGACTGGCTTGCCATACATCTACCACAAAAGGGCTATTATTGTCACGTGGCCAAGAACGAGACACGCGTCAGCAGACGCTCAATAATAATGTCTGGTAAGCATACAAAGTCGGTTTTTATCAAGGTATGTATATCATAAACGTATTCCATGTTATATTATATATCAACATATATTTTGTGCAGACATGACTCTGTATCGTTATTGTCGTAAACAGGCGCTGTGACGTCTCTAACGCGATATTTCAATGGGTCGAAAACTGGAGTGGCTCGAAAACTGCACCGGTAACTATACACGTCATAAAACTATACACATTTGTCCTGATCAACATTTTGCAGGTGGGTAATCCCCGTGACACAAACATATAACTAGCACTACAATTCTTCGGTTCATTGCACAACAATCTAAACACGTTATTGTATGCTACACGTAATTTTCGAATTGATTCCTATTTATAATTATATACTGGTCGGTGTAGTCTTCGACCTACTTAATAGAATATGCCGTTTAAAAAAAAATCTGAAGAAACATTTTGTGTAAGAGATTGATATACCAAATCAGCAAAAGCTACTTCATTTATTAAATGTAAACAAATTATTAAAACAGTTGTTTTGAGTGAAAAACTTACGAATATTGAACGTCTGAACCATGTCGCGCGCGTCGAGGAAACCGGAGGAATTCGACCTATATTTTAATTTCACCAATTTGTTCCAATTATGTCAACTTTTTATAGCAACCAGGCTTGACATGCGCTTTATAAAACACATACACATATTTGTATTGAATATATAACGTTAATGTAGTACATTTTTTCTCGTATATTTAACACATTTTAATTATTCCTACTTTTATGACAAGACTAGCTTGCCATATATCTACCACAAAAAGGGCTATTATTGTCACGTGGCCAAGAACGATACACGCGTTAGCAGACGCTCAATAATAATGTTTGGTAAGCATGCAAAATCGGTTTATACCAAGGTATGTATATCATAAACGTGTTCCATGTTATATTATATATCAAAATATATTTTGCTCAGACAAGACTCTGTATCGTTATTGTCGTAAACAGACGCTGTGACGTCTCTAACGCGATAACAAGCGAGATTTCAATGGGTCGAAAACTGGCGTGGGTCGAAAACTGCACCGGTAACTGGGTAAAGGTGCATTAACCTGGCCGAAATTATTAACGCTATTAAATGACATTTTGACAAAAAAATTTCGATACTAATGTGTTCTTTACATCACTCCACATCGGATCAGGTACAAAACGGACGTATATTTGTAAAAAAAATATTGTGTTTGAGCGCACTTTTAGTGCCCGAAACAACGCTATACCGGCAATAGCCGGTGTTGTTAATATGGCGATCATCCGAAATGTGCTGTAACAATATCACGGTGGCATCAGAACCGGAAAGGTGATTTCACTGTCAAATATTTCGTACCGCAGTATAAGAAAATACGAAAAATTACAATTTAATGTTAAAAAGCCCCCAAAAATCGAACCGGACAGGTGATTTCACTGACAAATATCTTGTACGCAGTCTAAGAAAAAAATAGAGTTCAATTTTATTTTGAAAATCCAATAAAAAGCTACCGACAAATATCTCGACAAAAAATATAAGATAATGTAAAAAAAAAGCAAAGACATCGCACATATATGAAAAAATTATTAAAAGTTCACAGATGGTGCAAATATCTTTAAATCTTACTCATAAACAAGTGTCTCGCTTGCCCAAATCACACAATTCAGTAATAAATAATTCTTCAGGGGACATTGAAGTGTTTATTTTTGACATTAATAATGTTTGGACCGTATCATGAGGAAAATTAGACATTTCACTACAAAAAGATGTTGTCGTTTTGGAATGAATGGTGAATTTCGAGGACCAAATTTATCGAGATATTTTCATTAATTGATATCTACAATGGAATTATTCAAACCTAGACATCATTCACACCCAATGTAGCAACTATTTTGTGAAAGTATGGTTGGCTCTGAAAAGAGCCGTTTTGTGTCTTCGGGCGACTGCTGGGGAAGTTCACTGCTAGTGAGCATTTGTTCATGGGCATTTGTTGCGAGTACACACACTAGCCGTGACGAGATAATGTCGTTGGCTGTTCCTGTGCTGCTGCATCCATAGGAACTCTTCCAGGTACGTGACGAACAGAGGTCGCGCCGGGCCGAACTGTCTCCAGAGTTTCCTCTTTGCTCTATTTATTACTGAATTGTGTGATTTGGGCAAGCAAGACACTAGTTTATGACTTATGAATAAGATTTAAAGATAGTTGCACGATATGTGAACTTTTAATTATTTGTTTGATATATGTGCGATGTCTTTGCTTTTTTTACATTATCCTATATTTTTTGTCGAGATATTTGTCGGTGGATTTTTTTTAGATTTTCACAATTAAATTGAACTCTATTTTTTTCTTAGACTGCATACAAGATATTTGTAAGTGAAATCACCTGTGTGGTTCGATTTTTTGGGGGTCTTTTTAACATTAAATTGTCGATTTTTAGAGTTTTTCGTAACATTAAATTGCACTTTTTCTTCTATTTTTTGTATTTTCTTACACTGCGGTACGAAATATTTGACAGTGAAATCGCCTTTCCGGTTCTGATGCCACCGTGATATTGTTACAGCACATTTCGGATGATCGACATATTAACAACACCGGCTATTGCCGGTATAGCGTTGTTTCGGGCACTAAAAGTGCGCTCAAACACAATATTTTTTACAAATATACGTCCGTTTTGTACCTGACCCGACGGGGAGTGATGCAAAGAACACATTAACATCGAAAAAATTAGGTAAACATGTCATTTAATAGCGTTAATAATTTCGGCCAGGTTAATGCACCTTTCCCGAATTTTCTAATCAAGGCATTACCCTGAGCATACATTCTCTTATACTACCTAGCCATATCATCATCATCACTGAGAGCAGGCCAATCAATTTTGTTTCCAATATTGTTGACTGCCCCATGATCAAGATATTTACATTTATTAGGGGCCGGAGAGTTGCCGGGATTGGGACCCCTAACAATAAACTTGAATAGAGACGCGAAAATAAAAAATGGAATTGATGTAGACAATATACTAACATAGAGTTTATATTTTATTTTCAACAACAAGTTATTAATCACCAGAAAATTATTGATGAATTTTAAAATGTCTTCGATTGGACCAAAAGTAAAATTAATATATATATACGACTAAGCAGAACTTTGAATTGATACATAAATAACATATAGTGTGACAATAATAGTTATCATTAGTCATATACAATATACTAATAAATACCAGTGTGCATAATCTTTGTAGTTCCATCCACCCTCCACAATGTCCTATGTCTTATTCGACTGCACAAACAAACAAATTATGGAGACCAAACTTTGAATTAATACGTGACTAAAATATAGTGTTCATTAGAAACATAAAATTAATCAGCAGTCAAATGAAATGCTAATGTTCATAGTCTAGCCAAGGGATCGCCAGTAGATATTATCTACTTAGATTTTCAGAAAGCTTTTGACAAAGTACCACATCAAAGATTACTACTTAAATTAAAAGCCCATGGTATCGGGGATGGCATAAGCGACTGGATAGAACAATGGCTGACTGACAGAAGACAGCGTGTTGTAGTAGATGGAGAAGTTTCAAAGTGGAAATCAGTTTTGGGGTACCACAATGATCAGTATTAGGACCTTTATTATTCTTAATATATATGAATGATTTGGATGACTCTATAACAAGTAATGTACTGAAATTTGCAGATGACACAAAAGTGTTTAGAAAGATTAACACTGATGGTGATAAACAACATTTACAAAACGATCTAGACAAATTAGTGAAATGGTCTGAGAAATGGCAGATGTTGTTAAATTTTTGGAAATGTAGATGCCTATACATACAGGACATGGGAACTTGGATGTAACCTATGAAATGGAAGATACTGTTCTAGGTATTACTGAAAAAAGAAAAGGACTTAGGAGTTACAATAACTGCTGATATGAAAGTTTCAGAGCAGTGTGGTATTGCAGCTTCAAAGGGTAATCAAATTCTTGGGTCGATTAGGAGAAACATAACATACAAGGATAAAAGCTAATTGTAGCAGAACTAGAGGACATGAGGTAAAATTAGTAAAGGATCAGTGTAGATTGGATATCAGAAAGTACTCATTCTCACAGAGGACAATAAATGAATGTAATTTTTTTTCTACTGATTGTGTAACTGCTAGCAGCGTGAATATGTTTAAACACAGGTTTGATACATATCTCAGGAGGGCGGGTTACACGTAGATGAACATTGTTGGACTCTCGATAAACCAATGGCTTCCTTGTCCACTTGCCATCTGGGCCTTTGGCTTGGATGGCAAATCTTGTTAAATCTTCTGTTAATATGGCTCCGGAATAGGCTAGCGGAAATGATCGACATCTTTTTGAGCCCATCATAATATGTTCTGTCTCGCAACTGCATGAATTTGCACAATAGAGTATTTCATCACATCCATTACTCGTCGCATATGCCTGCATAGTGTCAACTGCAATTCGTATACTGCTGTATCATCCTTCAGAGGCCACGAGAACCTGTCCTGTCCCACAATTTACACGCATGCTCCGCCACAGTTTCTTTCGTCACATCCTTGACTCTTCGCATTACACCTGGGTAGATTTTACCATATTACAAAATGGTGCACCATTGACCAGTTCTGCATCCTTCGATGTTCTTGATGAGCTGCACTCGACTAGGTTTGGGTGGATCAGAACTGTTGTGTGCTCTCAAATGAGTTGCAGTGGCCTTAGAAGTACTGGGCTCCTGGGTGGGAGAGGCCTAGTAGGCGTAGCAATCTCCGATCCGACTTTGGTTTTGTTTAGCTAGTTTCTTTCTTCGGTGGTCATAACTCTGGTACAGCTTCCATGGAAATTGCTGTCATTGCTGGAGCTGCAACAACTGGTGTCAGAGGTGGCTTATGGTTGTGCTCTTGTGCAGTCACCATGGCAACAGCTGTCAATGCTGTAGGTGCAACAGCTGGGGTCAGAGGTGGAGTAGAGTTGTGCTATTGTGCAGTCACCATGCAATTAACAGCTGTCAGTGCTGGGGATGAAACAGCTGGGGTCAGAGCTAGGCGGCATAGGGTTGTGCATTTGTGCAGCTTCCGTGATTACATTAGTTACCGTAGCAGCATCGGAGTCTTGGAATACGTATATGGTCAATGATCACAAACCACCTTCCTGAAGCCACTAACAGCACATTCTGAACATTTGCCGCTTTTTTGTACGCCACATCAAGAATTTCGGCGGCAATTGCCATGTTGTCACTGGTCTGCCTACATGTTCTCTCATCCACATCCTCAATGCATCATGTTAGTATTTCCCAAACGGTCCGAAAAGCCCCACCCAAAGACTGGAATCGGCGAGTCGTGTGTGGCGGAAGTGAGACCATGGCCACTCCATATCAGTTGCAGCCAAATCCTTTGTGTGGGTCACGTAGCTATCGAGTATGAACACAACAGTCTCCTCCTTCATTGCTTTAACAAAATCTACAAAATATCACTACCTAATAAAGTCTTTGGTAGTCCGAAACAATGCATATTTACCTGTGACCAAATGTGTTCTGTTACAAGTTCCCTCAATTGGACCACTTAGCAACTTCGTTTATTTGTATTATTATAATTGCTCCCTTGTCTAATATTACTTTCTGGTAATCAATAAACTGTGTTGGAATAATTACACACATCTAATGATGGCATACCCTTATGTGAGTCACTGCATGGTCCAATCGTGGAATTTCACATGTTAAAAATATTGCGTTGTCATCACAAGCAGACGACATCCACTTTAAAATTCTTATTATCGCCACATACGTTGGGCTCCTATACTCTTGATGGACACACATTTTCGACTGTAAGTATGACCAAGGGTGCTATACTGATAACTGATCATGCCTGATTATTATGTCGTCGACATAGAAAACCTACTTTCGGTGATAAATATTTAAAAAGTGCTGCTATTTCGTCGGAATTTACTGTGGCATCCGAAATGTCACTGATGAATGCTATAAGTATAATCGGTAAAGGATGACACGGTGTACAGTAATATGGAATATACAGCACTGGCCCGATCGAGAAACTGGTCCAATCCCGGCAACTCTCCCCTAACTCTTGTCAATATTTCATCATTTAACACAAAGTTTGGCATATGTATATTTATGCAAAATAACAACACAAGTCCAGCGTAGATTGAAATAGGCCAAAGAATGACATTTAGATTTATTAATTAAGGAGCATGAAATTAGGCAAGCATACACCATCAAAATAAGATACATCCAATAATCTCAGCAAGCATGCCGGCCCCCAAAAGGTGTTTACACATAATTAGTAAATCATGCCTATCAGCTACCCACTACCAGTACTATCTGTACCACTACTGACTTATATACAATTCACATGGTATCGGTGGGGGTCACTCCGCCGTGAATTAACCATACACATGCATGTACAAACAGAAAGGCTGGGGTACTCGATCTCCCAGCCAAACATGGTAAATGAAAAAAGTGAGCTAACCACCCAACATTCTTGAACAATTCATAATGAACATTATGGAAACACAACACACAATGTATAAAGGTGTTACATATCTAGACATTAGTCAACCAATAACTACTAAAACATCAGACCGAGAGGTAGGGCCAAACAGCCACACAAATGTACTCGTAAAAAGTACCCGCACTAAAAACCCTGTGTACACTACTGAAAACTTAGTGGAGGGAAAAGCGTTAATGCAGAACATCGTGTACCAAACTATAACAGGGAAAAGTGTCAAAAAATTCAAAAACTTTGTGAACTACCTCTCTGTCTACAGTGTTTCACAGTGTATCCCTACATAATGCACCACTTGATTTATTAGATAAAACTGGGTAATAACTGTTAACACAATATTAGGGAGGGAGGGTGGGATTTTTCAAACGCATCGGAATAAACCGAACAACAAAACTGATCTTGCAATAAAATCAACAAATTCAGCGATAACGAATAATCAGTAACAATAGAAATTCGGAAATATTTGCAGCGCAAAGGTCTCACAACGACACAAGCTAACTTGGAAATCGAGTGAGGCTGGCTCTAGGTCACGTGGTTGGTGTATCCATACGCGTGAGCGAGTAACTAGGCCAATACTCTCTCTACCATAAAAGGTCTAACCTCAAATCGCCTTCATTGCCTTGTCATCTCGCATAAAATCCTTTATGCGCCGCTGTCACATAAATTCATTTATGCAAAATAACAACACAAGTCCAGCGTAGATTGAAATAGGCCAAAGAATGACATTTAGATTTATTAATTAAGGAGCATGAAATTAGGCAAGCATACACCATCAAAATAAGATACATCCAATAATCTCAGCAAGCATGCCGGCCCCCAAAAGGTGTTTACACATAATTAGTAAATCATGCCTATCAGCTACCCACTACCAGTACTATCTGTACCACTACTGACTTATATACAATTCACATGGTATCGGTGGGGGTCACTCCGCCACTAGGTCACCCTCTGTGACCGACCCCCACTTTTTGCATCAAATATCATAACATTACTTTTGGTACTGTTGTATTTGATATCATGTTCTAGACCATAATCTGAACAGGCAGACAGTAACATTGATAAACCCATGAACGAGGGAGCCAAGAGCACTAAATCATCAGCATACATCAAATGGTTAATCATTGCTGCACCTATTATGCATCCAGCATTTACATAATTTAATTTTTTACTGAGATCATCCATGTATACACAAAAAAGATATGGGGAGAGAATTCCTCCTTAATGTACACCATTAGTAACTGAAAAACTGTCTGACATTATATACTTCCAGCATATATACTTTTTTTGAGTAGTATACCAAAATACTAGAATTCTAACTATATACAAGAGTATGCCTCGCTTTATGAGTTTGTCAAATAGAACATAGTGATTTACTCAATCAAATGCTTTGGATGCATCCAAAAAACATGAATATACATTACTATTCAAACTACAATATTTTAATACAGCCTCATTGAAAGCATATATACACATATCTGTACTGTGTTTAGCTTTGAAGCCAAACTGATTGCTACATGTAGTCAAGTTGTAAGCAATACGGTCATAAATTAACTTTTCAAAGACTTTGGACACAATACTAGTGAGAGCAATGGGTCTGTAAGTACTCTTACTACATATGACTTTGGACACAATACTAGCGAGAGCAGTGGGTCTGTAGGTACTCTTACTACATATGACTTTGGACCCAATACTAGCGAGAGCAGTGGGTCTGTAGTTACTCTTACTACATATGACTTTGGACACAATACTAGCGACAGCAATGGGTCTGTAGGTACTCTTACTACATATGACTTTGGACACAATACTAGCGAGAGCAATGGGTTTGTAGTTACTCTTACTACATATGACTTTGGACACAGTAGTAGCGAGAGCAATGGGTCTGTAGTTACTCTTACTACGTATGACTTTGGACACAATACTAGCGAGAGCAATGGGTCTGTAGTTACTCTTACTACATATGACTTTGGACACAATACTAGCGAGAGCAATGGGTCTGTAGTTACTCTTACTACATATGACTTTGGATACAATACTGGCTAAAGCAATGGGTCTGTAGTTACTCTTACTACATATGACTTTGGACACAATACTGGCTAAAGCAATGGGTCTGTAGTTACTCTTACTACATATGACTTTGGACACAATACTAGCGAGAACAATGGGTCTGTAGTTACTCTTACTACATATGACTTTGGACACAATACTAGCTAGAGCAATGGGTCTGTAGTTACTCTTACTACATATGACTTTGGACACAATACTAGCTAGAGCAATGGGTCTGTAGTTACTCTTAATACATATGACTTTGGACACAATACTAGCTAGAGCAATGGGTCTGTAGTTACTCTTACTACATATGACTTTGGACACAATACTAGCTAGAGCAATGGGTCTGTAGTTACTCTTACTAAATATGACTTTGGACACAATACTAGCGAGAGCAATGGGTCTGTAGTTACTCTTACTACATATGACTTTGGACACAATACTAGCGAGAGCAGTGGGTCTGTAGTTACTCTTACTACATATGACTTTGGACACAATACCAGCGAGAGCAATGGGTCTGTAGGTACTCTTACTACATATGACTTTGGACACAATACCAGCGAGAGCAATGGGTCTGTAGGTACTCTTACTACATATGACTTTGGACACAATACTAGCGAAAGCAATGGGTCTGTAGTTACTCTTACTACATATGACTTTGGACACAATACCAGCGAGAGCAATGGGTCTGTAGGTACTCTTACTACATATGACTTTGGACACAATACTAGCGAGAGCAATGGGTCTGTAGTTACTCTTACTACATATGACTTTGGACACAATACTAGCAAGAGCAATGGGTCTGTAGTTACTCTTACTACATATGACTTTGGACGCAATACTGGCGAGAGCAATGGGTCTGTAGTTACTCTTACTACATATGACTTTGGACACAATACTGGCGAGAGCAATGGGTCTGTAGTTACTCTTACTACATATGACTTTGGACACAATACTGGCGAGAGCAATGGGTCTGTAGTTACTCTTACTACATATGACTTTGGACACAATACTGGCGAGAGCAATGGGTCTGTAGTTACTCTTACTACATATGCTGGCACTTTTGTTTTTAACAATGGGCACAAGTACAACAGATATCATAGATTCAGGTAAAATACCATGGACAAATAAACTAGTAAAACACAGATAACAGTGGAATTATTATGTCACTGTAATGTTTAAGGTGCTCTGCATATTTACCATCCAAGCCACAACTCTCACTGTCTTTCAGATCTTTTATGGCCTGGATAATCTCAGAGTATGACACCTCTATGTCCATCTCATATTCAACATTTTTACAAAGATTATTTACATCTTTGTCTATTTAAACAATTAAACAAATCCTCATAGTGAAATTTCCACATATTAACAATGTTGTGCGGCCCAGTCACACCATCAATAACATTAGGAAGAGACAAATTACTATTATTCATCAGCTTAATTTCTTTCCAATATACTTTGTCAGTTTTACACAAAAGTTTTTTGGCAAGCGATTCCTTCCTAAGTATATTCTCATTATTTCTGATAAACCTCATAGCACCTTTAAACCTCACTTTTGCTCTATTTTTTATATCAAAAAGCATACCTTGTCTAGGACTACCACAGTTTTTCCAAAGTATATAAGTCACTCGAGACAATTCATACAAATCAGATGCAAATTCATTCCAACCTGGTCGGTTGAGGTTGTTACTCTTGTTTGGTTTGCGTATCTCTATAGTATTCTAACCAGCAGAGGTTATTGCACATATTATGTCAGCATAGTATTTGTTTCATTATACATTGTGTATAATCATTTTGATTATTAATTTTGGTTGCCGGCGAATTGGCAGAAATTATACACAACTTTGAAAAGGAATACATTAGCTCTGCTTTCATTCAGTTCTATTCAATATCTTTATTCCGGAATATTACATCCATGTAAAAGACAGACAATGTGCCCGTTTCTACATTATTATAATTCAGGCTATAGAATATTTTTTGCTTTGTTCCATGACCATGATATATGTTATAGACTAATTAACTAACATTGTATTCATATATTAATAAGTAAAGTTGCCCTGAAATGAAATGACAGTTCTTGTTTTAAATATGTACCCTTATATATACACACATACATATATATACATATATATATATATATATATATATATATATATATATATATATATATATATATATATATATATATAATTATATATATATATATATATATATATATATATATATATATATATATATATATATATATATATATAACCCCAGAAGAAGGCTGACAACACAGTACCCTACAATACATGAGTTACACATTTATACAACAGTAACCACTCATGGTGTAGTTTCAGGTCAAATAGGCAGTGCAACATTAAAACAATCTGCTGAGTTATAATTTCCCCATACAAATAATGTGGTCTTCTTTAAAAACAAATATTGTAATAAATCTTCACACATCTCGGTTATAAACCAGACAAAATGTTATAAGGAACATGTTATATACACTGTAGTCTAACATTATATACAGTTGGATAAACTTAATCTTTGTGAATTTATAGGCATAATATTATATTATAGAAACAAATGAGTTTTAGGCAGGTCATGTGTCAATAAGACTTAATGACTTAACACTAATAGGTAACTTTTGCTTTGGACAAAAACAGCTCTTTAAATGTTCCAGACTGGCAATTCCATCCTACAACAACTCAACATATATACTATAAATATATATTTATATATATATATATATATATATATATATATATATATATATATATATATATATAATTATATACTTATATATATATATATACAACGTCACCAAATTGTAATAGGTAACTTTTGCTTTGGACAAAAACAGCTCTTTAAATGTTCCAGACTGGCAATTCCATCCTACAACAACTCAACATATATACTATAAATATATATATATATATATATATATATATATATATATATATATATATATATATATATATAATTATATACTTATATATATATACAACGTCACCAAATTGTACAAACAATGACAAGTTGACTCCAGTCATCTATAGTTCTTTATTGTGGTCTTATTTGTTACGCCTACAGAAAATATATAAAAAAATAAAAATAACAAAAACCTGAAATTCACAACAGAATGTGTCAATTATACAATATTACTCAACAGTACAAACATTGAAACAAGGTGGTGTGAAAACACGCTCCACAGAATGCAAAATATAATGTTACCAATACCAATGTAAAGTAAGTTAAGAAATATATAATGGTTATACAAGATACACCATGATTGCATAATAGTTATGCAAGATAAATCATGAACACAATTGTATGTAATTTAACAAACACAATAAGTCATTGCATTTAATTAATGCAATAATTACACAATCCACCATAACCATGCTCACCCCAACACTATGCCATTTCACTGCATGAGGCTTATTAATGCATGTCCTATCAACTGTCAACCATACTCAGGCTCATTACGACTACATTCAGGATGTCTTTTCAGCTAGCTTGTTTGATGGAGGACATCAGAAGAAGTTTTGGTCCTTCGTGAAACTCAACATAACTGAAAACATGGGTATACCGATACTCTCTAATACCGATTATCTGCACATTATTAGCCTAGCCAAAACAGAGGTTCTTAATTAACAACCAGTTTGCGTCAGTATTCACGCGTGACAACGGTACAGGCATGATTGACAAAAGACCATCTCCCTACGGCGTGATGGACAACATCCGTTTCACGCAACCAGGGATTGAGAAACTATTGAAGAACATCAACCAAACTAAAGCTGCAGGCCCCGATGAACTTCCGGCAAGGATTCTGAAGGAGACCGCCAAGGAGATCTCTGGAGTGCTATCCAACATCTTCCAGCAGTCGTACGATGAAGGCACCGTCCCGTCTGATTGGTCTACCGCACGTATATCGTCGATTTACAAGAAGTGTGATAAGTCCACACCGTCTAATTACAGGCCAGTTTCCCTAACATGCATTACATGCACAATAATGGAACATATTGTGTGCAGCCAGATCGGTCGGCACCTTGATTACAACAACATTCTAAACCCTAACCAACATGGCTTTCTTGTGAGACACAACTCGTCAGTACTATACATGAATTGGCGTATTCCATCAACCGAAAGAACCAGACATATGTCGTTTTTCTGTACTTCAGTAAGGGCTTCGACAAAGTGTCTCAAACAAAACTTCTCCAAAAAAATCCGGTACTACGGAATCAACGGAAAGACAAATGCATGGATCAGTGCGTTTTTCGGTTCTCGCAGTCATCAAGTTGTCAATGGGCAGTCATCGCTGTCAGTCGACGTCCTTTCTGGAGTCCCACAAGGTACATTGCTGGGGCCAATATTGTTTTTGCTGTATATTAACGACATCAACGAAGGAGTGAATTCACAAATGCGCCTGTTCGCTGACGACAGTATTGTTTACCGTGAAATTCAAACATCGGCTGACCACTTGGCAATTGAATCTGACCTGAACAAACTCCACCACTGCCACTGGGCGCTGTCCTGTCAGTTACGATCAAGAGGAAACCATCAACATATGATTACGATATGGATGACCAACAGATCCAACGAACTGACAACCAGGACTAGGCCCTACGTTGGAATTACCATCAACACGAAGTTGTTGTAGCAGCCGCATATCAACAACGTACAAAATGAAGCCAGAAAGACGCTCGGCGTAATCAAGAGGACACTACATGAGGCACCACAATGAGTGAGGAAAACTGCATACGAGGTACTCGTCCGACCAACGTTTGAGTGTGCTACTTGCGCCTGTTCACCCCACACCAAGACAGACATTCAGAAAGTTGAACAAGTGCAGCGTTCCGCAGCTCGTTTTGTCACTGGTGACTATCAGAGAACGTCAAGTGTCACTGCCATGTTTGCTAACCTCGTGTGGGATACATTGCATACTAGACGTTGCATTAGAGATGCCACTCTGTTTGATAAGATTCACCATGGACAAGTTCGCATTCATGCTATGTTCGCTCTATCCCAATGTGGAATTCCCTCATCCCGGAAGCAGTCACGGCACCAACGGCAGAAGCATTTCAGAAAGCCGCCCTCGAAGTTATTAAGTCATCGTAGACGTCCGTTATAACCATGAACCGCCCACAGTTATTGTACATTCAAACGTTTTAGATCACCCCACCTTTCGAGATGACGTTATAAAATGCAGGATAGTAAATTATTACTTTTTAGCAGTATATACTTGAAGATTTGGAGAAGACTTGAAGATATTTCTCCATATTCATCTCTGTTTGCTTGATGATTCTACTTTCATAGCAAATCACTCTGCGTCCTTCTTCAAGATCTTGGGAGAGAACAGCTCCCAATCCTTGGTATGATGCATCCAACCCCACAATAAATGGTCGAGAGAAGTCAGGGTATGCAAGCACTCTGCCAGAAGTGAGTTGTTTCTTTAACTCCTCGAACGTTTCTTGACAATTTGCAGACCATCGATCTACGAAAGGAACGAAAACAAATGCAGAACTGTCAAGAGCCTTCTTGTTTCTGGTATCCTTCTTGTCTTGCTCCTTCTTTGGCTTACTGAGCAGAGCATTCAGTGGAGCTGCAATCTTGGAGAATCCACGTACCATTCGTTAGTAGTACCCGTCACCTCACCTATACTCTTCGGGCACAGTGGCCCACAAGGCCGAAGTGCATCTCCTCCAGCTCGCTCTGTCAGCTGCTACACTTCTGGCCGCGTTCCAGCAGTTCCACCTCAGTACGTGTCTTTCATTTTCAACAGACCAACCTTTCTTCTACCTTCGGGCGTCCAGGTCAACGCCGTCTCACATTTGCTATTCTTGTCAATTTGTAGGATATGTCCTACCCATTTTTATCTTCTTAACTTGATCTCAGTGCTGATTATCTTCAATTTTGTTTTTGCAAGAATATCTTGATTTGATACAACGTATGGCCATCTAATTTGTAGGATTCGTCTTAAGCACTTCAAATTTTTTTTACTTTCTGTTGTCACCTTCGTTTATTTTCCATGTTTCACTTCCATACAACAACACTGGTTTAACAAATGTGTTAAAAAGCCTCAATTTAGATCTCAATGTGTATATATTTGAACTCTATATTTGCGTTAGCTTCATGAAAGATACCCTAGCTTTACGAATTTTGTTAACAATGTCATCACCGCCTCCTCCTTGCTTACTGACGTTAGCACCCAGGTAGTTATACTTGTCTACTTCCTTTAGTTCGTAATCATCAATTAGTATTCCTTGCTGTTTAATCCCCAATACTTGAGTTTTCTTTTTTATTTATTCTTAATCCTGTCCTTGCTGCAAATTGATTAAGTTGTCTTATCTTTGTTTGCATGTGTGTGTAGCATGATGACACGAGTGCCATGTCATCGGCAAAGTCCAGGTCCTCTAGTTTTGACGTGAAGTTCCATCTTATTCCTGTTTTATTTCTTGCTGTTGTGTTTCCTTATCCAGCCCACTATCAAGATGATCAATCCAGACATTACATCTCCATGTTTAACTCCGGTTTTTACCTTGAACTACTCAGATTCCTCGCCTTCATCTAACACTGCACATTCACTATCTTCGTCTAACATCTGAACCATGTGGATTATCTTGCGTGGAATTCCATAGCTCTCCATGATTTTCCATAGATTGTCTCGGTGCACTGAGTCAAACGCTTTTTCAAAGTCCACAAACGTGATGTATAGAGTTGCCTGCCATTCCATTACCTGTTCTATAATATTTCGCAAAATAAATATATTTTCACATGTGCCTCTCCCACTTCAGAAACCTGCTTGTTCGTCTCTCAACTTGCTGTTAACTCCATCTTTTATTCTGTCAATGAGTACTCTTCCGAATACTTTACTAGGAACAGATGTCAAAGTGATTCCTCTCCAATTCCCGCACTCTGTAAGGTCACCTTTCTTCGGTATTTTAACGATCAGTCCCTGCTTCCATGTTTTTGGCACTTTCTCTTGTTCCCAAAATGTTCTGAATAAGTTTGCAAGCCATTTCTCTGTTGTATTCATGTCTGCTTTTAATAATTCTGCTGTAATTTCGTCCTTGCCGTTACTTTCCCGTTTTTCATCTTCCTTAGCATTGTTCTAATTTCTGCTTTTGTTATTGGTTCAGTGCTGATTTAATTTATTATCGGATCTATCTCCACATCTGTTACAGGATCATCAGGGATAGGTTTATTAAGGATTTCCTCAAATTATTCTTTATATAGCTCCCTTCTGGCCAATCATTCCGTTAATGAATTTCCACATTCCACTTACACTTCTTTCATTCTTCCATTACGTGCTGCTTCCTCTGCTTCCATGGCAAGGTGGTCGACCCACTTCCTCTTGTCTTGTCTCGTGCTCTTCTTCACTTCTTTACCTTTACACTTATATTTATCCATGTAATTTTGCTTCATCATGTTTGACTTTGTTTGCTCGGTGTTGTTCTTTAGTCGTTTTCTCTCTTCTACTAGCTGTCACGACTCCTTGCTGATCCATGGTTTTGTCCTTTCTTTTTGTAACCCAGTACTTCTTGAGCTGTTTCTTTGTATGCATCATCAAACTCCTGCCATTGTTTCTCAACTTCTTCGTCTGTTTCGTGGTAGTCTTGTAATATATCATTTGTTGCGCAACGTCAGTGAGAATTGTACTTTAATGGCTGGTTGCTGTAATTTAATTATATCAAATTTCTTTCTGATCGCCTTGTTATTTTGTTTTCTCTTTAGTTTCAGCTTGATTTTTTATCGCAAAAATTGGTGGTCGCTCACAATGACTGCTCCTCTCATGGCCATAGTGTCCATTACTGATGTCCGGTGTTGTCTGCTCACTAACTCATGGTCTATCTGATTCTTTGTCCTTCCTCCTGGAGAAGTCCATATATGTTTATGTATCAGTTTATATGGAAAAATGGTACCTGTTACAAGGTTATTGAGTCCGCAGAAGTCAATGAATCTTTCTCCATTGTCATTTCTTTCACCTACTCCGTCGCTTCCTATTATGTTTTCATATCCTTCGTTGTCTTCTCCAACTTTGGCATTTAAATCCCCATTACGAGGAGTATGTCATGCTTATGAACACTGTCCACAACTGTCTGTAACTGTTCGTGGAAATTGTCTTTATCTTCGTCGTACCCATCAAGTCCCACGAAACCCCAAAGTTCTGTCTCAGAAGTAGGTGTTGGTCACCTGTCTATGGCCTCAGGATCACACGATTCTCCATCTTCAGATACAATATGAAGATAGTTTATCTTCCGCTTAAAGAGATGACACTTTGATGGTATGAGCTTCAAACCTTGCTCTTCTAAGCGTGTCAGCACAATTTCTAGATTGGTGATCATCTCCTCGATACTTGTTGCATAGAGCAATATGTCGTCTAAGTATATCAGTAGATTATAACAGTTGAAATGCCTAGCATGCTTTCCATGAGACGGTAATACATGACAGGGGCACTGCAAAGACCACAATGCATCCTAGTGAACTCAAATAGTCCACCCGACCCTGCCTGAAAAGCGGTCTTTGGAATGTCGTTTTCCTCCATGGCACATTGCATGTATCCTTGGGCAGCATCCAAAGTGCAACAAAATCTGGCCTCGGATTGCTTCCAGAGCTCCGTCTATTCTCGGCAGAGTGTATGCGTCTTTCCACGTCCTTAAATTTAAAGGACGGTAGTCAACACATACTCTCAGATCTCATGTCTTGTTCCTGATTATAACTGCTTGAAATGCCCACGGACTCTTACTCTTCCGGATTATGCCTTGCCGCACCGAACTCTTCAGATGCACCTACATGTCTGTGCAGCATGGCATTCAGTAACTTCTTTTGTTCTTCAGTGAGGTTGTCCTCTTCTACATCCAGACTAAACGGAAGTTCTGGTAGATCGCCAGTCTTCGGTGTGATATCTTCTTGTAGTGGACCCAACACTATCTTGTCTTGTGTTATTTGGTGGATCTGAAATTCGCGTTCCAGAAGCCATCCACTACCACTGTTCACTTTAATTGGCCGCACACAGAACCACTCTACCGCTCTCCAGAACAGTCAATATATCGTGCACCTTGCTTCCTTGAGGCAGGTTTACGTCGACACCAACTTGCTCCACAGGTACTGACATCTCCCGGTTACCAGTACATGGTATTGATGTCACTGTACGAGCGAGTAAAAGCACAGGTTGTCTTGACATTTTCACTTGTATGCAGATGTAATTCACTAGACCACTCTACACTTTCTGGTTGTCTCATGGTATGTTGAAATCCATCGGTCCCAAGTTTATGTAGCAGATGTGTTGAAATGCATATCAATACATTGCATCCGAGAAGGCCAGGGACTGACTATTTCTTTGCTCGCTGGACAGTATTAGGAGAATCTCGCACGACGATCATTCCCACTCCACTGTACACTTCATCAAGAGCAGCAATATCTGGCTCGAAGTAGCCAACATATGGTACACCGAGACAGTTTGCTGCAGTGAGATTCAGAACTGTGTCTTTCTGAATCAGCCGATATCCTACAGGCTCTAAGGATTGATGATAAAATGATTCTGTCACCATTGGTACCTCTGACCCAGAGTCCAACAAACATCTGCATTTGACATCTCCAATCTTGATGGCTGCCTCTGGACAATTGCCTGTTACCCTCGAGTATATTCTCTCCACGTTAATGCCTTCCAGCAAGCCAAAGGTTTCCCCTTCCACCACCTGGCTTTCAGTAATGGAGGGAATCAGTTTCCCGCCTGCTTCATACTGGAGGGGCGTTCCTGCACTTGAGATCGTCCATTTCTTTTCTGTGGGTCTAGCTGTCTTCTTGGTCGGACATTCCCTAATGATGTGATGAGGTGAACCAGAGCCATAGCACACGCCTATACCTTGCTCGTTGATTCCATCGCTTCCTCTTGGGGTACTTCTGGTGCGTGCATACCAATATGTCGAGCTTCTTCTCAATGGCGTCTAACTGGGCTTGTTGTTTGTCATACTTGTCCTGCGGTGGTGTGGCTCTGGGTGTACGTCCTATATCATGTACTACAGTGGCACGTCTACTCTTTGTAGTGATGTCGTCACCCAGCCACGTTCTGAACGACCAGAATGTTAGTTCAAGCTCGTCCAGATTCAGCCATCGCAGTTCACGACGGAAATGGCAGTCAACTACTCCTTCTGTGAGTCGATCTTTTAATTCCTTTGCTATGTCCTTCTCGTTCTGGTGGTCCCTCTGTACAACCCGGTCATCCTGACTAAAGCTAAAGAGTAATCATCAAACGAGCCAGTCTCTCGTTGATCCCGCCCGTAGAACTCTTTCTTCAGGCTTGTGGTTGAGTCCACCGTTCCGTAAGACTCCTCGATGGCATCCCACAGTGTCATTGCATCACGCTCTCCCCGAAAGCGAAGCCTCATCTTGGATTTGGCTTCACCAACCAGATGCTCCATGATGGAGTCAAACATATCTCTCTCCGGATAACATTTTCCTGGCATTAATGCTAGACCTGATGTCTTCTATTCAGTCTATGACATCCACATCTTGGTCTTCTCGTAGGCGACAACGGAGCTTTGGCAGCTTCCTCTCCCACGACACATATACAACTTGTGTGCTACTTTCTGTTGCATTGGCAGATTCTTCAGCCTCGGCAGCTCTCTCCTTCGCTCTCTACCTTCGCTGCATGCTCTGCCTGCTCTACACGCATGCTTAGCTCTCGCTGCTCTTCTAACTCCTGTTTTAAAGAGTCTACCTTTGCCCGTGCACGCCATAGTTGTGCCATGACAGTTGTTACGCAATGAACCAGCTACAATAACAGTATAGCTAAGAGCTTAACCAATTACTTAAATGTTCATTTATTACACAGCAGAGAGTCCATATCTACACGGTTGTAGTGACAGCTCCATAACACATTGCACAACGTTCTCGGCAAATGCTTCCACTGTGGTCTGTCGCACAGCGATCCAAGAATTTCACTTTGAATGGTGCGTCATGAATGCCATTGTCTGTCTTTAACAGCCCCTCGAGGTCCGCGTGTGTTGGGGTTTCTCCAGGGCCACAAACCTGCTCGCAGTGCCAAAGTGACGTCGCCAAATTGTACAAACAACGACAAGTTGACTCCGGTCATCTATGGTTCTTTGTTGTAGTCTCATTTGTTAAGCCTAGAGAAAATATATAAAATAAAAAAAAATTATGAAACAACAACAGAATGTGTCAATTACACAATATCACTCAACAGTACAAACATAGAAACAAGATGGTGTGAAAATACGCTCCGCAGAATGCAAAATATAACGTTACCAATACAATGCAAAGTTTGTTAAGAAATACATAATAGTTATACAATATACACCATGATTACATAACAGTTGTCCAAGATTAATCATGAATACAATTGCATGTAATTTAACATACACAATAAGTCTTTGCGTCTCATGAATGCAATAATTACACAACCCACCGTAACCATGCTCACCCCAACACTATGCCATTTCACTGCATGAGGGATATTAACAGACAGCTGGTGATACATTCCTCCCTAAGGTGCACATCAGTAATCAAAGTCACTATTAAGTAATTATAACTGTACACGTAAATTCTTTTACATAGAAAGATGGACAATTCTCCAATAGACAATTATAAATTGAAAGGATTCGTTTTCTAAGGTATAACATAGTATTTAGAGACTAACCAAAACAGGGTTGTTGTCTTGTCGAGTGCGAGATCATGCCTGGCCCACTGGGAGAGTGCCCCTCCCCTGACCACACGTGACCCCTGTCTCTTGGGTAAATTGTATTTTTAAGCGACTTAATTATCAGTAATATGACCGACAACCTACACAGTAAATGTTATGACCAACAACCTACACAGTAAATGTTATGACCAACAACCTACACAGTAAATTATCCATAAGAGAAATAGTTATAACAGTAACAACTAATTAACTAAATTCTCTATAGAATGCATTGGATTACCCAGGGTGCTGCCGTATGGTGACACAAGCTACAACTGAATCCTATATTATGTGTTGACGACCAAACTGCTTCCTTACTCGCACGCACGCACGCACGCACGCACGCACGCACGCACGCACGCACGCACGCACGCACGCACGCACGCACGCTCGCATATATATGTATGTGTGGTGTGTGTGAGTGCGTGTGTATATATATATATATATATATATATATATATATATATATATATATATATACGCAATAATTATATATATATATATAATTATTGCGTTGCGTGCATCAACTTGCTTTGGCGCACAAAACATAGCCGTAAGACGTGGAATTTGAGTTCCCCTCCCCACGGGACAGCGATCTAATTCCGAGCCAGGTAGACATATAGAAAAGAAAAAAAACCACTGAAGATATGCTGCTGACTTTGCATTAGTCGCCGAGGGGTTGCCATTGTTTGCGGTGACTGATCTAGACTCGTTGCCGTCACTTGATGTCAACAGCGTAGATTTCGGACACATTCTGTCTGAATGTCGTGCTATGAGGGCAGAAATGGCGGATCTGCGGAGAGACATAACAGCGGTCAAGTCGAGGGAGTCTGATCCAGTGACATGGACGCAGCCGAAGCCGAAGCTCACAGCATATCAACCACTCCACGTCAGTCTGCCGCCAATGACATCGACACCAGTCAACAACACGGGACCGAGAGTCGTGTCGCCCGATGTCACCACGAATATGCATCATTTAAGATCGATGTAATGTGCAATAACGCATCTGGGTTTTAGGACGCGGAAAACTGGCCAGCTGGTGTGTACTTGAGAGGAAATTCTTTAACATCAGGGACTAAACCATGGAAATCAACATCGCATCTTTTAATTGTAATAGATTTAAAGGTGTCATGCCTTTTTAAAGTGATTTGTTATGACTGGTTTTGCGGCATAAGAATATGTTGTGATAATAGGGAGTATTATCTATTAAATGTATATTTACCTTACGAATGTGAAGAAAACCGGGTTAGGCTTAATGATTAAATGTCGAAAATAGCTGTATACGTTGATAGTATTAATAGCTCATGCGTAACAATTATTGGTGACTAATGTGGATATCTCAAATAAATAAGTTTGGGGGAATATCTTCCTTGATTTCTGCAGAGAAAATTCATTAGCTATATGTGATCAAGATAATCTCCCGGTAGACACACATACATATGTTAGCTCTGCCTGGGGAACTACATCATGGTTAGACTATGTTATAGGCACAGCTGGCGCTACGGATTGCATAACTAACATGTCGGTACTCTATGATTGTATTAATTCTGATCATCACCCGGTGTCATTCAGCATTGACAGCGATGCTGTTCCAGAATGCGCTAATAGTTCGGTTAACACTAATGATATTAAGCAAGTGATACACTGGAACACTAACGTAAGAATGTACGAACGTGGACATTTATAAACTGAACGTTCCACCTGGTGTTAAATGCAATTGTCACAATTGTCGTCACTGTGGTGATCTTGATTACTTTTATAATTCTATTGTGGGTACATTGAAGAGGTCTGGTCACACACTTGTGTCAAATCATAAATGTGCTTTTAAACATGACGTGGTACCTGGCTGGAATGAGCAAGTGAAAGAGCTTCACAGTGCAGCTCGTGATGCTTACTGGATTTGGAGAGAGATTGACAAACCCAAAGAAGGTGATGTTTATAATCTAATGAAATTATCCAGAGTTAAATTTAAGCATGCGATCAGAAAATGTAAAAAGGACAAAGAAACTATAATTGCTAATAGCATTGCACAACAGATGTGTAAAAAGGATCATCGTAAGTTCTGGAAGGAAATTAAGCACAGTAGGAACAGTAAAGTAAAACATCACACGAACATTGAAGGTGACTACGGCGATGTAAACAGTGGGTCAATGTGGAAGTACCACTATACAAATATGTTTAACAGTGTGAAAGACAGCCGTTGTGACAAAGTTCACTCTGATTGCGTTACTCACAACCATGGAATGACTATTGATGCAGGTGAACTAATGAATATTATTAATGAATTATCATGCAATAAGTCACCAGGTCTGGGTGGACTTACAGCAGAACATATCAAGTTCGCGGATTCACAACTCGTGGTACTATTATCTATTCTTGTGTCCTCTATCCTGGTGCATGGTTATATACAAAAAGCAACCACAGAGTATATTATTGTACCGGTTATCAAAGATAAAATAGACGTGTAAACGAAAAGGGCAATTACAGGCCAACATACCTCTCGAACATGTTTTAAGATAATAGATGCTGTGTTGATCAACAGAATGCATACGTACTTCTATGTGCGTTTGCATTTTTAGGAACTGTGATGTATTGAAACGCATTTATTACGACCGCATGGTTTGGTCATGGCGCCGGCACAATACAAGTTATTGAACTCTGACGGTGAAACCGGGAGCATAGATTTTCCCATACTCGACATCCCTCCCAACTTTAGTGAGAAACACGCTCAACCGAGACTTAAAAAAGTGTCCTGTAAACAGTAATAGTTCTTGATTACTGTGTGGAAAGTCCAAACGAGAGCGTTATAAAACAAATTACTGTTATAAACAAGCAAAGCACTACTGGGTTCAATGTGATACTACTTAACAAGATTACAAGTCCAAGCGTTCAGGTTGCTTCCTGACGCGTGTAGAACGTCGAGGCTCTGCTACTGAAGCTGCAGCAGACACAATGTCAGTTTGCTGACTTGGTGCGGGCGGCTTAGCTGGTGAGCGAAGCTGCGCCTGTTGATCTGCCTCAGACTTTTCACCAGACTCGGTCACGTCCTCTAGGAATGTCTCCAACGGCGTAGGCTGGAGACATTCTCCAACGGCGTAGGCTGGACCGATGGCGTGATTACTCGACAGTCTTCCTTGCAGCTGATAGCTGTGATGTCGTGCAATAGTGCCATCTTCTAGACGGACGGTGTACGATACCGGCCCAGTCTGACGATGAATCGTGCCCTGTACCCAACTTGCAGTGTTACCGTGGTACCGTAGAGCATGCACCAATTCACCAGGTTGGAAAGTTCGAACTTTGGCATGACGGTCATGTTTCGCCTTCTGTTTGGTCTGTTCAGCTACGACCTTTACACCTACGTCTGGTCTGATCAGGTGAAGTCGGGTTTTCAGCTGTCGATGCATTAATAGTTCAGCAGGGGCTATGCCCGTCGTGGAGTGAGGTGTGATGCGGTAATCGAAGAGGAAACGTGCTAGCTTGGTTTCCAAGTCACCTCCATGCATGCGCTTTACTCCTTCTTTTACAATTCCAACGGCTCGTTCGGCTAGGCCATTAGAGGCAGGGTGGTGTGGAGCACTCGTAATGTGCTTGATGCCATTGTGTCGGCAGAAATCTTGAAACTCTTCACTGATGAAACCAGTGGCGTTGTCGCTGACGATGACCTCAGGGATGCCATGAGTGCTAAACGACTGTCGCAGTTTGCTGATGGTAATAGCTGATGTTGAGCCTGACGTAAGGTGAGCGTCTATCCACTTCGAATGGGCGTCAATTACCACCAGCATCATTCTGCCCATGAATGGACCTGCATAGTCGATATGCAGTCGCGACCAAGGTCTATCGGGGAATGACCATGGTTGTAGGGGAGCTTCCGTAGGTCTGGGCCGGCTACGCATGCAGATGTCGCAGGTTTTGGCCGTTTTCTCAATGTCTTGATCGATACCAGGCCACCACATCAGACTGCGGCCTACGGCTTTCATGCGGACGATCCCAGAGTGTGCGTTGTGCAGTTCTTCCAACAGTGCTTGGCGGTGGGCACTTGGAATAATCACTCGTGTGCCCCACATGAGACAACCATCATGTATGCTGAGTTCATCTCTTCTTTGAGTGTACGGCTTCAGGAGTTCGTTGTCGTCATGATCTGGAAATCCATCCCTCGTCCTGATGAAGACTTGTGACAACACCGGGTCACGCGATGTTTCACGACGTATGTCACTTGCAGTGACAGGAGACATGTCCAAATACTGCATCGTCAGTATCGTGTCCGCTGGCACTGGTACATGTCTCGGAGCGCCACCTACCGGAAGGCGGCTAAGAGCGTCTGCTTGTGGGATGCTTCGGCCCGGCCTGTGGATAATCTGGTATTCGTAGGCAGCCAGTGTCAGGGCCCATCGCTGCATCCGTGGCGACAGCATCTGTGGAACGGCTTTCGTTTCTCCAAACAATCCAATAAGCGGCTTATGATCCACTTATGACCCACTATGACGGACAGACCCTCTTTGTCAATCTGAGCGTAGTTTTTCTCAGCATGCGAGAGACTTCTGGAGTGATACGCTATGGGTTTCTCTGCACCATCTTCCATGACGTGAGCAAGAACGGACCCAATGCCGTATGGAGAGGCATCACAGGTGAGTACCAATGGTTTGGAGGAGTCAAAGTGAGTCATGACCTGTGGGGAACTCAGCATCTCTTTCGTCTTGTTGAAGGCCTCTTGTTGAGTCTTCCTCCAGTACCACTTGGTGTCTTTCTTCAGCAACTGATGCATGGGGGCCAGCATCGTCGCAAGGTTTGGCAAGAAACGACCATAGTGATTCACCATCCCAAGGTATGAGCGTAACTCGGTTATGTTGGTGGGCGCTGGAGTATCACGGACTGCTGATAGTGTCTCACCGGACGGGTGTATGCCTTCGGCATCGATCCGATGACCCGATCGACCTCGTTACTCAAGAATTGACACTTGGATTCTTTCAGGCGAAACCCAGCTTGAACCAGTCGTTCGAGCACGCGATCAAGAGTCTGCAAATGTTCATCTTCTGTTGGTCCTGTCACCAACACATCATACAAATACACCATTGTGTTCGGTATGCCCTTCAAGAGCGAGTCCATAACACGTTGGAATATGCCAGGTGCTGTGACACTCCGTACGGTAGTCGCTTGTATGTGAAAAGACCTCGCGGCGTGTTGATGGTGACGTACTTCCGACTGTCAGGATGTAGCTGGATATGTTCATACGCGTGACGCATATCGAGCTTCGTGTACGTGGTACCGTTCCCAAGCTGTGCATACAAATCCTCTATTCGGGGAATAGGATATCTGTCCAGTTTGGCTACTTGGTTCACGGTGAGTTTGTAGTCACCACAGAGACGTACACTCTTGTCTGCCTTTATTACTGGTACCACAGGGGCGGCCCAGTCCGAGTACTGGACGGGCTCTATGATATCCTCAGCCAGGAGTCGATCAATTTCTTTGTCCACCATGTCTCGCATTACATAGGGCAGTGGTCGCGACTTGTAGTACTTGGGGATTGCCTCATTGTCTACGTAGATCTTGGCAGCGTCTGTTTTAACTGCTTGGTGCGAGTCTGTAAACCCGATAGCGTACTTGTCCAGTACAGCCTGCAGTTGAGGTTTCTGCTTCCGTGTTGAGTGTGATGTATTCAACTGATGAACCACACCCCAGTCCAGTTTGAGTTTACTCAGCCAGTTCCTGCCAAGTAAGCTTGGACCGTTGCCGGGCACGACCATGAGCGGAAGCTGATGTTGGTCGCCAGTTGTAGCTTCTACCAAGACGTTGATGACACCCATGATCTTCACACACTGTCCTCTATATGTGCGAAGCGTGTCCTTTGTGGATCTCATGTTAGGCCGTGCGGAGTTTTGCCAGTGTTTGTGCAACGTTTCTTCGCTGATGATCGAGAGAGTGGCACCTGTATCTACTTCCATCAGAAGCGTCTTCCCATCTACTTGTATTTGGGTAACGATCGGATCTGGACGTGATCCCGTCAGACTGAACATGTTGTATGTCGCTCCAGTGTGTTCAGATGGGACACAGTCTTGTATCGGTGCCGTCAGCTGATCAGTGCGGTTTCTTTTCCCTTTTTCAGCTTTCTGTTTTGCGAAACAGTTGCTCATGATGTGTCCATCTTTGTGACAATATCGGCATTGAGCATCCTTGTAGTGACATTCGTCCGCCGAATGAGACGTTTTGCCACATCTGAAACATGGTTTCTGACGATTCTGAGCGGTTGGTTTCTTCTCCCACTTTCTCGTTGAATGCTTGCGGGCGGTCACTTTGTTTACACACGGTGTACTGTCGTGTGCAGCAGCGTTTAACTGAGCAGTGTTAACAGCAGCTGATTCCATGGCAAGTGCCATTTGTAGAGCCTTTTTGAAATCAAGGTCGGCTTCTCCCAACAATCGTCGTTGAATTGCCGAATCTGCTACACCACAAACTAACCGGTCCCTCAGATTTTCTTCCAGGATCAACTGAGCAGTCAGCAGTCAGATTTTTCAGTTCGACTACAAAGTCACCTATTGATTGTTCCTTCTTCCTGTACGCAGAATAGAAGTTGTACCGTTGCAAAATTGTGTTTGGTTTCGGTTCAAAATGCGTTTGTAGCAATTTGCACAGTTCAACGTACGTCAGGTCAGCCGGCGTACGTGGCGATGCCAGGCTGCGGAGCAAAGTATAAGTTTCGGCACCCACGGCTGTTAAAAGTATTGCGCGACGCTTACTTGCGGCGGCATCGTCAATGTCATTGGCCTCAAAATAAAACCCTAACCTGTCCTGGTAGGAAGACCAATCCTTCCCCGTAAACTCCGGCAAGTTGCCGTGCCGTGACACGTTTTGAATGCTGGCGCTTGTTTTTCGTGAAGCCGATTTGACGCGTTGTAGTTTTCCGTGACTGTTGCGGGAAAACAGTGATTACAGTCAGTCTCAGCGCAACTTTGGCTTCCTTTTTGTTAACATTCTGTGTGCAGTGATGATAACTGAGAATCAGAGTATACTTGCTGACATGAAGTTTTCATCCTCGTCGCCAAATGTGATGTATTGAAACGCATTTATTACGACCGCATGGTTTGGTCATGGCGCCGACACAATACAAGTTATTGAACTCTGACGGTGAAACCGGGAGCATAGATTTTCCCATACTCGACAGGAACTATTAAGGTTTTACACTACACACGGTTCTGCTATACATGTCGCTTTTCTTGATGCTTCAAAAGCATTTGATCGAGTCAATTGATGTATGCTTTTAACGATACTAGAACAACGAGATGTACCGAAATATACTCAACAATGAGTTCCATAACCAATGTGCATGTGTCCGATGTGTATGTGTCCGATGGGATCTAGCTACTCGGACTTCAGCGGGCAGCGGTGTTAAGCAAAGTGGGAAGTTATCACCTTTACTTTTTAACATTTATATGGACAATCTGAGTTTACAACTGCACAAACAACCTATTGGTTGTAGTATTGGCACAACGGTGGTTAATCACCTTACCTACACAGATGATTTACTTCTGTTTGCTCCGCCAAAGGACTACAAACATTATTTGACATATACGGATGTGAACACGATGTTCAATATAATGCTGGTAAATCCCTGGTCATGGACGTTGACTCTAGAAATGAAAATCTTGCTAGGGGAATTACCTTAGGTGGAAAGAAGTTAAACTTTACCACCTCATGTAAATACCTTGGACATGTCATTTGTAACGACTTATTGGATGAGGCTGACATTCAAGCCAAAGTGAGAATTATGTATGCTAAGAGTAACACGCTGCGTCAAAAGTTTAACTGTTTCTCTACTGCTATAAAGAATAAGCTTTTCGTGGTCTATTTAAGTGTCATTTACATGTGTGCTTTATGGGTAAATTGTAGAAAAGCAAATGTTCAGCTATTTGTTATTGCTCATAACAACTCCTACAGCATATTGACCAGACTGCCTACGAGATGTAGCATTAGCGCTGTCAACTCGTGTAAATGTGTCATCAGAAAGGCCATATTTAGCTTAACGACTAGGATTGACAAGTCCCATTATACAGAACATTTCAATTAGCGACATGCACTGTTTGTCGAAATTGCGGTATCAGTGAATCTTAGCTTTGTATAATTTTTAAATATACTGTTTTATCTATGTATTTATTATTTTTATATGGACATAAGGATTGATTTTCTGAAATTAAAACATATTATTATAGGCCTACCCCGATTCTTCACCATCGTCTAGTCATCTGGAGGACGGTAACTGTTAACCATGCATTTCCATTGGTGTCTGTCCGGCATAGGTTTTTTAAGTTCATGAACTGATACAACAAATTCAAACCCATGTTGTTTTCGATACGTTTGGTATGGTCTCTCTGGTCTTTGGTCTCTCTGGTCTTTGGTCTCTCTGGTCTTCTTCGTCCATGTCTTGGTTGGCTTGGGCGTCTCCTTCTTCTTCAGTATTATTTTGAATGACCCGATTTCCGGGTAAATATGACATAGATTTGTAGCACTGACAAGATGCTCGTGTTGGATCGCGATCGCAATCCTAATGGCTAACAGCGTCGGGTAAATGTAACTTTACAGCGCGATCGCAATCCTAATGGCTAAAAGCGCCGGGTAAATGTAACTTTACAACGCGATCGCAATCCCAATGGCTAACAGCGTCGGGTAAATGTAACTTTACAGCGCGATCGCAATCCCAATGGCTAACAGCGTCGGGTAAATGTAACTTTACAACGGGATCGCAATCCCAATGGCTAACAGCGCCGGGTAAATGTAACTTTACAGCGCGATCGCAATCCCAATGGCTAACAGCGCCGGGTAAATGTAACTACAACGGGATCGCAATCCTAATGGCTAACAGCGCCGGGTAAATGTAACTTTACAACGGGATCGCAATCCCAATGGCTAACAGCGCCGGGTAAATGTAACTTTACAGCGCGATCGCAATCCCAATGGCTAACAGCGTCGGGTAAATGTAACTTTACAACGGGATCGCAATCCTAATGGCTAACAGCGTCGGGTAAATGTAACTTTACAGCGCGATCGCAATCCCAATGGCTAACAGCGCCGGGTAAATGTAACTTTACAGCGCGATCGCAATCGCAATGGCTAACATCGCCGGGTAAATGTAACTTTACAACGCGATAGCAATCCCAATGACTAACAGCGCCGGGTAAATGTAACTTTACAGCGCGATCGCAATCGCGATCCGTTATTGGCCGGGTCAACAGAGTGTATTAATGAGTAGGATTTTCAGTCCTGAAAATCCGAGATGCACTCGCCTAGCAACAAGTACTGCAAACTCGCGTCCACCCGCACACGTATTGAAATTATGTTCAACAGGATTGTCATCCAAAATTACAAGTTCCGGGTGGCAAGCGGACAATGAATCCATTGGCTTATCGAGAATCCAACAATTTTTTGTTGTGTATTTTACTGTGCAGTATCTACATTCAGGGCACGTTGACCGGCTGCCATGACTGGCGTGTGGTTGCTTTACAATAATCCAGTTATCACTAATATGTTTAACTAGGGTGTGTGTTCCACTGAGGACTGACTATTCGGTGCTGATGAATGAGTTGGTTGGTCCGGCGCAGCATACAGCCGCCGGGACTCGCCATCCGTGTAATGATGCGTGGCTTGCTCTCCACTGTCTGCTATTGAGATTTGTGACTGCAACTTGCAGTATGTACGGGGCGTGTCCAATGTTCAGAGGTCCATGGCGTCTGGCGCATTAATGGGTCCGCCGGTTTGTCTCCTCTACCGGGGAATAGGTTTCACTGTCGTTTTCCACGATAGTCGGTTCGGTGACGATTAACTCGAAATGTGACACGCTTCGGTCAATTCGTGTTGTCGTAAACAGGGCGTTTTTTATTGAATTTTCACGGGGGGGGCAATGCCCTAAAAGGGCACTCCTAATGGTTAAAAATGCAGCTTACGCATTAGTAATGATTATTTACATAACCCTTAAGAATGTATGAAAGCTTTATATGTGTTACACATACATCCCAGAAACATTTTTATTGCAAACACATGCAGTTGTTATAGAAGCATGACACGTCTCTTGCAATGTGCAAGTCATTACATTTGACAGTCGTCTCAATTTGACTAAACGAGCCCGTTTCGCGGGTTAATTTCCTAACGAATTCACGCTGCCCGTAAATGTCCCAATTTCTGGTCTTCTCCAGGAATTTGACGACACTGGGTCGAGGGTCAAAGTAGGCGGTGTCCATATCATTCCACCATGAGGCGAGTGTTTCTCGTGTGTGTCCTCACACGTGCTGGTGCGGTGATTGTCGACCACGAGGTTGTGGTGGTTCACGATCCTTTCGGTTTCCATAAAGTGTGGACTCGTGCAAGCCAGAGATGCCAACACCTTCTGAACTGAACCTGTGGTGACTGGAAGAAGTTGGCGCAGTCTGACAGTCATCTTACAACCGAGATCACAGTCATCAGGCAGGAACGGCACATTCATCATGTTCTTCCAATGCTTGGCTGCCCCGTCCGCGAAGTCAGATGCCTCGTCTGGGAAAAGACGCCTGACGACGCGCACACTATGCTCAACGAATGACCCCATATTGCGTGACATCACCAACCCCTTCATGTCTTTGATGACGTCCTCCTGCTCCTTCTGGAGTGTTTCAAATATCTCCAGGATTTCGCCCATCAGTGAGGTGATCCACTTGCGTTGGTGGTTCCAGATTTTCCGAAACCATTTGGCTTCAGCCTTCTCCTTTCTGTCCCTGGTACTTTCTGGTGGTAGCATAATACAGGCTGTTAGGTTATTCAGCACAGCATCCACCAGCTGCAGCTCGTGCTGGGCAAACCTGCCATCGTGGTGCCAGGGGAACTGTTTGACATTCCCGGCCTGCGCTGACAACATCTTCATCCTTCTCGGCGTCCGAAAGAATCGTACGAGTCCCAGTAGATTAGACTTCCACTTGCCAAACTCCGGTACGGTGCTGACGACCGATTCAATGGCTAAGTCCGACCGGTGACCAGCACACCAGAAAGTTACCAGACCTCTCTGCACTTGGTCAGTAAGCAGACGCCGTAGCCCACCTTGTCTGGCAGTGTTTGCCGATTCGCCGTCAGTGGTGACACCGACGAGCTTCGTGTCTTTACCTCCGGTCAGATCCAAAGCTTTATTCAACATTTCCAGTAGTCCAGGGGTAGGGTTGACATGTAAGGAAGTAAAAATACTTCGTTTTTTGCGAAACCGCTGCTGCCGGTGGCACTCCACCGTCAAAAAAATTTCATAAACAGTATTTAGTCGACAGACCAACATTTATTAATATCATCCAATCGCAGGCCAGTTCGCGATCATATTTGCATACAAACCTCTCTTTGGGAAATCGACGCAACCACTGTTTTATATACAGGTCAGTGAACGGAGTCTGCCAAATATTGGCATAGGTCAGGTCAAGGCCTTTGACATAAAATGTCACTTCGAGCACACGATACTTGAACGCCATCTCAAACAATGATGCAAACGTCTCCGTTGCACCATATAAACTATTAACCAGTAAGTTTCCTGTACGTGTTATAAATATTAAAATTTGCGATTTAAACATTGTATTGATAATCCCCATACACTGACACAATTCTGATACTCGTGAGCGAACGCGCATCGTGGATCGAGAACTACACCGATTTTCGTCCAGTGTCAGCTGCGGCCTTACCGGCTTACGTCAGCGTTAAACAGCATTTTACTTTCACGAATAAAATTCATATTGAGATGTTTAATAAATTCATAGTAATGGTTACTTTAGAGAAATAAAGAGTAAAGAATTGATGAGCTGCTATTTGACAGCATCTTTTCCCAGCAATGGCTTATTCAAGCTGACCCATGATATCAGGGATTAAATCTTAATTACAATTAGCAATAGCAATCCTCTGTTGCACTGGTCTATCGTCTGATAAATTCTAGCCCCAGCTGGTACCAGGTAACCAACACAGCTAAACACAGCTGCTAAAGCGTGTTGTTTCAATGTTTGTGTGAGCTGATAAGACATTTCTGGGAGACACGAGAAGGTGGGGGTTCACAAGGCAGATGGCTTCATCAACCAGGCATGAAACGTCTGTTAATTTTATTATGGGCAGTGGTATTACTTCTGAGCAGTTTCCCTGAGAGGCTGCTTCTGATGCCGCTGCTGCATTTACCTGACAGTATTTGGTGTTGTGAGCTCTCATTAATGATAATGTAATTTTCCAAGCATCCAAGTGAGCACCATGTTCAAGGGTGGCAGACCGAATGACCAGCTAAGGCTGGCTGGGAACACTCTGTTATAGGCAGAGTGGTTGGAAAATAGTTGCCAAATGCAAGCTATGTAATTTATATAATATTACTCATGATGTTGTTGTTATTTCTAAGTGTTGTACTTTTACTTCTATTTCTACTTTTACTTCTACTTCAAGTACTTTTGAAAAGTAGTTTTACTTTTTACTCAGGTACTTTTTTTACAAAGTACTTTTACTTTTACTCAAGTACTTTTTAGGTTAATTACTTTTACTCCAGTACAAAATTAAAGTAATTCAGTCAACCCTGTCCAGGGGAGTAGTTAGTGGAAGTTTCTGAATCCTTAATTCCGGCACCCATGTGCATGAACGACTTCCGGTTCCGGTTGCGCGCGCAGCCAATCAGAGCGCCCCCTGACGGTTGTAGGAACACCACAAACCGTGCGTAGCGCCCCCTAGCGACTGTAGGAGTACTGAAAGATAACCAGTAGCCATCGATAGTGGACATAGGAACGACTGCCCGTTAACAGCGGTCAATAATAGTATAATTAATAACTGAGATGAAAGAGTAAGTTAACAGTGGTCATTAATAACTGAGATCAAAGGACCTAATGAGGAGACGAGAAACGAACAGAACACGGTATCGTACGGTGCACACGTATTTTATTGAATACAACAAAGCGGCAGCAGTACAAACGAGGCGATCGTATTTCATTGGATACAACGAGGAGGGTATGATGATGATGATGAGGCGACTTGCGAATGTTGACCATCGCACCAGAGGTCGCGAACTTACGGGTGTCTCCACCTCGCCAGAGGTTCGAGGGCGAGCTTACGGGTGGTGCGACCACCGCGCCAGAGGCTCAGTCTATGTACGATAGTACGGTATACCCTTTTTCAGTAGGTTAATCCAATCGAACACGCGACAATCGTTAGCGACCAGATCGGTGTGGAAAGCGTTTACGAAAGTTCTCATAGGAGAACCGTTACAACGAAGCATTATATAAGCTACGCAATATTGTCCGCAAACGTTAGACAGAGGACTCTGAAGTCTCTTGCTATTATGAGTCCACTCGGAACAGTGTTTGTTCAAGAAGGTGCGGAACGTCGCGTGACGAGGCGGCAGACCGTACGAACAGAAGTATTCGCCGCGCCCGTCGGAGGACAGGTACAGCGCTATCCAATGTTCGCCCGGTTCGTCGCCGTCGTCGGTGTTGCACACGAAGGCGATCGGCAAAGCGTCTATTTTTTTAGGAAGTCCATCTTTGGGTACGACGCCGCCAAAGACGGACGCGGTGTTCGGATCCATCGCCAGTAGACGGGCGATCTGCAGGGTGTCCATCTCAGTAGTCGTAGATGACGTTGCGGTTCTTGTCGATTTCCAGCACGGATTCGAATTCGGCGTAGGCGACGACGTTCACGGTGGTCCGAAGCGCTTCTCGGAAATGAAATTCTATGCGCAGGTTGCCCTTTTGCACCAGATGGAAGCAGGGACCGTCGCACTGGTCGGGGGTCAGGTCGAAACAGAAGAAGGTGTAGCCGTCTCGGTAGTCGTCGCGAGTCAGACCGTTCCCCTCGTCCTGCCAGATCTTGCCGGTCGAGGTGAACAGGCTCGCGTAGCTCCTGGCGAAGAGGTTTTCTGCGAAGTCGGGCTGGTAGGGTTTGGCGGGTATCTGACGTCCGTCCACGTACACCGAGTGGAAGCCTATGGCGTTGTTCTTGGCGTGAAACGGGTATTTATCGTATACGCCGTTGTAGGCGTCGTTGTCGATGCAGCACAGTACGAGACGTTTCGGAAGGGTACCGAGGAACAGGTTCTCGTGCGTGTGCGATAGAGCTCCCGCGGGAATGGAGTACACCTTGCAGTCGACGGGTCGTAACAGATACTTGACCGTGTTCCTCTCGAGAGCCTTGATGTGAGCCACCTGCACGGCGGGATTGAGGGTGGCCTTCTTGACGAACAAGGCTGCGTTGACGATGGTTATCTTGTAATCGAGGTGGGGTCCACCAGCCATCAGCGCAAACGAGGGCTTGCTACGCACCAGTCGTATCTTGATGTCGACTCCGTTGATCAGGAATTTATCTTGCAGAAACATTTCCACGTGGAGACGACCCATCATGTCGACCACGCGACTGCCGGTTATGTACTCTCGTCGAGTCGAAGAGGTCACGAGCGTGCCGTTCAGGTAGACGTCGACCTGGCTGAACAGCGAATGCAGCCAGTTGTTCACCGGTCCCACGGGTTCGGCCGCGTCGAGAACGTGTCCGTTGGTTCGCGTCACCTTCGCCTGCACGTGTAGCATCGTGTTGGCGAGATCCAGGTAATCGTCTCCCGATCCGGGGATGAGGAATTCTATCGGTCCTCCAGAGTCCAGAGAGGCCGTGGGTTGATGTTCCACCACGTGACTGTCGCTGATGCAGTTCTGAGTGGGGGGTACGGTAAAGAAATCCAGCTCGGTCTTGACTCCCTCGCACGACTGTCTATGCACGAAAGCCATTGTCGAATATGTCGGCCTCTCGTTTCTTGGACGTCTGTCTCTTGCGTCGTCTCTTTACTGCAGTGAATGTCGTCTTTGCCGACGGTCGTTTTATACGTTTACCGGGGGGGACCCGAAGACCGCTCAGCACGGCGTCGGTGACGCGTCGTTTGGCAGCCGTTTTTATGTTCTGGCCTGATAAGACGTCGCCGGCTATGCGAACGCCGGTCTTCAACGCTCCCTTACTCAAAGCCACGGCACCTCTCTTGATGAGCGGCATGGCGCTGCGCAACAGACCGCCGAACAGACTGCCCAGTCCGTGACCTCGCTGGTATTGCGCACCGGCGAAGTAGGGCAGCGCACCGCCAGCCCGTCGCGCGTAATAATCGTTGTAATTCATCAGAACAGTCCGGTCCTGCGTCGACGAAAATGAAGCGTCACCGTTACTCTGCCGTATTCGAATGGCACGCGTCGACCCATGTCGTCTCTTATATCCACCTCGATCGAGTGGAAGTTCGAGCACAACAGAGGTACGTAGTGAACGTTAGTGAAACGATCGGACACCCTGTCACCGTGACGGCCGCTAATCGGAAGGGCTCGCAACAGAGGCGCGAGAGTGTCACCCACTATACGAGACTCCACGATGTCCGTGTAGACGTATAGGGTGTCGAACCCCTGCGTCATGTTCACCACATCGTCGGCCTCGACGTGGAAGGGGTACGAGGAGTCGGAAGGGTGGGAGTCGATGACGGGGGATGACGTAACCGTCTCCGGCTCGCTGGCTACGGATCTACGGAATCCTAACATGGACGCCGTCGCGCTGTGGTACGGTATGGTGAACATGGTGTTCGCTGTCATGTGTAACGTCATTTTTTGAGTGACGGGACTATAGCTCATTTGAGCCCGTGTCTCCGCCGTCCACAGACTGTACAGTCCTTTGTTGACGTGATACATCAATGTTAACGGATCGTCGTAATACCCACACGACAACTTCGTACGTCGGGACGTGTCCGAAGCATCGATCGTGTTGAGGAATAACCAGACATCGTTCTCTGTGACGTTGTACCAAGTGTGCGGATACTGGATCTCTGCCAACCCACACTCCCACTCGCCGGTCAGATCGATGCGTTGAGGCAAGTCCGTGATGTAATGGGTCAAGGTGTTGTCGAGGTGCGTCTTCATAGAAGCGTTGCTAGGCAGCGTCATGTAGAAATCAGTCGCCATTGCGTCTCAACGTGGGATTGGGCAGTAGGTAACCCGACGAACTACTCAATAGAGCCGTCCACAGATTAGAATCGCCGTGACCTACAGTCAGGTTGTAGATGGCTATCACGATGACCGTGTACAAGATGACGACCTGACACAGAAAAACTATCTCCTCTTTGGGACACTCGGTGCCGAACAGATGCCAAGGAGTACTGTCGTTCGACGCGTCGGTACAATCCTCCTCCTCTATGACGGCGGTGGCGGTCTGCGGTGTCGTGTCTTGTGACATAATGACAACCCGCCTTACGCGATGCTAGTCTTTATAGAGGAGTGCCTTGGCATCGATCCAGCTGTTGAATTTGGACGGATATCCGAACCATTTCACCAAAGCCTCCGTTCGTCCGCCGACCTTACGACGCTGCAGTACCGATTCGACGCGGTACACTTTATCGTCCGGTACCGACACTTTCTGCAGCTCCTGTTCGTAGAAGGTGCCGTCCAGCGCATCGCCGAGATCGTCCCGCAGGCGGTACACGGGCGGCTCGGAGGGATGAACTTCGTGTACGGTGAACACCTCTTCGCTCCAGTTCGTCTCGTAGCCCTTTTCGAAAGTGCCTTTGTACTTGCTGACGCGCACGCGATCCGACACGTTCAACTTGGGCACGCCCTTACCGTCGTGTCCATACAGACGTTGCCACACCTTTTCTTGATTCTTTGCATTGACCTGCGACGGAGCCATACCGATGCTGCGGTGGCGGGTGTCGTTGTACGTTCGCACCAGGTCCGGAAGGACGTCGATGTAACGCCACGTCTGAAGTTTCGTGAAGTAGTGCCATATACGCGTCTTCAATGTTCTGTTGAATCGTTCCACGATGCTCGCCTTCGTCTCCGCGTTGTGCGTGGAGAAGTGATGGACGCCGCGTTTCCTAAAGAGAGCCTGAACGGATTTATTAAGAAATTCCATTCCTCGATCCGTCTGCAACGTCTGCGGCCGGTCGTCTGCGAACGCGATTTGCGTCAGGTCGACGAGATCGGCCTGCCACTGTTGATTCATACCGCCCACGATGACGCATCGTCTCTTGAAACGCCATCTCGCCGGCTTGTGTAAGCTGTAGGCGTCCTGTTCCGACAACCATTGCGCGACTATTTTCCGCGGCGCGTGCGTGACGCGTCGCAAGGCATCGACTCCGCCGTAACTGCCTACCCGATTCGGGTCGAAGTAGACCTCCTTCAGTCTCTTCGACGTCATTAAAACAGAAGTTCCGATGCGTTGACGGTGACGTTGACGACTCCGGAGTACTGACGAACGACGAGGAGTGCGCTGACGTATAGTAGGACGCACGTTATCGCTCCCACAACGGTAGCGACTGAACAACAGTCTAGTAACGAAGAAGCCATAGGTCGAATAACGCCCGTTGTACAAGAATGTGGGCTATACCGTCGGCGAGTGCGTAAAGTCCAACGAAAAATATCGAAGCGACGACGGAACGGTACGCGTCCTGCGGATCCAACGACTTGAGTGCGTTACGGCTACGATATAATCTCCTTATAAGTCGTCCCAACTCATCAATTCGGAGGGTGGCGTAGGTAGGGAATGTTCCATTCGACGTTCAAGGGGTGACCAGCTTAACGATCGTCGTTGTCGTCGTGGTGTAGCAGCGGCGGGAGTCGCTGCCTGTTGTATGTAGGCTTTCCTGGCAGCGTTACCGACCAACTCCATGGGTATGTTGATGACGCGGAGTTGCCGTGCGAACGACTGCCAACCCGTTGGATCGTCGGTCTTTCTCTTACGCAACAGATCGTGAACGAGATCCACCGCGTTACTTCCGGCAACCGGGACACCCTCGTGTATGAGTTCGCCACGATCGTTCCACGCGATGTTTCTTTTGAGATGTTCCACCAAACGTCTGGCTTTGGCCTGCAGACTCTTGGGAATGGTGTTCACCACGTCGGCTTCCATACTTGAAGCTTCCTCGGGTTCCGTCCCCGCCTCCTTCCCTACCGCGATCACGCGTACCGGTTCCTTGACGCGTTTATCGACCAGGACGTTGTACCGCTGCAACACCTGATTATACAGCGTGACCTTGGTTCCGTCGTCGAGGTCCTTTCTATCGAGGATGGTCTTCATCTCGTCATCGAGGGCTTGCACCTTCTTGCCTACGGTGTCCGTTGGTGGCGGTGGCGAACGCAACGTGTCCAACAGTCGCGGATCCACCAAGGCCATCTTGCGTGCGTGTTCCATGCGTCTACTTCTTGAGCAGCACCTCGCGAAGCAAGGGTAGAAAGACCGAACTCGCCAACGGCGCTAGGAAGGCCGATAGGAAACCTCCGCTCTGCCCCTCGCCGACTTGCGGTTGCAACAAGAGGCGTCTTCTTTCGGCGGCCGGCGTTCGTCTCTGAGACAACTGGCGTAAGTTCGTCCTGTATTTACTCAAACGACGCCTCTGTAATTCGGTCAACGGAATGTTCTTCTTTAGTATGTTGTAGGCACACTCGGCCAGCGCGCACAGCAGATCGGCGTCGGCGTTGGCGATGATGGCCCTTCTCAGTTTGGTACTCTTGCACCTGTTCAGAGCCTGTATGCACAAAATGTGTCTCTTCACCAGAGCAGACATGGTGCGAATGAAGAGATGATTCACGCGTTCGGTCTTTTTATACCTTCGGTAGGTACACGTACTGCACGTCGTCGTCAGGAAAGATGTCCTCGGGCGTGTCCTGTTTGAGATCGACCAATAGATAACCGTGCGGCACCGCCGTGGCGTCTTTAAAAGCGTCTAGCGCGAATTACGTGCGTCCCGGATACATCTGCCGAGCCAAGTGCGACATCTGTGTTGCATCGCGTGGATTCTTGAACACCACCATGTAGTGAGTGTTAAGACTGATGGTACGACTCTGTTTGTTTTTAGGGAACAGGTTCTGTACGAGATACAGCACGGACGTGTTCCTGTGGTGACTTTTTTTAGTGAACAAGGTCGTGACCCGCTCGTCCGTTTCCGTTATGAGATCGTCTATGACGATGAGGTTCCTCGTTGTCGATTCGAACATGGCCGCCGTCGGTAACCCTTCCTCGAACCGCACGTGAGTCAAGTCCGTCGTTGCGTAAGCCTCTTGCCATTCTCCGTAACACCACGTGATCTTTTCGGGAGGTGGATCGATCATCGCAGCGGCGTGACGCAACAGACGCGTCACGAACGTGCTCTTGCCGCATCCCGTCGGTCCGGCGACGATGCACGTGAAGGGATGTTTCCAACGTGCATCCATGATCGCGTATGAAACAAGTGCAGCGTGCATCGCCTTTTCTATACGTCCACCGGACCCGTGGTCACCCAGTCCTCGTGCACCACGCGTTTGGCGTAAAAGTAGGTGGATGCTGCATTTCCCCGACGTCGACACGTGCGGTGGACGATGACGTCGCAACAGATCCTGAACGGCGTGCGTGCAGGAACCGTGTTCGGCATGATCGAGTGCGACATTTGCGTACCGGAAGAATTGCGCAAGCACTTTGCCGAGATGCAGCCCGTGTTCATGAACATCAGTCTGTCTCGGTCCGTTCATGCGCCGATACGCCGAAGAGCACAACATCATGTCGACTCCGAGGCGCATGCTCGTGGGTAGTTATCGTGGCGATAAGATACTGCTCGCAACGCCCCTGCTGCGATGGTATCTGGACCACGGTCTCGAGGTGCTGCACGTTTACCAGGTCATCGAATACGATCCTATTCCGTGTTTCCGACGGTTCGGCGATGCAGTGTCCACGGCCCGACGCGAGGGAGACGTCCACCGAGACAAGACCATCATCGCGGACACCATGAAGTTGCTGGGGAACTCGGGCTACGGAAAGACCATCACCAACGTTGACCGACATCGCGACGTCAGCTACTGCACGGAGAAGGCGGCATCGCTCATGGTCAACGATAAACGGTTCCGACAACTCGACATCGTCGTCGACGATGCGTACGAGATAGAGATGAACAAGAAAACCGTCAAGTACACCCTACCCGTACACGTGGGATTCTTCGTTCTGCAGTACGTGGGGTTGTTTCGGAGCCACCGACAAGTACAGCACCAAAGGACTGAGCAAACGTCACAACACCATCGACAAGGATGCGTTCCTGGAGGTGCTCACCAACCGGCGGAGCGGAAGTGGAAAGAACCGTGGATTCCGGGTGCATAAATCGACCGTTTTGACGTACGTGCAGGAACGGGCGGCCCTCACCTACTTTTACGCCAAACGCGTGGTGCACGAGGACGGGGTGACCACGGGTCCGGTGGACGTATAGAAAAGGCGATGCACGCTGCACTTGTTTCATACGCGATCATGGATGCACGTTGGAAACATCCCTTCACGTGCATCGTCGCCGGACCGACGGGATGCGGCAAGAGCACGTTCGTGACGCGTCTGTTGCGTCACGCCGCTGCGATGATCGATCCACCTCCCGAAAAAATCACGTGGTGTTATGGAGAATGGCAAGAGGCTTACGCAACGACGGACTTGACTCACGTGCGGTTCGAGGAAGGGTTACCGACGGCGGCCATGTTCGAATCGACAACGAGGAACCTCATCGTCATAGACGATCTTATGACGGAAACGGACGAGCGGGTCACGACCTTGTTCACTAAAAAAAGTCACCACAGGAACACGTCCGTGCTGTATCTCGTACAGAACCTGTTCCCTAAAAACAAACAGAGTCGTACCATCAGTCTTAACTCACTACATGGTGGTGTTCAAGAATCCACGCGATGCAACACAGATGTCGCACTTGGCTCGGCAGATGTATCCGGGACGCACGTAATTCGCGCTAGACGCTTTTAAAGACGCCACGGCGGTGCCGCACGGTTATCTATTGGTCGATCTCAAACAGGACACGCCCGAGGACATGCGTCTGCGCACGTGCATCTTTCCTGACGACGACGTGCAGTACGTGTACCTACCGAAGGTATAAAAAGATCGAACGCGTGAATCGTCTCTTCATTCGCACCATGTCTGCTCTGGTGAAGAGACACATTTTGTGCATACAGGCTCTGAACAGGTGCAAGAGTACCAAACTGAGAAGGGCCATCATCGCCAACGCCGACGCCGATCTGCTGTGCGCGCTGGCCGAGTGTGCCTACAACATACTAAAGAAGAACATTCCGTTGACCGAATTACAGAGGCGTCGTTTGAGTAAATACAGGACGAACTTACGCCAGTTGTCTCAGAGACGAACGCCGGCCGCCGAAAGAAGACGCCTCTTGTTGCAACCGCAAGTCGGCGAGGGGCAGAGCGGAGGTTTCCTATCGGCCTTCCTAGCGCCGTTGGCGAGTTCGGTCTTTCTACCCTTGCTTCGCGAGGTGCTGCTCAAGAAGTAGACGCATGGAACACGCACGCAAGATGGCCTTGGTGGATCCGCGACTGTTGGACACGTTGCGTTCGCCACCGCCACCAACGGACACCGTAGGCAAGAAGGTGCAAGCCCTCGATGACGAGATGAAGACTATCCTCGATAGAAAGGACCTCGACGACGGGACCAAGGTCACGCTGTATAATCAGGTGTTGCAGCGGTACAACGTCCTGGTCGATAAACGCGTCAAGGAACCGGTACGCGTGATCGCGGTAGGGAAGGAGGCGGGGACGGAACCCGAGGAAGCTTCTAGTATGGAAGCCGACGTGGTGAACACCATTCCCAAGAGTCTGCAGGCCAAAGCCAGACGTTTGGTGGAACATCTCAAAAGAAACATCGCGTGGAACGATCGTGGCGAACTCATACACGAGGGTGTCCCGGTTGCCGGAAGTAACGCGGTGGATCTCGTTCACGATCTGTTGCGTAAGAGAAAGACCGACGATCCAACGGGTTGGCAGTCGTTCGCACGGCAACTCCGCGTCATCAACATACCCATGGAGTTGGTCGGTAACGCTGCCAGGAGAGCCTACATACAACAGGCAGCGACTCTCGCCGCTGCTACACCACGACGACAACGACGATCGTTAAGCTGGTCACCCCTTGAACGTCGAATGGAACATTCCCTACCTACGCCACCCTCCGAATTGATGAGTTGGGACGACTTATAAGGAGATTATATCGTAGCCGTAATGCACTCATGTCGTTGGATCCGCAGGACACGTACCGTTCCGTCGTCGCTTCGATATTTTTCGTTGGACTTTACGCACTCGCCGACGGTATAGCCCACATTCTTGTACAACGGGCGTTATTCGACCTATGGCTTCTTCGTTACTAGACTGTTGTTCAGTCGCTACCGTTGTGGGAGCGATAACGTGCGTCCTACTATACGTCAGCGCACTCCTCGTCGTTCGTCAGTACTCCGGAGTCGTCAACGTCACCGTCAACGCATCGGACCTTCTGTTTTAATGACGTCGAAGAGACTGAAGGAGGTCTACTTCGACCCGAATCGGGTAGGCAGTTACGGCGGAGTCGATGCCTTGCGACGCGTCACGCACGTGCCGCGGAAAATAGTCGCGCAATGGTTGTCGGAACAGGACGCCTACAGCTTACACAAGCCGGCGAGATGGCGTTTCAAGAGACGATGCGTCATCGTGGGCGGTATGAATCAACAGTGGCAGGCCGATCTCGTCGACCTGACGACGTTGAAAGACGACAACGACGGTATGACCTTTCTCCTCACGATAATCGACGTCTTTTCGAAACGAGCCAGATGCATTCCTATGCCGAGCAAGTCCGCTGCGTCATTGGTCGCGGCGCTGCAAATCGCGTTCGCAGACGACCGGCCGCAGACGTTGCAGACGGATCGAGGAATGGAATTTCTGAATAAATCCGTTCAGGCTCTCTTTAGGAAACGCGGCGTCCATCACTTCTCCACGCACAACGCGGAGACGAAGGCGAGCATCGTGGAACGATTCAACAGAACATTGAAGACGCGCATATGGCACTACTTCACGAAACTTCAGACGTGGCGTTACATCGACGTCCTTCCGGACCTGGTGCGAACGTACAACGACACCCGCCACCGCAGCATCGGTATGGCTCCGTCGCAGGTCAATGCAAAGAATCAAGAAAAGGTGTGGCAACGTCTGTACGGACACGACGGTAAGGGCGTGCCCAAGTTGAACGTGTCGGATCGCGTGCGCGTCAGCAAGTACAAAGGCACTTTCGAAAAGGGCTACGAGACGAACTGGAGCGAAGAGGTGTTCACCGTACACGAAGTTCATCCCTCCGAGCCGCCCGTGTACCGCCTGCGGGACGATCTCGGCGATGCGCTGGACGGCACCTTCTACGAACAGGAGCTGCAGAAAGTGTCGGTACCGGACGATAAAGTGTACCGCGTCGAATCGGTACTGCAGCGTCGTAAGGTCGGCGGAGACGAACGGAGGCTTTGGTGAAATGGTTCGGATATCCGTCCAAATTCAACAGCTGGATCGATGCCAAGGCACTCCTCTATAAAGACTAGTATCGCGTAAGGCGGGTTGTCATTATGTCACAAGACACGACACCGCAGACCGCCACCGCCGTCATAGAGGAGGAGGATTGTACCGACGTGTCGAACGACAGTACTCCTTGGCATCTGTTCGGCACCGAGTGTCCCAAAGAGGAGATAGTGTGTCTGTGTCAGGTCGTCATCTTGTACACGGTCATCGTGATAGCCATCTACAACCTGACTGTAGGTCACGGCGATTCTAATCTGTGGACGGCTCTGTTGAGTAGTTCGTTGAGTTACCTACTGCCCAATCCCACGTTGAGACGCAATGGCGACTGATTTCTACATGACGCACCTTGACTCATTACATCACGGACTTGCCTCAACGCATCGATCTGACCGGCGAGTGGGAGTGTGGGTTGGCAGAGATCCAGTATCCGCACACTTGGTACAACGTCACAGAGAACGATGTCTGGTTATTCCTCAACACGATCGATGCTTCGGACACGTCCAGACGTACGAAGTTGTCGTGTGGGTATTACGACGATCCGTTAACATTGATGTATCACGTCAACAAGGGACTGTACAGTCTGTGGACGGCGGAGACACGGGCTCAAATGAGCTATAGTCCCGTCACTCAAAAAATGACGTTACACATGACAGCGAACACCATGTTCACCATACCGTACCACAGCGCGACGGCGTCCATGTTAGGATTCCGTAGATCCGTAGCCAGCGAGCCGGAGACGGTTACGTCATCCCCCGTCATCGACTCCCACCCTTCCGACTCCTCGTACCCCTTCCACGTCGAGGCCGACGATGTGGTGAACATGACGCAGGGGTTCGACACCCTATACGTCTACACGGACATCGTGGAGTCTCGTATAGTGGGTGACACTCTCGCGCCTCTGTTGCGAGCCCTTCCGATTAGCGGCCGTCACGGTGACAGGGTGTCCGATCGTTTCACTAACGTTCACTACGTACCTCTGTTGTGCTCGAACTTCCACTCGATCGAGGTGGATATAAGAGACGACATGGGTCGACGCGTGCCATTCGAATACGGTAGAGTAACGGTGACGCTTAATTTTCGTCGACGCAGGACCGGACTGTTCTGATGAATTACAACGATTATTACGCGCGACAGGCTGGCGGTGCGCTGCCCTACTTCGCCGGTGCGCAATACCAGCGAGGTCACGGACTGGGCAGTCTGTTCGGCGGTCTGTTTCGCAGCGCCATGCCGCTCATCAAGAGAGGTGCCGTGGCTTTGGGTAAGGGAGCGTTGAAGACCGGCGTTCGCATAGCCGGCGACGTCTTATCAGGCCAGAACATAAAAACGGCTGCCAAACGACGCGTCACCGACGCCGTGCTGAGCGGTCTTCGGGTCCCCCCCCCCCCCGGTAAACGTATAAAACGACCGTCCGCAAAGACGACATTCACTGCAGTAAAGAGACGACGCAAGAGACAGACGTCCAAGAAACGAGAGGCCGACATATTCGACAATGGCTTTCGTGCATAGACAGTCGTGCGAGGGAGTCAATACCGAGCTGGATCTCTTTACCGTACCCCCCACTCAGAACTGCATCAGCGACAGTCACGTGGTGGAACATCAACCCACGGCCTCTCTGGACTCTGGAGGACCGATAGAATTCCTCATCCCCGGATCGGGAGACGATTACCTGGATCTCGCCAACACGATGCTACACGTGCAGGCGAAGGTGACGCGAACCAACGGACACGTTCTCGACGCGGCCGAACCCGTGGGACCGGTGAACAACTGGCTGCATTCGCTGTTCAGCCAGGTCGACGTCTACCTGAACGGCACGCTCGTGACCTCTTCGTCCAACACGTACGCGTATCGATCCTACATAGAGACGCTGCTGAGTTACGGACCCGACGCCAAGTCGACGCAGCTGACGAATCAGCTGTGGTACAAGGACAAGGCTAGTCGCATGGACGCCGTCGAGCTAGCCGTCGGACCCGATCCTAACCACGGGTTCATGACTCGACGAGAGTACATAACCGGCAGTCGCGTGGTCGACATGATGGGTCGTCTCCACGTGGATATGTTTCTGCAAGATAATTTCCTGATCAACGGAGTCGACGTCAAGATACGACTGGTGCGTAGCAAGCCCTCGTTTGCGCTGATGGCTGGTGGACCCCACCTCGATTACAAGATAACCATCGTCAACGCAGCCTTGTTCGTCAAGAAGGCCACCCTCAATCCCGCCGTGCAGGTGGCTCACATCAAGGCTCTCGAGAGGAACACGGTCAAGTATCCGTTACGACCCGTCGACTGCAAGGTGTACTCCATTCCCGCGGGAGCTCTATCGCACACGCACGAGAACCTGTTCCTCGGTACCCTTCCGAAACGTCTCGTACTGTGCTGCATCGACAACGACGCCTACAACGGCGTATACGATAAATACCCGTTTCACGCCAAGAACAACGCCATAGGCTTCCACTCGGTGTACGTGGACGGACGTCAGATACCCGCCAAACCCTTCCAGCCCGACTTCGCAGAAAACCTCTTCGCCAGGAGCTACGCGAGCCTGTTCACCTCGACCGGCAAGATCTGGCAGGACGAGGGGAACGGTCTGACTCGCGACGACTACCGAGACGGCTACACCTTCTTCTGTTTCGACCTGACCCCCGACCAGTGCGACGGTCCCTGCTTCCATCTGGTGCAAAAGGGCAACCTGCGCATAGAATTTCATTTCCGAGAAGCGCTTCGGACCACCGTGAACGTCGTCGCCTACGCCGAATTCGAATCCGTGCTGGAAATCGACAAGAACCGCAACGTCATCTACGACTACTGAGATGGACACCCTGCAGATCGCCCGTCTACTGGCGATGGATCCGAACACCGCGTCCGTCTTTGGCGGCGTCGTACCCAAAGATGGACTTCCTAAAAAAATAGACGCTTTGCCGATCGCCTTCGTGTGGAACACCGACGACGGCGACGAACCGGGCGAACATTGGATAGCGCTGTACCTGTCCTCCGACGGGCGCGGCGAATACTTCTGTTCGTACGGTCTACCGCCTCGTCACGCGACGTTCCGCACCTTCTTGAACAAACACTGTTCCGAGTGGACTTATAATAGCAAGAGACTTCAGAGTCCTCTGTCTAACGTTTGCGGACAATATTGCGTAGCTTATATAATGCTTCGTTGTAACGGTTCTCCTATGAGAACTTTCGTAAACGCTTTCCACACCGATCTGGTCGCTAACGATTGTCGCGTGTTCGATTGGATTAACCTACTGAAAAAAGGTATACCGTACTATCGTACATAGACTGAGCCTCTGGCGCGGTGGTCGCACCACCCGTAAGCTCGCCCTCGAACCTCTGGCGAGGTGGAGACACCTGTAAGTTCGCGACCTCTGGTGCGATGGTCAACATTCGCAAGTCGCCTCATCATCATCATCATCATACCCTCCTCGTTGTATCCAATGAAATACGATCGCCTCGTTTGTACTGCTGCCGCTTTGTTGTATTCAATAAAATACGTGTGCACCGTACGATACCGTGTTCTGTTCGTTTCTCGTCTCCTCATTAGGTCCTTTGATCTCAGTTATTAATGACCACTGTTAACTTACTCTTTCATCTCAGTTATTAATGATACTATTATTGACCGCTGTTAACGGGTCGTTCCTATGTCCACTATCGATGGCTACTGGTTATCTTTCAGTACTCCTACAGTCGCTAGGGGGCGCTACGCACGGTTTGTGGTGTTCCTACAACCGTCAGTGGGCGCTCTGATTGGCTGCGCGCGCAACCGGAACCGGAAGTCGTTCATGCACATGGGTGCCGGAATTAAGGATTCAGAAACTTCCACTAACTACTCAGGGGCACCGTTCTGTTACAGGAACAAATTCCACATTTGTGCCATTTTCTCGCATTGCGGCCAAAAGATGGTCCGACGCCAAACAAGCGAGAAATCGCATTGGCCACGTTCCGACGAAGACCGTTTCGATTAGGCAGTCGTTGTATACGTCGACGGCCATTCGCTGAAGCATCGCAAAAACAGTCTTATTGTAAGCAGTGAGTGCGCGTAGCCATGGATGCGACGTTGTGCACTCTTCCTAGGCTTCGTCCATCTTCTTATTTGTTTGTTGCTGCGATGTGCGTCTCAGAGGTCATATGGTCAATGACCCTATCCAGCCTACCATTACAGTCCGCCCTGACGCCGCTTGCGATTGCTATAGTGCCACTTTTAGAACTTTTCTTTGCTATCTCCTCATACTCCTGATATATTAGGACTAGAATGTGAGCCGTTATCGGCCACACTTCTTTGCCGAAAATGAACGAAGCTCCGGGAATTTGTTGACAACATCTACACTAGTTAACGGAATTCCTTTGTACGTCAGTGTGCGGGAAATTGACGATCTCTGGCCTGAAGTTGCGTTGTCGGTTTCCTGACCAGGTGTCTGGGTAAGGTAATGATCTTCGCCGTCAGGAGTGTGGTCAGGTGTGATGGCAGTGGGCGGATCATGGCTTCTTGATGAACTGTCACTCGGGCGCCCTTTTTTAAAATGTAAGATGTCCCTCTGAGCCGTATCAGTAAATTGATTTTTGTGGACACATTTCCTTTCTATTACTTTGGAACTTTCTTGATTACGCCACCAGTGAAAATGAACTGAAACACACTAACAAAAAGAATACAAATTAAGCCCTACAATGGGTTGGTTAGGGAGAATGGGGGCACGCGTGGGGGGGGGCGGCGGGGCAAGTTGGTTTGACTGTGGGGGGATGCAAATGATAGGGCTGTATGTTAAAAAAGTGCCCTGGCCCTAACCATAATGATATTGTGACGATGGTCGTGGTGCAATCAACTTGTCTCTTCTATGCTGTCGTAGTGTCCCTAGCTTGGTACGAGAAGTTAGGCAGATCATTCTATCATTAGATGCATACACTTCTATGACATTCGGATATTTAATCATCGCCTCTCGGCTAGGTTTGATTGGTTGAATGAATCATATAACTGCGTCGAAAATCTACTTTCAAACCAAAGAGTGCCGATCTCGTCTACTCTTCGAAATAATATCATATCATTATAATTATGTTGGCAGTGGTATATTAGACAACTTCAACGACATGATATCGTTAGCTAGTGTCCATCAAACATAAGAACGCCGGACTGAAGCATCCGTACATAGCTGAGTGAGATCGCCATTTGTCTTCATGAACGCGAAGGTCAACGCACTTCTGCAGGGTAGCGGACATAACTATGTTGGCTCGTATCGGATGTATCGGCTGTTTATCGCCACTTAGCTAAGTGAGACGTGTCGAGGTATACTGAGCACTCAACCTCTTGGACGGAGCACTCTTTGTTGTTCTACAAGACTGGGACAGCTGTCGCCACGGTTGAAACAAGCTCACGATTGTAAATGTTGAGGACGGGGTAAAAACGTACATTTATAAAAAAAAACTCAAATGTTACTGCATAATTATTATTAAGAAATACACATATATACCACCAGTTGTACCAGGTGACCTGCCCCAAGATAATGTTGTTAGGATGTCCTGTCCATGGATAGTAATAACATTTTGACATTAGGAATCAACGACCGTTCATTATTGTTGCACAAGTCCCCACTAATCCGTGCCCCTCTAGACCCAGACATCGCACAGTCAGTTTTGACAATGGTGGCCATTAGAGTTTAAAATTCCTGCATCGACCACTTGGAACATTTATTCAAGGATTCTCTTTAAATGTTCACACCACATTTTACATCAACTAACATGCATCCTGTGTGAAAATTATACGTTCAGAAAAACGCTTCGTCAGTCTTGACTGATTCTCAATTATAGTTGAGTTAGGCCCGGTAGGCCCAACTGGTACTTCGTTGATGTGTCAGCCGTAAGTGATTGTTTATTGCCATCGTGTGAAAGCTCTAATGCAGCAGAACAAAACATTACCTTCACACTTTATTTGCAGACAAGGTTTATGATGGTAACTATTTGTTTATTTGCACTATGACAACAACAGCAAAACAGTCTACAATGGCACCAGCACATCGGTGTACAGTGCAACCTCACTATTAAGGTCACCATCGGGTCCGGGTGGCTGTATTACCAAGGTGACCATAAACGGAGGTTCAACTGTACATGTATTAATGTGGGTATACCTATGTATCAGCACATAACGTTATTTATTTTATAATTTCTAATGTACGGTAAAAGGATCAAATCGTGAGTTCAGATGTTTGTTGTGTGTTAGATACTTTTTGTATAACACAATTCCGAAATCACCCTGTGGTTTGGTCAATAATGAGATGTGCGGCCATACCCCTAGGTACTGGCATACCCCAAGGTACTGGCATACCCTAGGGTACTGGCATGCCCCGATTTCCCCTACACATTCACTACACAGATTAAGTAAGCATTTCAGTCTTTCTCATGGATGTTTTTCTCCAGAAACTTACATGCTACAAAAACTGTACAAACTGTACAAACTCCCCTGTATACACATCTGTGGTGTCTTTATTGAATATCCAGCAACAAGATGTCCTATCATACAATCTACTGTTTCACCAGAACACACACTACTGGTGCTACAACACACAAATTAACAAAACAATATATTCAGCCAGTATCTCATAGTTTGAAACAACCAACAACAATTGTAGTACTGACATAGTGCAGTAGTAGGAAGTCATAATTTTATGTATAAAAGAATATACATAACTTTTACGTATGGCATACATTTTTGTTGGAATCATGATTTTACAGAGTGTAAATGTCCCAGATGTAGAAAGATCACTGTGCCTCCAAACACGCACCCCTACGATCGGCCCGGTCAAGGGATGAACTGAACTGAATCAAAGTGTAATGATTAAATGGCAAACTTAATAACTGTACACATAAATATATAACATAAAGGCAATTAGGCCTATACTATTTCAATATTACTTACAATACATCACAATAGTTAACAGTTTTGTTTCATCACTTACATTTCCTGAATGGATGTTGTTTTCGCATTAGTTACATAGTCTCACATCGAGTTGCTAGTGCATCGTGAATATTATTCTTAGTAAATAAATTAACAATATTATAACCATGACAATTTGACAATGTATGCTGCTATTTTATAATAATTTACAACACAATAAATTTGCATTTACTGTTGTCATAATTACATAAATACAATCAGGTACCCTGCTATTTCATGCAGTCATAAAGTCAACAGTCATGGTGGAATTTATAATAACAATATTTTGTATATTTATTTATATTTAATAATAGATTACATTACTGGTGTTCTATACACAACAAACACCACCAAACAACATATATAACTGTACACACATATGGACACTAGGGTGCATGCACTATTCCCACATATGTACACTAAGTTGCATGCACTATTCACACATATGGACACTAGGGTGCATGCATTATTCACACATATCTATGAACACAGAATGTGACTGTACCCTAAACCATACTGTATAATATATTGCACACAAAATGTGAATTTTCTTTAGCATACAAAAGTAGTTTTTTTGGAGCATCAAGCCAATGTGGACTGTCTGTCATAAGATGACAACAATATCATGATCCAGTGACAAATCTATCTCTCATCCATGAACAACAACCTATCAGCACTGCAGGTGTCACATCCTAATAACCTATCATCACTACAGATGTCATCCGAATAACAACATATCAGCACTGCAGGTGTCACATCCTAGCAACAACCCAGCAGCACTGCATCCTAATAAACAAATTTAAGCACTCGAGGTGTCACATTCTAACAACAACTTATCAGCACTGCAGATGTCACATTCTAACAACAACCTATCAGCACTGCAGGTGTCACATTCTAACAAAAACTTATTAGCACTGCAGGTGTCACATCCCATCAACAACATATATGCACGGCAGGTGTCACATCCTAACAACAACATACCAGCACTGTTGGTGTCACATCCTAACAACAACATACCAGCACTGTTGGTGTCATATCCTAACAACAACATATCATCACTGCAGATGTCATCATAACAACAACCTAAAGCACTGCATGTGTTACACCCTAAAACAACAACAATGACAACAGTCTATCAGGACTGCAGGTGACATATCCTAAAACAAAAACATCTGCACTGCACATGTCATACCAAAGCAACTGTTTTATTGAGTTAGGTAGATACAATAAAAGCAAACACATCTGCATTTTACAAGTTCACAGCTTTGAACATAGTATATATATATATATATATATATATATATATATATATATATATATACATATACATATACATATACATATATATATATATAGTATATCTAACAATTCATCTAACAATATTGATCCTTGAGTACATTTTACAACAACATCACAACTCTCTCACCAGATTATATCATCTAATGGAACCTACTACTGAACATATTGAACACATTATTCACATGAGCCATAATAAGTATGTATAGTTTACACATATTCACAAGATTACTACATCATTTTCAGTTGGTCTCCTGGACAGTTTTGCAATGCATCATCTGTTACCAGGTACCTTGCCTTCTACATACACACACTGATGACTACTCACTTGGCCTTTAATTACAGTGAAGGTCGCCATTCAACTGAATGATGATTAACCAATGGTGACCTGAAACAAGGGTATCTATCACTAGTCATGGACACACATTATTTAACCAGTTAGAAAGATGATGATACAGTATATTTCAAGCAAAAATATGTAATTCACTTGTTATATTCTGTCAATTCTCATATGAAAAATGAATAGTTTGGAAATGCATTAATAAATGCCCATTGTATAGTGTTTTACTAATGTATAGTGTTTTACTAATGGAGATACTTCCTAGAAATGCCCATTGTATAGTGTTTTACTAATGGAGATACTTCCTAGAAATGCCCATTATATAGTGTTTTACTAATGGAGATACTTCCTAGAAATGTGACTAACACATTTACTCATGAGATACAAAACTAGTGCCCCTCACATCTTTCTTGACGCAGCTGAATTGGACTCTCGATTAGCTAACAATGTTGTTACATGTATGCAATAATCATAAATTACTACTAGATAAATAGACGTGTGATTTAGAGCATGCTAGTAATAGTTAGATGCGTGCATGCGTAAGTATGTACATGCATATGTATGTGTGTGCATTTGTTCTTGCATTATTGTGCATATACCTCACTCATAATGTGTAGAATTTGGAAAACTTATTATCATAAGCAGTGTGAGAACACAATAGAGAGAAGTGCAGTGTTCAATCCAAGGTTGCTATTTTGTGATTGACATTTTCTGAACATTTGTTACATGGGATTCTGCACATTATTTTCTACAAAAATCAATCTCCAGTCTGACATTAGTTAGAACAATAGACAGAAATAATACATGAAGCATGAATTTATTTTAAGATGATCAAAAACATGTGTTGTCCACCAACAGTATGGCAATAATCATGTCAATGACACATCCGTATTTGAAGTGGTAGTTTTGGAAGATGGACATATCCTGCTCAGTAAGCTGATGGAGAAACATGGATGACCAAGGCTGCAGTACTGTCATTAATTCACAAATGTTCACACATACTAATAGCTGCCTATCAGTTGCAGTTAGTTTCCAACACGCATTTAGCTGAGTCAAGATCAGTGTGTCATTTTGGGTCTAGTAGTGCACAAGTTACAGATATAAATTTTTAGCAAAACCTAGCCATATTTTTTGCTAAGTAGTAGGCCATAGTAGGTATAGCATTTCTTTCAGTTTGATTTGTTCTTATGGAGTTCAATAATAAAGTAAATAACTTTGGAATAAAAAATGCTTGGAAGCATCATTGTACATATTTCATCTTTGAGAAACAGTTGAACAAAATAGTTGTTTTAATGCATATATCTTTATCCTACCCAATTCCCAAAGATATAAACTAGCATACTGGTATTGTTTCCTGAATAATGGTATCTTCACACACAAGTTATTAGTGCCTTAAAACAAGTGTTTCATACATGTGAGACTTTCATGTGAGACTTTCAGGCATGTGAGGTTTATTTTATGGAAAATGTCTATCAATGAACTTTCCGTAGTGTCCATACCATTTTGTTTGCAAGAAGAGTATATATCATTTCTTTCAGTTTGGTTTGTTTCTAGGTAGTTCAATATTGTTTATGCATAGTAATAATGTAACTAGCTTTGGAATAAACAATGCATGGAAGCACTTTTTGTCTTTCAGCAAAAGCTGATCAAAAGAAATTCATGACATTTTTTATTTTAATACTAAATTATCCCCAAAACATAAAATAGCATACTGGTAGTGTATTCTAAATATATTATCTTCATATACAAGTTATTATTGTATTTAAACAAGTTTTTCATACATGTTGTGAGGTGGTTTATTTTATGGAAAAGGTCTCTTCACAACCCATCCGTAGTGTCCTTAACACTGATTGATATTCCAACATATGATCAAACACAACACAAACACTAAACATGAATACCCAACCAAAATTTTTTTTTACATCCTCATGATATCAAAGTTGATAATAAAATAGAAATTAGACCAATACATTTACTTTATTTTTTGAATAAAATGCAAAGTGTTTGACATGCTGATCTTGACTCGGCCAATAATTAGTTATCAGTCTGCTAAATAATAAAAGTAAAGATCTATTGCTATTAGTTAAGAAGTCAACAGATATTGCTACTTATAGCTATCTAGAAATTAAAATTATATCAATGGCATTATATCTTAAAGTAGGCAATGCAAAGTATTGCCACAATTTGGTTATGTTTTGTACATTACAACATATAGATAGTGATGATTCATAGTTGGCAGTCAGGGAGGAAAACAATTGTAGCTAGAAGAGTAAGAAGTTAGTAGCCCTGGGTAGTTACAATCAGAGTTAGTGGCATGCATACTTAGTAGTCAGTAGACAACATGCTTGCAGACGCGTGGCCGGTGTTGGCGACAGGAGGCGAATACCTTAAGTAGGTCTGATAGGTGTTGCCATTGTAGCTTTTGGGGTCCATGTCATAGTCAGAGGACTGGCGGCGCACGAGACGTGAGCAACGTGACCGACAGTGGCAGTATGTGTGACACGCACTGCGCAGACTGCGCTGGAAGTTGTTCGACATGATGCTGTAGATGATGGGATTGACACAGCTCTGGATGTATGGTAACAGGTGGATGACCAACTACAACAAAGACAGAGTGGAATCAGTGTGGAGATGTATGGTAACAGGTGGATGACCAACTACAACAAAGACAGAGTAGAATCACAGTGGAGGTGCTTGGTAACAGGTGGATGACCAACTACAACAAAGACAGAGTGGAATCACTGTGGAGATGCTTGGTAACAGGTGGATGACCAACTACAACAAAGACAGAGTGGAATCACTGTGGAGATGCTTGGTAACAGGTGGATGACCAACTACAACAAAGACAGAGTGGAATCACTGTGGAGATGCTTGGTAACAGATGGATGACCAACTACAACAAAGACAGAGTGGAATCACTGTGGAGATGCTTGGTAACAGGTGGATGACCAACTACAACAAAGACAGAGTGGAATCACTGTGGAGATGCTTGGTAACAGGTGGATGACCAACTACAACAAAGACAGAGTGGAATCACTGTGGAGATGCTTGGTAACAGGTGGATAACCAACTACAACAAAGACAGAGTGGAATCACTGAGGAGATGCTTGGTAACAGGTGGATGACCCACTACAAAAAAGCAGAGTGGAATCACTGGGGAGATGCTTGGTAACAGGTGGATGACCAACTACAACAAAGACAGAGTGGAATCACTGTGGAGATGCTTGGTAACAGGTGGATGACCAACTACAACAAAGACAGAGTGGAATCACTGTGGAGATGCTTGGTAACAGGTGGATGACCAACTACAACAAAGACAGAGTGGAATCACTGTGGAGATGCTTGGTAACAGGTGGATGACCAACTACAACAAAGACAGAGTGGAATCACTGTGGAGATGCTTGGTAACAGGTGGATGACCAACTACAACAAAGACAGAGTGGAATCACTGTGGAGATGCTTGGTAACAGGTGGATGACCAACTACAACAAAGACAGAGTGGAATCACTGTGGAGATGCTTGGTAACAGGTGGATGACCCACTACAACAAAGACAGAGTGGAATCACTGGGGAGATGCTTGGTAACAGGTGGATGACCAACTACAACAAAGACAGAGTGGAATCACTGGGGAGATGCTTGGTAACAGGTGGATGACCAACTACAACAAAGACAGAGTGGAATCACTGGGGAGATGCTTGGTAATAGGTGGATGACCAACTACAACAAAGACAGAGTGGAATCACTGTGGAGATGCTTGGTAACAGGTGGATGACCCACTACAACAAAGACAGAGTGGAATCACTGGGGAGATGCTTGGTAACAGGTGGATGACCAACTACAACAAAAACAGAGTGGAATCATTGGGGAAATGCTTGGTAACAGGTGGATGACCAACTACAACAAAGACAGAGTGGAATCACTGTGGAGATGCTTGGTAACAGTTGGATGACCAACTACAACAAAGACAGAGTGGAATCACTGTGCAGATGCTTGGTAACAGGTGGATGACCAACTACAACAAAGACAGAGTGGAATAACTGTGGAGATGCTTGGTAACAGGTAGATGACCAACTACAACAAAGACAGAGTGGAATCACTGGGGAGATGCTTGGTAACAGGTGGATGACCAACTACAACAAAGACAGAGTGGAATCACAGTGGAGATGCTTGGTAACAGGTGGATGACCAACTACAACAAAGACAGAGTGGAATCATTGGGGAGATGCTTGGTAACAGGTGGATGACCAACTACAACAAAGACAGAGTGGAATCACTGGGGAGATGCTTGGTAACAGGTGGATGACCAACTACAACAAAGACAGAGTGGAATCACTGTGGAGATGCTTGGCAACAGGTGGATGACCAACTACAACAAAGACAGAGTGTAATCACTGTGGAGATGCTTGGCAACAGGTGGATGACCAACTACAACAAAGACAGAGTGGAATCACTGGGGAGATGCTTGGCAACAGGTGGATGACCAACTACAACAAAGACAGAGTGGAATCACTGGGGAGATGCTTGGTAACAGGTGGATGACCAACTACAACAAAGACAGAGTGGAATCACTGGGGAGATGCTTGGTAACAGGTGGATGACCAACTACAACAAAGACAGAGTGGAATCACTGGGGAGATGCTTGACAACAGGTGGATGACCAACTACAACAAAGACAGAGTGGAATCACTGGGGAGATGCTTGGCAACAGGTGGATGACCAACTACAACAAAGACAGAGTGGAATCACTGGGGAGATGTATGGTAACAGGTGGATGACCAACTACAACAAAGACAGAGTGGAATCAATGTGGAGATGCTTGGTAATAGGTGGATGACCAACTACAACAAAGACAGAGTGGAATAACTGTGGAGATGCTTGGTAACAGGTAGATGACCAACTACAACAAAGACAGAGTGGAATCACTGGGGAGATGCTTGGTAACAGGTGGATGACCAACTACAACAAAGACGGAGTGGAATCACTGTGGAGATGCTTGGTAACAGGTGGATGACCCACTACAACAAAGACAGAGTGGAATCACTGGGGAGATGCTTGGTAACAGGTGGATGACCAACTACAACAAAGACAGAGTGGAATCATTGGGAAATGCTTGGTAACAGGTGGATGACCAACTACAACAAAGACAGAGTGGAATCACTGTGGAGATGCTTGGTAACAGGTGGATGACCAACTACAACAAAGACAGAGTGGAATCACTGTGGAGATGCTTGGTAATAGGTGGATGACCAACTACAACAAAGACAGAGTGGAATAACTGTGGAGATGCTTGGTAACAGGTAGATGACCAACTACAACAAAGACAGAGTGGAATCACTGGGGAGATGCTTGGTAACAGGTGGATGACCAACTACAACAAAGACAGAGTGGAATCACTGGGGAGATGCTTGGTAACAGGTGGATGACCAACTACAACAAAGACAGAGTGGAATCATTGGGAAATGCTTGGTAACAGGTGGATGACCAACTACAACAAAGACAGAGTGGAATCACTGTGGAGATGCTTGGTAACACGTGGATGACCAACTACAACAAAGACAGAGTGGAATAACTGTGGAGATGCTTGGTAACAGGTAGATGACCAACTACAACAAAGACAGAGTGGAATCACTGGGGAGATGCTTGGTAACAGGTGGATGACCAACTACAACAAAGACAGAGTGGAATCACTGGGGAGATGCTTGGTAACAGGTGGATGACCAACTACAACAAAGACAGAGTGGAATCACAGTGGAGATGCTTGGTAACAGGTGGATGACCAACTACAACAAAGACAGAGTGGAATCATTGGGGAGATGCTTGGTAACAGGTGGATGACCAACTACAACAAAGACAGAGTGGAATCACTGGGGAGATGCTTGGCAATAGATGGATGACCAACTACAACAAAGACAGAGTGGAATCACTGGGGAGATGCTTGGTAACAGGTGGATGACCAACTACAACAAAGACAGAGTGGAATCACTGGGGAGATGCTTGGTAACAGGTGGATGATCAACTACAACAAAGACAGAGTGGAATCACTGGGGAGATGCTTGGTAACAGGTGGATGACCAACTACAACAAAGACAGAGTGGAATCAGTGTGGTGATGGAAAAACACGCTGAGAAGGAATCAGCACAAGACAGGCAGGATCCAGGAAGACTAAATAAATAAGTACAATGTACCTCATTACAAAATGTTTTTGGTGACCTCATTAATCAGGTCACTTTGGCCCAGTCCTGAGTTTCACCTTAATAGATGACTTTAATAAATACTGTTTTATTCATGTACACAAGTTGTTGCAAGAAACAAATAGCTTATTCAAATTCTCTTGTTAAAACATTTCTCCAATTTCTCCAGTCCTTAGCCGAACCCTTAGCTAGCTTGTTCAGTCCTCCCCCTCAGCCTCCTCAGCCCGTCCAACCACCCGGTGATGTTTCCCTTCATGTCGTCTGTCAATAATCACTCTAAACTGACTCCTCTCAGCACAAGTCATATATTTCTTGTTCATCTGTGCAATTTTCGCAAACAAGCATATTCTTTCTCTAATGCATGGAGTGTTTCCTTGCTTGTCATATACACATTTTGTTTTCTCACAAAGTGCTAAGATGACGAATAATTTAAACAAACCATTATGTAGAACGCTACATCTCTATGGAGTATGTATCCCAACTTGTGCCTCTTCATGATGTTGAGAATCAATTTTGGTCCCCAGCAAAACAGGAAGATACCGATGATTGTCAGCAGCATCTTGATGACCTGCAGAAAGATATAGATTGTTTGGCTGACAGTTGGTACTGGAAAAAATTATTTCAATTACCAGACAAAGTTTCCAAAAACGTCTTGAGCAATTACTCAAAATTTAATGCAATATTACAGATGATTCAAATTACAAGGGTTAACTATTCATGTTGCTGGCGAATTAAATACTTGCATAATAACTCCACACCACTGACCTGTTTGCGTGCTTCACGTATCTCTGAGTTGTGATCTCGCAATGATCTTGTTCCAACTCTCTTTGTGCTTGCTTGGAAACGACGTCCACTCTGAGGTGTCAGCTCCAGTCGACTGTCATCTTCATAGCTCCTTCAAACACAATGCAGACACAATCTAACATTCATAGCTCATGCGAACACAATGCAGATGCTATCGAACATTCATGTCTCCCGTGAACAAAATGCAGACACAATCTAACATTCGTAGCTCCTTCGAACACAATGCAGACACAACGTAATATTTATAGCTCCCATGAACACAATGTAACATTCATAATTTCAAAGCTCCTGTGAACACAATGCAGACGCAATGTAACATAGCTCCTGCGAACACAATGTAACATTCACAGCTCCTGCAAACACAATGCAGACACAAGCTAACATTTGTAGCTATCACATAAAAAATGACAACAAAGTATGACAGTGATTATGCTATAATTACCTCAAATATTATTTAATTATACTTAGTTCAGTGATGTTGATAGTACAGAAGCTTAGTACTGCAACCCAGCATGTAAAGAACATGTTGATGTCACCACAGTATTCTATAATCACATCATCTATAGTTGGTAAATTCATCAGTGTGGGAAATGCAAATGCCTGACTGATGGTGTTTAATATCATCACAACAGAACCTCATAAATAAGGAATTTTATTCTATATTTTCTTTCTCTACATTCAATAAAACTATTGTGAAATTATCGGATAAACTATTAAGTTATTTTTTACCAGAAAAATTGCAAAAGTAGCTTTGCCTCTCTATATCTTCATCTCAGCCTGTCATTGGTCTCCATTCTGTTGTTATGTTTGTCCACCTGTTGTCCTTAGTTCTGGCAAGGTGTCCCGCCCAGCTCCATTTCAAGAACTGCTGGGATTTCAATGCTGTCAAAGGCTTTCTTATAATCGATGAAACTCAGACATAATGGTTGCCTATATTCTTCATGTTTTTGGATGATCTACCTGTATATATTGTGACATAAAGCTAATCACACTCTTGCAAGTTATCTGATTTAAAGGTAAAAGTAAAAGAGTTTTAAGAAAAAATTACCTAACTACAATCATGCAGTGACTGAATATTGTTGGAATGAACAAAGCATTCTTATTTCTGGGAAACTGTATCTCACGACTAATCAATGTCTGTGAGAGAATTATCTTGACACACAGCGAGAAGCAGACGACAATTAACTAAATGGTTAGTGTTATCTATGTCCACATGTGATGCCATTGGCAATGATTAATGATTACTGCCATAACGATGCAAAGTTGCTAGAATGATGGGGAGAAAACACCAGATATTATACGATAGAAGATTCAACAGAACGTAATTAAAATTGACAGCTGTAGTGATTGCAAAAACAGCCACAATCATATCACCTCCATGCAACACTTACACTGCTTTCACTGACGCAATTCACATAGACACAGGCACAGCACAACAACCAGTTTTGAAGCTGATTACAATTCAACCATCTGATGACATTTTGTGCTTGTGTGCCTGGCACTATAAGTACAGCTCCATGCTGATGCATCACTGTGAGGATATAATTGGATTTATACAAGACGGAAGTCATCAGCCTGTGAGAGAGAGAGAGAGAGAGAGAGAGAGAGAGAGAGAGAGAGAGAGAGAGAGAGAGAGAGAGAGAGAGAGAGAGAGAGAGAGAGAGAGAGAGAGAGAGAGAGAGAGAGAGAGAGAGAGAGAGAGAGAGAGAGAGAGAATGTTGCAATGAGGCTAAGTGGAATTCAGACTTAAATATTTGATTGTAACCCACATTTTTGACTTGAAGTTTTGTATAGAGCCATATAAATCTGTATACATTTTTCAATCTGATTCATAAGTCAAAAATTAACTATATCAAATAAAATATGCTATGTATAGCCGGAAATCTGCCTTGCATCAAGTATTTGTGCTTTGACCACTAAGTTTGTCATTAAATTTGATACTTTTCTGATGAAAACAAGGAAATATGCAGTTTATCATGATTTTTCCATTTGAAACAAATCCATATAAAATGGAATGTGGCCGTATAGCTCCAAAAATGTGTATTGCATACGACATGGAAGGTCAGACCAGTGCTGAAACCAGTACTTAACATTTATTATTATTTTCATTATCCTTGATTTCTACATCAATTAATTTGTGTGTGTGAAATTAGTCTGATATTGGTAAACTTTACTTTTTGTGCCTATGATTGTGAACATTCTGTGTCACTCATGTCCATTCTATTTGACTAGCCTGGAGACACTACTTGGTAAAGTTGAACTAGGGCCCTGGGACACTACTTGGTAAAGTTGAACTAGGGCCTGGAGACACTACTTGGTAAAGGTGAACTATTGCCTGGAGACACTACTTGGTAAAGTTGAACTAAGGCCTGGAGACACTACTTAGTTACATAGAACTAAGACAGAGTCATACTCATCACACCAAATCAGATAATTGATCATATCTAGGAAAATAATTAGTTGGAGTTAGCAAAGTTATAAAAATAACCTCAGTTTTGTATTCAATTCAATTCTGTAACCCATCACTGCAACCTGTTAAACATAATCTGGAGCATCAGTGATAAGCTTTTAGCACTAATGTAATTTGATTCTATTGACCAGTAATATGCCCAGGGGAGTAACAATACCAACTCTGGAGGACTCGTGACTGTTTATCAAGCATGCCTATGTAAGACAACAATGCTTAGCAGTTTCGCTAATATTTATTCTTGCTTAAAGCCATACGCAACTAACAGCTATGATTGCTTTTTCGATACACACATTCTGAAATAAAAAATTTCATAATGCAAGGCCAGTTATGACATACACCTACAGTTACGACATACACCTACGGTTACGACATACAACTACAGTTACGACATACACCTACAGTTACGACATACACCTACAGTTACGACATACACCTACAGTTGTTTGGCGGTCCAGCAATACTTTCTAGCACTGCACCAATCACTTTATAGTCTCCAGTACATCAGAATGTTAATCAAGTTCAACAAACCTCGACTGCAGTACTAATTTAATCACTATTGCCCATAATGGTTTCCATTTGGAATGCCATTTTCACAGGCTTCCCTTTCAGTGTGGCCTTGACATTACTGTTTGCTCCAATGCTCTGTAGTTCCCAGAACCAACTGTAGGTGTCGTCTGTGTCGCTAGTCAATTAGCTTATTCGTTATTTTCATTGTAAGATCTTTGAAAAACAATTTGAATGATATGAATTTGCAATGATTGAATATCAACACTATATTATCATAAAAAACATGTTTTAAATATCACAATTAGGCCGTGCATTCAACAAAGATGTGGCTGAAAATTAGGAATTATCAGAACATTTTTAGAGCGTATAGATATCCAACAGTTTGCTTATTTTGGATAAACAAACATTTTATCGACTACTATATTTGGCTTCTTCTGACTCTGTGTGTGTATGTGTGCATGCATGCATGCGTGTGCATGCGTGTGTGTGCACGTGTGTGTGTGTGTGTGTGTGCGTGTGCGTGCATGCATGTTATGAGAACAAGCCAGCAGCACCAGTAACATGAATGAAAGACATGCAATACAAAAAGCTGTCTGCTGGAAGCAGTGCATTCAAGGAATTACAGTTTCCATTATTATCTTTTACATATGAAAAAGGTTTATAATACGTAATCACACGAAAAGCAATTATTTCAATTTATTTTCTTTCTATGTACTGTCTAGGTCATAACCTTCATCAGAATTTGGGCTGCTAGAACGTGTAATTCCTCGTTGCTATAAGAGTGCATACAGCTGTGTGTGACAAAGGTAATGTTCATGTCCTATCATACCCTGGATAACTGAGCCTAAAACCAAAAGTCTGCATCCAGGTTCCACTGAAAAGAGTCAAAGAAGCACACTACAATCATTCCATTTCACAGCTCAATTAAATTTGGTATCACTAACTCAGGGAGTGTGCATCGGAAAAAAACTTTCACTTCAACTGAGTGACTTTCCATAAATTTTATGTTTTATTAGAAACATTTCCATTTCCAGAACACACACACACACACACACACACACACACACACACACACACACACACACACACACACACACACACACACACACACACACACACACACACACACACACACACACACACACACACACACACACACACACACACACACACACACACACACACACACACACACACACACACACACACACACACACACACACACACTAGCAAGGTAAACTAAACATACTAAACTTCCTGGTTTGAGGGTATAAACATTTAAAATCACTGTAGTGACATGTCCTAGCTGTAGATCAACAAATAAAACTTGTACTTATTGCCAATTTAAATGATGATGGAAATTTCCTGAAGATAAGCAAAACTATCGAGTCTGTGTCATACCACAGTATTTAATGTTTGTTGACATTGACAGGAATGCAAAATGAAAGATTGATGATACAATAACAATGCGACAATAGATAGAAGAGTGTTAGTTGCATAGTATACAAATGCTTCCATCCTACTATGATCTATATAATTTATTTCTAATGCTGATAACAGGAAGACCCTGCTGCCATGATTAAACATTATTATATCAGTCATGCACCTACTTTGTAAGCTGAATCACAAAGAAGTTAAAAACCAAAAATGAATCAACAAAACAAAAACTTTTAACATAAAAAGTAAAACAAAACAATACAAATGAAGCTAGCCAACTTAATTCATTGCTCTACTTCCTCAGAGCATCACTTGATAATCTGACTTGGAAAACACTGACGTAAGTAACAAATTGGCACTATAGATTACATCGTTATTGTGACAGTAGTTGCATTGTAACAGTAAATTAATCCTCTTTCAAGTGATATTATATGTCTATCATCTACGCATGACAAAGGTGGTTTCACTAGAGTAGAAGCAATTAAAGACCCCTCCACAAAATATGCTGCCTGACTGCAGTAAGCAGGTGCTGGAGGGGATACACATGCATGCCTCTAGAATTCACCAGTGCAGTTGCCTGTACTTATGGTAAATCCAAGTGTATGGGTGTTATGACAACCAGACAGTTTGGTGTGTATTGTTATAAAATCAACAATTTCCACATCTGTTGGGATTTTCACATATGTACACACGTAAGGACGTGTGCGCACACACATATGCATGCTCAATCAACAAGATACACCATATAAATCTTGAGAATGCTGGCCTAATTCTACTACCATGGCCAAAATGAAGGTCAGCTAATTAGAATCCTTTCAAGTGGCCAAGTGGCCAAACATGCAGATTAGCCAAGCTATTGCACATGCTGGAGGTTTAGCAATGAACAAGTGCTCACTGGTTGGATAGAACGTTTCATTTAAAGCAGGTAGCTGACAAAATGAAAGCTACTGAAGCACAACATTTATTTAATCACAATGGAGTAATCATTATTGCTGACTTAACCCTTGGCCATTTTGTTTTCTCACTTCGTTCTGTGTCAGTTCACTTTAGGCCGGATTATATGAAGTTTCCGCATCAATATTTAGGCAAATTGAATGACAGCATTAGTGAATCACATTATTATACTAGTTCAGACAGTTAGAACAATTTTGTGGGCTTTTTTGGGTAAATATCAGCAAGTTGCCATTGTGATTTCTGCTGGCTTCGACAGCCCACACCACTACAGTAAACGACGCGGGACCGTTGGGCCTGTCTGAATCGGCACAGTCCGGTGTTGGAAAAACTCATAAAAATAAAAGTTCTCAACATATTTGATTCATTTTTGTTTTGTAGCTAATATGTATGGCTTAATTTTTCCAATTGGACATTGGAACATGCAAACACTCAGTTATTCTCTAGTAGCAGGGTGAAAATAAAAAAATTTGCTTTCTTTTTTTGATGAAATTCAAAAAGTAATATGTAACCCCATGATAAGATTGTGTTGTAATTTTTTTTATTTTATTATCATAGAGTGGTTTTAGCAACAAAATGATACTGCAATCACATTTGTGCTATAATTCTTAGTGATGTTATGATTTTTTAAAAAGCACCCTTATGAATAACTCTGATTTGTGTACACCATGAAAATTTATCATTGGTTAGGGTTAACAACCAAAATATAATACCTGATACACATGGGTATGAATTTAAACTGGTATTTTGAAGTTTATATTAAAGATCTTTTGATATCCCCACATTAATCATTGTGACATCACATTCTATCAGATGTGATATTTATTATTAATCACTGTTTTGTCAATGGGAATTATGAAAGAATTATTTCTAATATAATATATATATATATATATATATATATATATATATATATATATATATATATATATATATAAACAAGTCGTATTAAAAAAAACCAGAGGACTATTTGCAATGTTTATTGCTCCACAATAATTACCATATCAAAATATTGACCTTTTAAAAAGGCAAAAATACATAAATCTATCAAGATAATTATTTGCATGTTTTAGCCAACTCTGTTATCAGTATGGCTTTAGGGGGAATCTATATGACATTAACTATGAGAACACAGCAGGGTAAAGACCTACCTCTCTGCATGTGTCATCTTAGCTAGGTCCTTGGTACTGGCCCAGAGGACGTGTATGACGTAGGCATAGCAGTAGACCATGACAGTCATGGGCAGGATGAACATGATGATAAGTTGGTACCAGGCGAATAGGATGCGCTCTCCATTGTTGTTCACGTAGCAGTCAGAGCATGTCACCTTTATCACATATGTCTCGTCATTGTAGTACATGCCAACTGTGGTGCTCTGGACACAACGATGGAGGACATTGCAATTCTCTACTGGAAATATCATAACAGACCTGCCACATTTTTTTTAAATCTGCATTTTTTTTTACTTGAAATTCTGTATAAATCTGTGTAACTTTTTACATTGATTAACTGGCCTAATGCATTCCTATTCTGACTTATGGCTGCAATATATCTGGATATGAAATATACATATATAAAAAAAAATTGGCGTAATAAATCACCTTTCATTTAGGGACATAATAATGCACATTTATTTAATACTACTGTATATGCTTGCTATACTGTAATCATCTTAAATAGAGTGGCACATGACATGAAATAATAACTGATGCCTGATAAGTATCAACTACACATGCATGCACACACACCACTTTCAATTAGTGATTTCTTTCTTGTGAAACACAGACAAAGTAATTGCCTCTATGCATTATGTGACATGACAAAGTGGACCATTTCATGTACAAACTGCTGTAGTAATCCATTTAAACCATCAAGCCTCTTGCCTGTCAGTCTGTATAGTAATTAGGGTATTTGGTTTAAAGATGTGCTCTTGAATACATACAAAGAACTTGCACAATCAATCTATTAATTTGGCCAATTTACTTGTGCTTGAGATGCAGTAGTCACAGTGCCTGGGTTCCCCATATCACTTGTAATCTCGCTTATGCACATGGATCACATAGAAAACCTCAAAAATATGTCAATGGGAATTTTTATTGTAATTTAATAATGAATATACCATTGAAATTTTCAACATTGATTGAATCTCACTGAATTTAACTTAAATAATAGTTCATGTTCTACCACTGTCATATGCCATTTATTAAAAGTTAAATGAAAAGTTTGTGAGAATATGTCCTCTAAATTCGACTTTGATGCAAAAAGCACGTGACATATTTTCTACAGCTCAAAATGATAAGCAGGATAAGTTGAATACTCACTATGTAATTAAGTAGGGGCGGCATACTCTCCTATGGTTATGGTGCAATGAATATTCACTACAACTCACCATGATGTAAAGTGTGGGGGAAGAGAGAGTAACAGCAACAGCCCACACGCCAGCGATGAGTTTCTTTGTGTTTCCCATAGTGCACCAGGAGCGTGCCTTCAGTGGGTGCACAATAACAACATATCTGCAAGCATATCACATAACTACAGTGTCTATACAGCATTTATTGTAAAGAACATGGCAGCAAAATAATACACAGACCTGTTTCCTACTGTGAATATGAAGACAAATCCTCTTTCCTTTTTGACTTGTCAGAGAAATCTGAGAAAACTCCCTCAAGCAGTCACATAAGACAAGACTGCTCCACAAACTTAGCTTAGTCTAGTAGTAATGGAAGTCAACAGTTAACTTGTCTATATCATGCCAGACCCTAATGCAAAATATGGTTGAATGAGTGCATATATGAATTTATGTGACAGCGGCGCATAAAGGATTTTATGCGAGATGACAAGGCAATGAAGGCGATTTGAGGTTAGACCTTTTATGGTAGAGAGAGTATTGGCCTAATTACTCGCTCACGCGTATGGATACACCAACCACGTGACCTAGAGCCAGCCTCACTCGATTTCCAAGTTAGCTTGTGTCGTTGTGAGACCTTTGCGCTGCAAATATTTCCGAATTTCTATTGTTACTGATTATTCGTTATCGCTGAATTTGTTGATTTTATTGCAAGATCAGTTTTGTTGTTCGGTTTATTCCGATGCGTTTGAAAAATCCCACCCTCCCTCCCTATTGTGTTAACAGTTGTTACCCAGTTTTATCTAATAAATCAAGTGGTGCATTATGTAGGGATACACTGTGAAACACTGTAGACAGAGAGGTAGTTCACAAAGTTTTTGAATTTTTTGACGCTTTTCCCTGTTATAGTTTGGTACACGAGGTTCTGCATTAACGCTTTTCCCTCCACTAAGTTTTCAGTAGTGTACACAGGGTTTTTAGTGCGGGTACTTTTTACGAGTACATTCGTGTGGCTGTTTGGCCCTACCTCTCGGTCTGATGTTTTGGTAGTTATTGGTTGACTAATGTCTAGATATGTAACACCTTTATACATTGTGTGTTATGTTTCCATAATGTTCATTATGAATTGTTCAAGAATGTTGGGTGGTTAGCCCACTATTTTCATTTACCATGTTTGGCTGGGAGATCGAGTACCCCAGCCTTTCTGTTTGTACATGTATGTGTATGGTTAATTCACGGCGGAGTGACCCCCACCGATACCATGTGAATTGTATATAAGTCAGTAGTGGTACAGATAGTACTGGTAGTGGGTAGCTGATAGGCATGATTTACTAATTATGTGTAAACACCTTTTGGGGGCCGGCATGCTTGCTGAGATTATTGGATGTATCTTATTTTGATGGTGTATGCTTGCCTAATTTCATGCTCCTTAATTAATAAATCTAAATGTCATTCTTTGGCCTATTTCAATCTTACTTTCTATTACATTTATTGCTGCAAACTTATAAAATATCAGGTTTGTTTGCATGTTATTCCAACTGCTAGTAATTGTAAACAATGACCAGACTATGACTGAGCTGTTATTCAAACAACATGAAAAGACCAGTAGGCTGATCATTTGATGGTTTCATAAATATCTGCTCAATGAATCAATGCAGGAGTAGCAAGCCAATTACTAATTGTTGGGATGCCCCATTCTGGTGGCTATGGCTTCACACATTCCTACCACACACAAAGGGCACCTTTTCAGATATGTGCAGGCTGACAACAAATGTTATCTTAGAGCAGGGGCTTCAACCTGTATTGAATTTAAAGTAAGCTCATCACACCCCACCATAGTTCGATTTGAGCAGAACTTCCGGGTTCTTTTTTTCAATTACAACATGTTAACATTGCCAAACAGACCCTTTGTTAAAAAAAAAATTTAAATGTTCACCTCAGATCTTCAAATGGTGTACTAATGTATGTTTAGCTGCTACAGACACTTTATATACAATTCTAGGGTTGGATTGAGGACCACATTGGAAATAAAACCAGATTGCACCAGCACAAGAAAATGAGGTTCAATTAATTTTTTTTTTCAATTCCAATTCTAATTATAATTCAACTTACTCAAAATCTTTCAATTCCAATTCCAGTTCAAATTATGTTTGGTGAAAATCTTTCAATTACAATTAAAATTCAGGAATTGAATTGAATAATTCCAATTAATTTTTTAATTCACCCCAGTCCTGGGTTCAGCAAAGACCATCTTCCACAGAAGCTATATAAGTATATTATTCCCTCTTTAATTAATTAACAGTCATGCTCCAGTAAGTCACACTACATTAGAAACCCTGGACACAATTTCACACCACGTAAAAATATCACTTCATATGTAGTCCCTACCAAATTTCTTAAGATTTTGGTTATTTGTTTCCCTATTTGTTTCCCTATAGTTGTCGGAGCGGTGGTCCAATGGTTAGAACACCCGCCTGTCAATCGAGAGGACGGTAGTTCGATTCCACCTCCGCCGTTTTGAAGCTTGGGCAATTTCGTTCACTTTGCCTGTGTCTTTCGGAAGAGACATTAAAAGCCGTTGGTCCAAACTCCTGCGTTAACTCAAGATTGGGCTGTTTGGAGTATAACTACTTGAGACTTGAGAGTTACATTCCAGTCTTAAAATTTGTTCTTCAGCATAAAAATTATACCTTTAAATATCTTCACTCAAGATATTGCTTTATAGATCAAAGCAGAAGAGTAGTTGAAAGTCTTAAAAAAATACAACTGTAATGCAAAAAAATTTGCCAGAAATTCTCATCTGTAAAACATGATATTTAAAAAGATGAAATCACCAATACAACAACTGCCACAAAAAGCTAAAACGTCCTAAAATTGTGTGTCAAATAACTTGGAATAATTCATGGTAAGAAACCATAAATAATTCAAACTTATACAACAGACATAATACAATTATAAATGATTTCTCTGTGTCATCACATTGCACACAACTATAGACATGCCGACACAACAGAAGGCAATATAAGTTTCAATTCATGATGGATGTTTTTTACGCATGACAGCCAGATAAAATTAGTAAGCAGACACAACAAGAAAATGTGCCAATCTTAACCACAACGATTAATGGCTAGACCGCACACATAGACTGACAAAAAGAAAACAGATCATATTGCTCACCAATTACAGCAATGCAATCACCACTGAAAGGTTGCTGTTAATTATGAATGTAGTCTTTTAACTAAATTACTGCTTTCCTAAACCTGTGAAATCTTGACAGTTAACTTAGCAAAGAAAATAAGTAAGCACTACTAATTAATTCATTAATTGAAGGTTTATTTAACACCAATGATGGGACAATTGATGACAATCACTGATGCACTTGTCCATTTGGGAGTAGCAAGAATACTGACGGTTATAGTAAGTTTTGTTTTGCAGTCAGAGGCTGAATAGTATATGTACGTACACATTAATGTTTTTATAAAACATTTAATAAAGTTAAACAATAGAGTATTAAATTCCATATATAAATAAATAAATAACATTATAAATAAGCATTAGATCAAGAGCATCAAACTGCATATAAATAATTAGGTGCATATATAACAAGGCGTAGGCAATTTAAAAACAGGCAGCAATGTTAGTATAAAATTAGGAATTCCATAAAATTATCCATGTAAAGAAGTTCAAAAACTTACCTTTCCATGCTGACAGCAGTCAAGTTTAGAATGGACGCAGCTGCTGATAACATCTCTGCGAAGCTAGAAATCTTGCACAGGGCAAGGCCACCTGACCAGAATCCAGCATACTTTGAAACAGTTTCATAAGGCACACATAGCAAGAGAAATATCACATCAGAGATGGCGAGACTCACTAGAAATGACGACGTTACATTGCGTGCCTTTCTGTTGGCCAACAGGGCAAACACAACTAAACTGTTGCCAATGATACCAACGAGGAAGGCGAGGCCGTATGTGATGGTCGTAGGCCAGAATGCGCGATCTTCAGTCCATGACGACTGGACAGCCTCCAAATCTTCCATATAGTGCTTGAAATCTAGTTTGGTGCCATCCCAAGGCATCGTTGGCACTGACTGACTGGTCCCGTTGGCAGACAGTAAAGGCTTGGCACTTGTGCCAGCTTCATAGGAATGTGGCACATTCATGGCTGTTGATGTAGTAACAATGACTGCTGGCAGCAAATATGTTAAAACCATGCACTGGAGACTTAGAGTGAGCCCAGGAATAGTACAACTTCTTTCCATGCCAATTGTCAACGTTCCAGCTTGGTCAAGAAGCAAATTCTAATGATATAGATATTATAAAGATGACGGCTCTCATCAGATAGCTATCTTGATGACAGCGGTGTCACCTTTCAACTGATCCAATGAACTTTGTCACTACTGCACCTCAACCAAGGAATGCTCACTGATGTATCACCAAACGTGCTAATACACTGTACTGGGAATAATACGAGATTGCGGACACTGCAATGTCCATAGGAAGGTATATCAAGTCGAGTGTTTGTACACAATCATCAACCTGAAACAATCAAATGTGGGGTTAAAGCAGTGTCTTACAAAACTTGTGATGATTACTGAAAATGTCATAGGTTTGAAAAAGTGTAAGTAATTAGGTCTGAAAGCACCAGATAGTTGTAGGTAATTTTAGACTGGACCTATTAGGTATGGATTTCAATCTAATTCACATTCATCATCAAAACACTTCAGTCATGACTCATGCAGAGAAAATTATGAATATATATTCTTTTATATAGTCTTCCGAGAATTCTTTAACTTCTGCAAGCCCATTTATTTAGCAATCTTATAATGCCAGCTATATCAGTGAAACAAATAGATGCAATAGCATTGACATTATGTATGTAATTACTTTGAAAGCTGGACATCCAACCTACCATTGACCATTCTTCAAAGGAAGCCCCACTGTTTTGAGAGAGTAGAAGCAGTGTCTTCGCACATCGAGACTTTAGTGGCTGGCAGCTTTTAATCTCTGCTGGGCCACATCAGGCGCAGTTCAATTACAAGCCATTATCTATAATAGTGTTTCTCCCTCTGGTGACGTGAGTGATGGGATGTGATCGATCTGAAACACAGTATTCATCACATACACACAACAAAACAGACCACAGTAACATTACAATCTGTGAACTATTATGCCCTAAATAGACCATCAAAATATAAGAAAGCTTAATGCTATGGCAACTCAAAGATGTACTACAATGTTACAAACGAAAAAAATGTATCTATCCAGAATTACCACATATTTTTCATCAAATAACTGACAAATATAAACTGCCTTGGAATATGCGACAAAGGTGTATTTATAATAATCTACAAACAGTAGAGTTTGATTGATTTATCATTGAACATCCCGGTCCCCAGGGACACGTATGTTGGAATCAGAACTGTGCAGCCATGTCACTGGGAGAAACTGTCGCTCAAACCTCTGCCAGACAACAACAATCTTACGAAAGAAGATAATAACAGTCTTATGAAAGAAAACGACACTGATGACACACACTGGCAGGGAAGAAAAACAATCTTCTGAGCTATTCTGTAAACTGTTGGCAGACACAAAACACACTGTGCACAATTCCATCTTTCATTGACCAGGCAATAGGCAATATACATTGCTGACAATATATATTGCTGACAAACATATATAAACATACATAGTATTATATTTATTCACGCATGGTACCATATAAACAGAAGTCAACTAACAAGATTACTAAGCTACCACCTTCGAGCCTGAACCAATCGGAAATACATATATAAATACAGACACAATTTAATTATTTAACCTTAAATCATGGTCATAGCTACAGATTGTATCAGTTTCTTTTGGACCAATATTTAACTTAGGCCGACTTGCTGTGAAATTGAGTGACAGCCATGCAATTCGTAACATGAAAATGAATATATTTAAAGGAACGCCTTATTGAAATGATATAATTAAAAACAGAGAAATGAACCTGGTGTTTGAGTATGAATACGAATGTCCAGATGATGAATTTGGAGCAATGTGATCCATCTTTCCAGCAGGAATGAATATCCATAAGCATAATCTCCCTACCTACCAATCCATCATACTTTCTGGTTACCTATCATAGTTTCCATTGTTCAGGGTCACAGGACATTATATCAATTTACAAGATAGAAGGTGAGAATGAATTTAATATGTTGCCACTGTAATAAATATTCGTCAATGTCACATTGTAGGGGCAAAGTTGTTTACCAGAACAACTGTCACTATGAAGGCCACCAAAAGCATAAAATTGGCTAAAATTCTCTACTTTCAGATGGTCCAAACAAATCGCATCAACAAAATTGCATTTACCAGAAATCAGGCTTTGTCAGATTTCAAATTATTGTTGAACAGATCACTGGTGGATATTTATTGTGTAGCTCTGCCTATAAGCAGGTAGATGTAACCAGCCACCAGTTGTTATGGTACATGAACATGTAGTTAGATGAACATGTGCAGTTGAACTACAAAGTTGAATCAGAGAGAGTTCAATATATGTATTAGCAAATTTAACTGCCATGCCACGAAAGCTACATATTGAAATGTTTTTTGAGTGACACAGTTTTCCAGTGGGTTTTTCAGAACAAGAAACATCTGCAATCAAGACTACCGTTCTTGCAAACATCAGCTGCGCATTATTCTATGCATATGGGTTTATGTCTAGAACATGTGAATACATCTATACACAGAAACTTGCAGCATATGGATCACAGAAGACTTGGCTGATTTTTCTTGCGTACATAATAATAATGAGCACGACTTTTTTGCATGAGCAATGTTTTTATCATCAATCGTCAACCCAATTTTAGGATTGTGCATTCAGAGACACTGATAATGCTTCTGCATACACGGGTTAGCTTCAATTAACAATCAGTGGTACATTAGGCAAATGTCTGCCACCATTGATGCCTTAGATAGCTGTCCCTGCAAATAGGTCTGAATCCCAGCAAGGTGTTTCACCAGCTAATGTTTATTGACATACATGTGCTACAAACAATTAACTTAATTCTGACATGATCAGTCAGGAATAGTTTCACTGCCGTCCGCTGACAGTTTGGTGTCACATGTGATAATTGTTGCTTGTTTGGTCCAGATGTTTACATATGTCAGGCAGAAATAATTCCCATATGACATTGCTCAGGCAATTTATAAGAAACAAAGTCAATGGAAAAGGTTACAGAAATAAAGTCACAAAAACAGAACACAAACAAACAACAACATAAATAATGCTATAGAGCAGGATTTGTGTGATTTATATATGAGTTAGACTTACAAATTTGGTCTTCTATTCATCATTTTAATGTAATCATGTGACATTTTTTATTGTTATTCTATTTTTTACTCTAAAGCTAACTTTATTTCCATGACATTCTTGACCTCTTCAAAGGCCCTACTGTTGTAGTTGTCTGATACAACTAATCCTACTTTATTTCCATGACATTCTTGACCTCTTCAAAGGCCCTACTGTTGTAGTTGTCTGATACAACTAATCCTACTCTATTTCCATGACATTCTTGACCTCTTCAAAGGCCCTACTGTTGTAGTTGTCTGATACAACTAATCCTACTCTATTTCCATGACATTCTTGACCTCTTCAAAGGCCCTACTGTTGTAGTTGTCTGATACAACTAATCCTACTTTATTTCCATGACATTCTTGACCTCTTCAAAGGCCCTACTGTTGTAGTTGTCTGATACAACTAATCCTACTCTATTTCCATGACATTCTTGACCTCTTCAAAGGCCCTACTGTTGTAGTTGTCTGATACAACTAATCCTACTCTATTTCCATGACATTCTTGACCTCTTCAAAGGCCCTACTGTTGTAGTTGTCTGATACAACTAATCCTACTTTATTTCCATGACATTCTTGACCTCTTCAAAGGCCCTACTGTTGTAGTTGTCTGATACAACTAATCCTACTCTATTTCCATGACATTCTTGACCTCTTCAAAGGCCCTACTGTTGTAGTTGTCTGATACAACTAATCCTACTCTATTTCCATGACATTCTTGACCTCTTCAAAGGCCCTACTGTTGTAGTTGTCTGATACAACTAATCCTACTTTATTTCCATGACATTCTTGACCTCTTCAAAGGCCCTACTGTTGTAGTTGTCTGATACAACTAATCCTACTCTATTTCCATGACATTCTTGACCTCTTCAAAGGCCCAACTGTTGTAGTTGTCTGATACAACTAATCCTACTCTATTTCCATGACATTCTTGACCTCTTCAAAGGCCCTACTGTTGTAGTTGTCTGATACAACTAATCCTACTTTATTTCCATGACATTCTTGACCTCTTCAAAGGCCCTACTGTTGTAGTTGTCTGATACAACTAATCCTACTCTATTTCCATGACATTCTTGACCTCTTCAAAGGCCCTACTGTTGTAGTTGTCTGATACAACTAATCCTACTCTATTTCCATGACATTCTTGACCTCTTCAAAGGCCCTACTGTTGTAGTTGTCTGATACAACTAATCCTACTTTATTTCCATGACATTCTTGACCTCTTCAAAGGCCCTACTGTTGTAGTTGTCTGATACAACTAATCCTACTCTATTTCCATGACTTTCTTGACCTCTTCAAAGGCCCTACTGTTGTAGTTGTCTGATACAACTAATCCTACTTTATTTCCATGACATTCTTGACCTCTTCAAAGGCCCTACTGTTGTGGTTGTCTGATACAACTAATCCTACTCTATTTCCATGACATTCTTGACCTCTTCAAAGGCCCTACTGTTGTAGTTGTCTGATACAACTAATCCTACTCTATTTCCATGACATTCTTGACCTCTTCAAAGGCCCTACTGTTGTAGTTGTCTGATACAACTAATCCTACTCTACTGATGTTGCCTGATTGTTGATGAATAATAACAGAAACTCCAGTCATGTTCCCAACTGTATTAAAGTCAGAATTATTTCAATACTTTAACATAAAATTTGCATTTTCAATTATTACACAATCACTAGATTAATGTTATTTTAATCAAATTCACATAGACAGAATAATACAGTATTGCTGTAAAAAATTCACTTCAACAAAGAAATTAACAGACCTGCCACATTTTTTGGGTTGCAATCTGTATTTTTGACCTAAAATCAGAATCTGTATCAATCTGTATCATTCAAACATATATGTCGCTCACACCAAGACAACATGCAAATACAAGTATATAATTTTATTACACATACATTATCACAAACATCTATCACAAAATGCATTCATCATTCAGCATGCGTTGCAGATTTGACTAGTCTCAGCATCTCAGCTGACAAAGACAACTGATGGCAGGAGCTGTCGATGTTCAGTTTACATTGAAGATATGCAATAATGGTGTCCACATTCAAGCTGCGGTGTGTGTCCGTATGTATGGAAACCAGCTTCTCCACATCTGTGTTGCTGTGTGGGAGGTAGAGGAGTGACGCCATCATGCCATCAAATGTCTGGCGATGCCACTGTCGGGGAACATCGCCCTAGCCAAATCAGTGAAGTGGTCCCTGATTGTCGCCGGAAGGTTAAGCTAACAAATGTTGTTGTTGTTTTTTTTGTCTGATATGTCATATGGTTTTGTGATGCATACAAGTAAATAATGTGGCTATATAAAGTTTCCATAAATTTAATTGAAATCCGTATCAAAGTGGAGTACAGCCGTATTACTAAAAAAAATCACCAAAATCCGTATCGGATACGGGTAATCCATATCATGTGGCAGGTCTGTATTAAAGAAGACATTATAACAAGATTGAACAAGATTGCCATCCAAAGCAGAGGCCCTGATGGCAAGTAGACAAGGAAGCCATTGGCTTATTGAGAAACACAAACTATAGATAATTTGTTTCATTTGTTTATGTGAGAATGAGTACTTCCTGATATCCATCCTACATTGATCCTTCACTAATGTTACCTCATGTTTTCTAGTTCTACTATCTTTCTTGAGTGAGAAAAAAATATTTCTATCAATATTTTTATACCCATTCAATATCTTAAACATTTCAATTTTATCTCTTCTTAACCTCCTTGTCTCTAGGGTTGTTAAACCACATTCTATTAGACATTCTTCATAACTAAGGTCTCTTAGTTCTGGAATCATTTTAGGTGCTTTCCTCTGTATTCGTTCAAGCATATCTATATCCTTCTTACGATATGGTCTCCACGCTTGTATACAGTATTCTAAATGAGGTCTAACTATTGCTTTATACAGAGGTATATTTAGCTTTTTTCCTTGTATGTTATATTTCTCCTAATCAACCCAAGAATTTGATTACCCTTTGAAGCTGCAATACCACACTGCTCTTTACATTTCCCACTATTAAATAACATCTGAGTATATATATTATGTATACACAATTACAATATCAGCACGTGTTAAAAACTGAATGCTATGTTACATTGATTGCATGCATTATAACCAGCTCAGGGTTCAGAAACAGCAAGTTTGCCAACAGTCCAGTAGCGATGCACTCCCAATGCAACATCAGTGAAGGCTGACCCACATACAGTTTGTATATAGTACTGCTACCCCTATCTCTGTTGTACAAGTTGATCCACATACAGTTCGTATATAGTACTGCTACCCCTATCTCTGTTGTACAACAAGTTGATCCACATACAGTCCGTATATAGTACTGCTACCCCTATCTCTGTTGTACAAGTTGATCCACATACAGTTCGTATATAGTACTGCTACCCCTATCTCTGCTGTACAACAAGTTGATCCACGTACAGTCCGTATATAGTACTGCTACCCCTATCTCTGCTGTACAACAAGTTGATCCACGTACAGTCCGTATATAGTACTGCTACCCCTATCTCTGCTGTACAACAAGTTGATCCACGTACAGTCAGTATATAGTACTGCTACCCCTATCTCTGCTGTACAACAAGTTGATCCACGTACAGTCCGTATATAGTACTGCTACCCCTATCTCTGTTGTACAACAAGTTGATCCACGTACAGTCCGTATATAGTACTGCTACCCCTATCTCTGCTGTACAACAAGTTGATCCACGTACAGTCCGTATATAGTACTGCTACCCCTATCTCTGCTGTACAACAAGTTGATCCACGTACAGTCCGTATATAGTACTGCTACCCCTATCTCTGCTGTACAACAAGTTGATCCACGTACAGTCCGTATATAGTTCTGCTACCCCTATCTCTGTTGTACAACAAGTTGCATGTGTTAGCCATGCCTGCAGCTTCACCTGTACATTCTCCCCTCACAACACATCCCTAACCTGTACAAGCTAGGCCACTTATTTCACATCTCTACCCTCATAACAGTACAAGCTAGCCCATGCACTTATCTCACATCCCTACCCTCAAAACAGTACCAGTTAGCCCACTTATTTCACATCCCTACCCTCACAAAAGCACCAGCTAGCCCATTTATCTCATATCCCTACCCTCACAACAGTACCAGCTAGCCCACTTATCTCACATCCCTACCCTCACAACAATACCAGCTAGCCCATGCACTTATCTCACATCCCTACCCTCACAACAATACCAGCTAGCCCATGCACTTATCTCACATCCCTACCCTCACAACAATACCAGCTAGCCCATGCACTTATCTCACATCCCTACCCTCACAACAATACCAGCTAGCCCATGCACTTATCTCACATCCCTACCCTCACAACAATACCAGCTAGCCCATGCACTTATCTCACATCCCTACCCTCACAACAATACCAGCTAGCCCATGCACTTATCTCACATCCCTACCCTCACAACAATACCAGCTAGCCCATGCACTTATCTCACATCCCTACCCTCACAACAATACCAGCTAGCCCATGCACTTATCTCACATCCCTACCCTCACAACAATACCAGCTAGCCCATGCACTTATCTCACATCCCTACCCTCACAACAATACCAGCTAGCCCATGCACTTATCTCACATCCCTACCCTCACAACAATACCAGCTAGCCCATGCACTTATTTCACATCCCTACCCTCACAAAAGCACCAGCTAGCCCACTTATCTCACATCCCTACCCTCACAACAGCACCAGCTAGCCCACTTATCTCACATCCCTACCCTCACAACATTACCAGCTAGCCCACTTATCTCGCATCCCTACCCTCATAACAGTACCAGCTAGTCCACTTATCTCATATCCCTACCCTCACAACAGTACCAGCTAGCCCACTTATCTCAGTTGTCCATCTAACTCAGGTACAAGTACTTCAGGTGAACTGTGCATGTCAGTACAAAACACACTATGTATAACAACATTCTTACAATGAAGCAAATACCTCGCTGCAGCAGGCTCCTCACTGTCCTGTCAGCACAGGGGTATAACAACTTGCAGCCAACAACTTCTGGGTCTCACCTCAATACGTGCATGTGTGCGTGCATGCGTTCATGCATGTGTGCGTGCGTGCATGCATTTTTTGCGATCCACAGATGGTCAATTACAAAAATTACACTGCTTCAAAAGTATCAATTACAATTAAAGTGCTAAAATAAATTACATTGCTTCATAAAGGTCAGCTGCAATATGTCTAAGGTTGAGTATAACTACATTGTTTTATAAAGGAAGATCACATATACAATTACTGCTTTTAGGTGAATACATGCATTTTGCTACCAGGGCTGGGTTCACTTGTGAATACATGCATTCTTGCTACCAGGGCTGTGTTCAATTGTGAATACATGCATTCTTGCTACCAGGGCTGCGTTCAATGGTGAATACATGTATTCTTGCTACCAGGGCTGGGTTCACTTGTGAATACATGCATTCTTGCTACCCGGGCTGTGTTCAATTGTGAATACATGCATTCTTGCTACCAGGGCTGAGTTCAATGGTGAATACATGTATTCTTGCTACCAGGGCTGGGTTCACTTGTGAATACATGCATTCTTGCTACCCAGGCTGTGTTCAATTGTGAATACATGCATTCTTGCTACCCGGGCTGTGTTCAATTGTGAATACATGCATTCTTGCTACCAGGGCTGTGTTCAGTTGTGAATACATGCATTCTTGCTACCAGGGCTGTGTTCAATTGTGAATACATGCATTCTTGCTACCAGGGCTGTGTTCAATTGTGATACATGCATTCTTGCTACACGGGCTGTGTTCAATTGTGAATACATGCATTCTTGCTACCAGGGCTGTGTTCAATTGTGAATACATGCATTCTTGCTACCAGGGCTGTGTTCAGTTGTGAATACATGCATTCTTGCTACCATGGCTGGGTTCAATTGTGAATACATGCATTCTTGCTACCAGGGCTGGGTTCAATTGTGAATACATGCATTCTTGCTACCAGGGCTGTGTTCAATTGTGAATACATGCATTCTTGCTACCAGGGCTGTGTTCAGTTTTGAATACATGCATTCTTGCTACCAGGGCTGTGTTCAATTGTGAATACATGCATTCTTGCTACCAGGGCTGGGTTCAATTGTGAATACATGCATTCTTGCTACCAGGGCTGTGTTCAATTGTGAATACATGCATTCTTGCTACCAGGGCTGTGTTCAGTTGTGAATACATGCATTCTTGCTACCAGGGCTGTGTTCAGTTGTGAATACATGTGTTCAGTTGCAATTATCAATTATATTGGTCAATTACAATTAAACAGCCTCGCAACAAAGTTCAATTACAATTAAACAACCTTGCAACAAAGTTCAATTACAATTAAACAGCCTCGCAACAAAGTTCAATTACAATTAAACAGGCTGGCTACTGCTTTTAGGTGAATATATGCATTCTTGTTGCTTTGGCTGGAGTCAATTGTGAATACATGCATTCTTGTTGCTTTGGCTGGGTTCAATTGTGAATACATGCATTCTTGCTGCCAGGGCTGGGTTCAATTGTGAATACATGCATTCTTGTTGCCAGGGCTGGGTTCAATTGTGAATACATGCATTCTTGTTGCCAGGGCTGGGTTCAATTGTGAATACATGCATTTTTGCTGCCAGGGCTGGGTTCAATTGTGAATACATGCATTCTTGTTGCCATGGCTGGGTTCAATTGTGAATACATGCATTCTTGTTGCCATGGCTGGGTTCAATTGTGAATACATGCATTCTTGTTGCCATGGCTGGGTTCAATTGCGAATACATGCATTCTTGCTGCCAGGGCTGGGTTCAATTGCGAATACATGTATTCTTGCTACCAGGGCTGGGTTCATTTGTGAATACATGTATTCTTGCTGCCATGGCTGGGTTCAGTTGCAATTATCAATTATATTGGTCAATTACAATTACACGGCCTCGCAACTAAATTCAATTACAATTAAACAGCCTCGCAACAAAATTCAATTACAATTAAACAGCCTTGCAACAAAGTTCAGTTACAATGCCCTAGATATAAATTACAATTATACACTGTAATTGTAATTAATTACAAACTATGCAATTACAATATGACTCCTGCTGCAGATATAGAACACTGAGAGCAGTGAAACATGGTGTTTATGTTTCTTGAACGAGTTTCTTCCTTTTTAGATGTTTATGACAGGTAATAAAAAAATGAATCTACACTTATTTCTGATTTTTGTGAAGTATCTGAATCACGCATTATTGAGAACTGTTTATACTTGGCAGACAGTGACACATAAGTTGGCATATAAACTGATTGCTTTTTGTGTCATCTACTTTTTCATCTACAGGGAAGTTGTGTTTATTTCAGTGGTAATACTTGACACTTTGCCCAGTACAATCAAAGTGTGAACAACAAGCAAGTTCACACCAAGGTTAACATAGCAAAGAATTCTGCTTCTGTTAGGAAGGTTATAAGGATTTTTCGACGGTATAAAACACGGAAACTCTTCAAAACATGGAAAGTTAACACATAAAACAATTCCATGGTGTTCAAATGTCTTGCTCCATGTCAAATTTTCTGTAGACCATTTTGTGCAATGAAGGCATCAATGCCTTGGATAAAATGGTGTACAGAAATTTTTTTTTAACAGATTTTCCATTTAATTGTTTACAGTCATATTAATTTTTTACTATAGAACATATTTTCATGAACAGAAATAGGTTTTCGCATCCACCATTTATCAACCTTAAGTGTGGTGAAAAGTTTGTTTATATATACATTGTTTATATATACATTGCCATTCCTAGGGAGTGGTCAGTCTGTATCCCTACTAGACTGGGAGTTTCCTAGGCTCCTAGCCAAACAGCTGCTTGCAATGCATGGTAGAATTACTACAAGCAGGCTGACACATGTCCTTGGGGCTGCACTGAGAGCAGGGCAGTAACTACCCTACTGGGATGTTTGTTTACAGGTGCCAGAGTTCACCAATCCTAAAGTAGCTTCCTCAGTGTCCACCTATCCCTATCTGTACAAGAACCAGATGGTTCACGTATAACCAGATCAGGCCTACTCCCATTCCTCGAAAATCATTATTCACTGCCCTATTTCATCTTAGGGCAATCTATCCCAATTAGCATCTTCCTTTGTTGTCGTGCTGCCTTCTTGCATACAATCTTGTAAAATGAATGAAATATGGAAATAGGGACCTTCTGTTGGTGAAATAAACCGGCTATGCAATCGAATCTATTCAAACTGCATTTACTAGCTGTGGAAAATATGCAATTCTTAGCCAAAACACGTCAACAGAAAGACTAAACACAATTAAGTGCCACCAAAAAATTGCTAAAATGTTTAGCATTAACATGACAACAAACATTCTCACCTACCATGTTGTATAAACAAAATACTGATGCTGCACATAAATTCTAATCAGGTATGCATGCCAAAAGTAGTCTATTAAAATGTGGTTTTATTTCTCACAAAGGTTGTGTGATGATTTACCAAGAAATCCAAGCTATAAGACAGCAAGACAAAATATTTTTTGACTAGATAAACAGAACAAATGTTTCCATCTTCTAAATAAAAACACTGGGTATTTTCATGGGATACAGGAAGCATAGGTAGGGTTCATTTTCTGTTTTTTTAGTATTTGAATTCAGGAATTCTAAAAAAACCTGTTTGTATTGCTTGGTAATTATTCTCCAATCCATTCACAGGCCTTATTTGTGATTTATGACTTTCACTTGGCAGAGCAAAACCTAAAAAATAGTGTTTGTGTTGGATGAAAGAGAACTGGGCTTTTTACACTGTTTGACACGCACAGCTGGCATGCCAACAGGGGTCAGTCAGTTAATCACTTTGAAGTCGCATGCTTTCAGAGTTCTGCTTATTAACTGTGTATATGATTTGTTTAAGGAACTGCAGACAGGTGTTTTCTCTGATTTCCATCTGCTTGGAATGCATGCACTAGAAATTAGTTCGACTAAACAACATCTACTATTTAATTTCTTTTATCCTTTTCTCTCACTGTCTTGCGTGGTTTGATAACTGCCACAGTAATCAGTTACAATCATACTTGATGGTAATTAACATGTAAAAATTATGTCAAGAATATAATCATTAGTGTCTTTTAATTGCTGGAATTTACCTAAGCAATCATTTCCGAAGGTTTTTTGGTTACACTGTAAACTGACCAAAACATCCTGTTCACTAATCTAACTGTGAACTATTGGCATGGAAAACATAGTCCATTTCAATTGAAATGTTACATTTTTGTGCCAACTTTCTTGCATTTCAAACATAATCTAATCCTAATTATTAAATGTGTGTTACTGTAATTGAAATTGTATTCTGTTTGGACAGTGTAAGTGTAATCATAATTTTTTATATTTTCCTGCTAACTACATTAGCACTGCTTATAAATACAGCATAACAGGTGAGTACAGTTGTCCTCGTTTCTTCTCTCAGTAATCAGCACTAATGCTTATCTCACTGTAGAGTTATGTCCAAACATGTTAGCTTGTTGATGGTTAATACCAATTTCACATGTTAGGTGGCACCACTTTACAGTACATGTAGCTCTCCGGTGTCATGTCTGATGAATATGTTTACATACCTAAGGTAGTCACAATATTACCTTTGTATATATTTTATTTGAGCAAAGTCTTTCTTCCTTAAATGTGGGGCATAAATTGCAATGCAGTAATTCAACCATGATCTCATTTATCTCTTGTTCCTTGAATGGACTGACATTCTCGTTTCTTGAAATGTGATAATTCACTTGGTAATTATCTTAAGATACATTTTGTAATCTTTCTGAATATTTTTACTGATTCATCCGCCAATGGAGATCAAGTGAGAAATATTCATAAATAGTACAAAAATACTCGGATGTTATCATGTGAAATGCTCTCTGTTACAATTTGGCTCAGCACTTGAAATGTCTCAGTATGAATCGCATACCGTTCAACGTAAACATGACAATGTAAACATTCCTGGTAGACCTGCTCCATTTTCACAGAGATTATAGCCAATATCTAAAATTTCCATTATAGGTCGAACTTGACATTAATATCAAGAAAGGAAAACTATTAGGTAAATAACAGGTCATTTTATCAAAGAACATAAAAACCATTTAGTAATACAAATGATTCATGATGTGGTGAGATAAAACCCTTAAAAAGGGGTGATTCTCTATGTCAAAAAAGTATTAGTGTTAGTTCAAACCATCACCCAGGCCCTCAATACATGGTGTTGGACTTCAGATAATGCACATGTTGCCAATAAAATTGCTGGATGAGCAAAACTGGCATATTGGTTTGTTCGTAACAATTCATGTATAGGCCCTATAATATGTGCTTTATACAATCACATATAACAACAGTAAACTTGGCAGCTTAATAATAATGTTTTATTTCAGGCAAGAGCCCATATACATATATATATATATATATATATATATATATATATATATATATATATATATATATATATATATATATATATATATATATATATATATATATATATATATATATATAAACCATATATATATACATACATATAAGTAAAAAAACATAAATATACACTACACACAAGTTGAGCATTAGAGGTACATGTAGTGAGAATAATATATATATATATATATATATATATATATATATATATAAACACACAAAAGGCCATGCAGTAGAAATATAAGTAAAATAAGTTAGAAAAAAAAAAAAAATAAATAAATAAATATATATATATATATATATATATATATATATATATATATATATATATATATATATAAGTACACACATCATGAATTAAGAGCATACAATTGATCAATCCAATGTTTAATCACTGGACTTTGATAATAAATAAAAGTGTGAAAATAATTCACAAAAAGTATATTATCTGACTTTTCCAACCAGCATAAAAGGCTAAATATTGATGAGCGAATGCGTTCGTTAAAGGATTTAACATAAATAGTAGCAAACATATGACTTGCACTACCACTAAGCTGACACAAGATTTTCAAAGTACAATCAAGCCTCGTTATAACGCGGTGGTTGGGCTCCACGACTTCAGATCGTGCTGTACACGAGGCGCATTAGGTATTCCCATATCTGCCGCCAGGGAGCTACTAAACAACAGCGATCGCTGCCCGCTCCACCAAGTCCATGAACGCTGTTGAAGCCCTGTGTGCTTGCAGCACTGTCTTATACGCCAACATGCAGTTTATGGAACTTATTATACTACCATCAACGTGTACTGTTATGGAAAAGTTCTACTACGTCTACGAAGATGATTAATAGGCCTACGAATCGAAAAATATTTACCTGCATAAATTTATTACGCATCACTTAACATCGATTCATCGTTTCATATACGGATGACAAATTCGTATTTTTGCGCATCGGTAGAGCCTTGGGTTAGGAATTTGGCATGTTGGTTTCACGTCGTGAAAACAATTAAATTTACGATTTAATGGAAGCATGTCATTTCACCAAGTGTTATGTTGGTATTGCATATTAAAACTGTTTATCTGATTCTTACGCGAAGTGTATTTGTGAATCTCGATTGCAATTTACAAGCCGTCGAAGCAAAGGCCAAAGCCAGCGACAGCGACTGATATTGGTAACAGTGCGAAACACACAACTCATTGATACTTGTTCATTGACATTGTTCGCCTAATGTTTTATTGAGAATTGTCAAAGCAATTCTAAGTAGGTTTATGCAGGCCCATTTGGCATTTTCCCCTGGCGGCAAAAAATTGGGGTCCACAACTGACCGTGTTATATCCGAATCCGCGTAATAATGAGGCGTGACTGTAACAAGGGAAAACCTTTTAGAACATTTACTAATTCAAGCACACACATACATCACCCCCTCACTTAACCACTACAAAACAACATATCGATTTACCAGTGATATTCCTACTTTGTAGAGACAGGCTACTCATTGCACATACAGCACCTGCTGGACATAATGCCTGCAGAGTAGCAGCACCATCCATGCCAACTAGTGGTGCTGAAATCAATACTAACTATTGATACCTTGCAAAGAGTGGAAGCTGTAGAAGCAGCAGCAGCAGCATTACAAATAAAAATTACCCACCTAAATTGATTGCGACGTACAAGGTTTCTACATAGTTATGGATGAACCTTATGGTTGGCAACAGCAGCATTTAACACAAGGTGATAAGTGGAGGAGAGGGGATGAATTAAATGCCATGCCAAGTTAGTCAACCTTGTAAACTTGACAGTGGGCAACAAAGTAAAGGAATATTAATTTACTGTGACGCAAGGAAAAGATGCCCCAGCTGCGCCTGACAACAGGAACATCCATTCAGCACCAGAACATGAATCACACCACTTTCCAGTGACGCAGCAAGTTTCACACATTTCCAACTGGGTTTTATAGAAAAGCAGGTGAACTAGAATTAAGTCACCTGGTTGGGTTTTCTTTCAAAAAACTTGAATCTTATATGTCAATTCTGGAATTCTTGACTTATGTGTGCCACAGTGCAGCTAAGTCATCTGCCAGCATTTACAGATAATTTCCTGATGGTGTACGTATAATGATGATTTTGATGGCATTGCCATTAATGAATGTATGCATGTAAGGCATATCATCAGAATCTTTATAATGGAACTGACTCACGGCACTTCATTAAGACAAGCTTCAGATTAGGCAAAAAGCACTCAAGAAGAGCCCACCAATACAGCATCCAGATTGACATCAATAAAATTCCATTAACTTTAAGAAGGCATCAACTGCCTTTAAGTACTATGGAGAACTGATTAGCAAATTAATGGAGGAGATTTGATTCCAAATGCCTCGCAGCAGAAATTATTTTATTATCGATGCAGTCATGGTCTCAAACTCAACACCGTTATATAATGACCCGCATCATCAGCAGTTGGAGTTCTACATCGGTCACAGTGATTCACCTGAAACACTGTCATCATCATCAATCACACTGACACATTTTGGGAGCAGCCGCTGACAATGCGAAAGTTATATGAATCGTGATTCAAAATTCATTCTTTTTTCTAATATTACTATTCTTCATGGTTTATATAGATACACTCTTTGGGAATGGCACTGCATGAAGTGTATGCCATGCAAGGTTAAGAAGAATGATATAAGTCCTTAACAAGTTACACATTACCTCTAAGGGATACTGTCCCTCCCATGATGACACTCAGCTGACATTTAGGGATATTCTAACTTTCTTCTTAAAATGCATTACCCTAGAACAAGGAAGTCATTGGTTTATCAAGAATAAGAATTATACATATACGTCACATATCTGTTAATTATGTTTTTAAACATATTGAAACTGCTGGTGTTTACACAACCAGTAGATAATTAATTCTATTCAATTAACATTCTCTGTGAGAATCAGTACTTGTCATACATATCTACATAGTTCTTTCACTAACACTATATTGTGCCCTCTTGTTCTAAGCCTTACTGCATTCCTTACATTTGAAGAAAATTTATGTATGCAGTTAGATTGCATACTAATCTTTATATGAGGCAACACCCCAGACAGATTTGAAAATGGCTAGACTTTCTGTCTGACAGTTATTATATCATGTTTGGTAGAAATTAAACATATTTATATACAAACAAATGTGGGCCATTTGGGATCTTCGGACATTGTCCCATCTACTTAAAACTTCACATTCTAAAACTGGCCCACATTGCAGGTATGAACAAAAACATACCAAACTTAATGCAGTAGATAACAACACTTCCATGGTGTAATAATTAAAATTCTATTTGCTAACACTACAAAAGTTAACCTATGACCCATGTAGGTGGGGCACTATGCCTTGGACAGTACCATGTACAACATTTAAAGATACATCATATGACAATTCCTTTGAAGTGATGAAAGGTGGGGAGGGAGGTGGAATCAAAATTTGTTCAACATGTATTGAAAGTTTTGAAAATTCAAGGCATGAAAGTTGGAACACGTATTGCTGTGTCGATGCTTAAATTGTATATCCTGTCAACTGCTTGGAGAGATGGGCAGATGGCTGCCTTACTTAACGGTGATTGGCTAAGATAGGTTATCCAGCCGTATATTATTACGCAGAAGTTGCAGGGCTAATTTGCATACCTGGTGCAAAATCCACCTCCTCACAATCACAAGGGGATCATTATTTCCTCACATAAAGATTAGTATGCAATCTAATTGCATACATCCATTTATGCAACGCAACAACACCAAAACCGGATAGATTTGAAAATGGCCAGACTTTTTGTCTGACATTTATTATCTACCATGTTTGGTAGAAATTAAACATATTTATATACAAACAAATATGGGCCATTTGGGGTCTTCGGACATTGCCCCATCTACTTAAAAAATAACATTCTAAAACTGTCCCACACTGCTGGTATGAACAAAAACATACCAAACTTAATGCAGTACATAACAACATAACAACATAACAACACTGCCGTTCTATCCAGTTTTGGTGCTGTTGCATTGCGTAAATAGTTCTAGTGACATTTTTTAACCAATCATTATTTTAAAAACTTCTATTTGGTCTCCTCTTTACTTCCTCATCTCTACTGGTACCGAGCTTGTAAAACCACATTCTCTCTTTCACAGCTAAGGTCTCTAAGAATGAGCATTTACATGTTGCTTTATCTCTATTATTCCCAGCATATATGTCAGGTGTGCTGCTGGCCATTGTCAGTATGTCAATAGATTGAAGCCAGGTAGGGGTGGACCTAGGCTTGTTGGTGGGGGGTCTCAGTCAGTCGTAGTCATATGTCATTCTACTTACGGACATGTGTCGTTCTACTTATAGAAGGATTAATATTAGCTGGCTGCTATTACTTCAGTCTTTACATTGACACTAGTTCCCATGTAGGCCTATACATGTGTTCCTTTACCGTAATATTTGTCTAAGACCCCCCTTCATGGCATAGGGGTGTCTTGAAACCCCTAAGACCCCCTGGATCTGCTGCTGCCAAGTATTCTTTATAATATATATACTATGGCATTCATGCAGAATATGTTAACAGTGCTAACATGCAGAATACTGCTTGTGAGGCACGTGAACAGTGCTAACATGCAGAATACTGCTTGTGAGGCACGTGAACAGTGCTAACATGCAGAATGTTGCTTGTGAGGCACATGAAGAATGGTAGCATGCAGAATACTGATTGTGAGGCACGTGAACAGCATTAACATGAACACAGACTAGAGCAGTGAACAGTGCTAACATGCATGCACACTAGAACAGTAACTGCACCACTGTGTTTGCAGTGTCTGTTGATGGAACAGAGAGAAGGAATTAAGGTAAAGAAAATTATTATAAGCAACAATCTTAGCACTGCCTAAGGTGTCAAATATTAATGAGTTGCAATGTCCAGATCATATTAAGTGACAATTGTTCTTAAAATTACACTGACCATTAATAGTGAACCACTTCAAAGAAAACATCAAAGTTGTGTTATACTGATGGATGTAGACAAATGATGACAGATCGGCCAGCGACCTTGACTTGATATGTCACCTAAACAAGACAAACACACCATCAAAGGTGTAACTGCAACACACGACCACATATTTCAATCATCAACATCTATTTCACCTATGTTCACCTGCATGTCATACAATTAAATTGACACACACAGAGGGATTGTCACCTTTTGCCAATGGCTTCCTTGTCCACTTGCTATCTGGAGCTTATGGCTTTGTTACACCTTTTGTTACATGCTCTAGCTACAAGTCTTGTTTATCTCTATCTGCAGTAAGACATGTCTGATCATCTAACCTTGTCCCTTTAAAGATGTTCTCGTCATAAATCTGAGAGGAAATAAAAACTGTTGCAAAATAACGTGCTCCTGAACAATGTCATTGACTTTCAAAGTTGATAGTAGTAAGATATGTAAACTGGGGTAAACTTATGACCCAAAGTCTTGTTCTTGTTCGTATGCTACCTTAGCTTACTTGCGACATTATATCTCAGTAAATCCTAGGGTTCCATTAAAATGCAGGAAATAAAATATTCCAAAATTTATTTAAAATATATTATTTTTATATACATTGAAGCTACTGTACGAGAGGTACCTTCAGCCCAAATCCTGAAAAGCTAGGCAAATTACAATGTCATGTTTTGCCTAGAAAATCACTGAAACAGGAAACCTCTGGTTATTTTGTCACTTAAAAAACACGAAGCTGCAAATCTGTCTCATTACACCTGCATTCAATATGCTCTATCCAATACTTTAACCAAATTTGAACATAATTAAACTAAAACTTATTTTATTGTGACATTTCACACGGACATGTGAAGGGCTTGCTCACACTTGAAGCCAACCTAAGACCTGGTACATTCATCATAGAAGAAATCCAATCCATAACATTGCTGTATCATAAAAACGCATTTATGCAATTACATGTCCAACAAATTGAGAAAAAATACAATTCGTATGCAGCTACCACATGTTGAATACTAGACAACTTGAGCCTTTCAGGCAAAATAAATATATTACAGGCATAAGACACCAGTCGTTAGCAATGTCAACACTCATTAATCATGCTAACTTCACAGACAACTTTGTAATAATTATGCATCAGCATATTCAAGGTTGTAGAAGTGTGACCATCCTGTTTACAAAAATCTGTGACAATGAATGAGGTCTTCCATACGCTTGACCCAGCAACTATAAAATGCAATAAGCATCTATGAATAAACCGATGAAAACCTATTTTGCAAGTATGTAAAAGCCATAGTACCATTGAATTCTGAATTGGGTTCTACTTTCACACATTTTATCTCGAAAGATTTAACAAGAATTTATAAGATTGCCCTCCAAAGCAGTAAAAACTCAGATGGCAAGTGGAAAATTATCGAGAGTCCAACGATCATTCATGTACAGATGACAATAAATGTGTCAATTTTGTTTTTAAACATGTGTGCTGCTAGCATTTATGAAATCACAATAAAGTTTGTTTTTATTTTGCCTAATTTGGACGTGGCTCTGACATGAAATCTTTCTGTGTAATTTGCACTTTGTAACAACAGTACTGTTATACTTCTAAATGTTTGCAATGTTGGGTGCTGTTATATGAAAAGGTGAATGCATTTTGTTTGAAGGTGGAGTGGTTTCAAGCTGCATCGCACCCCTTCGATCCTCTCAGCCAGATCGATATCTCACCCTCCCCAGGGAACTTATGCCAGATTGTCTGATGCACAATAAAATAAATTCACCGAACTGAGAAGGTCCACGTTTTTCGAATCTGGGTTTTTCTACAATTTCTTCAGTGGAGGAAATTACATTTCAAACAGAGCCAGAAGGTCTGCTGAGAAACTTACTCAGGAAAATTGGAAAAACACGTAATTTTGAATGGGAAGATGTGTGTTTGTTACATTTCCATGAAGGTCACTATTAGGATGAAACCTTCATAAGAATCACATTAAACAAATCTCATTAACATTGCTATTTAAGATACTGACATTGGTAATGAAGATACAGAGTGCCAAAGGCAGGTTGACTGGAATGACAAATATCCTCCACCATTCTCATGCAAACGCACTGCATTAGTGAGAAATGGTGATTTACAGCCTCAATGATCACAATAGCTTTGGATCATCCCATTAAAAGAAGCTGCAAGATAGATCTTCCAAGAAATTTACTTGCATCGTATGCAAGAACTGGATCAGCTAAAGTGGTTGTCAGTGATTTTGTTGGTTAGTAACCGAGGTGGATGGGCTTAGTTAGACTGACCACAGTTGATGGCCCTGTAACTGTCCTTAGCCAGTACTGACCTTCCAAGTTAGCATTTAAATAAATAGCGGGGCATCTCCTCCTGTGTGGGATCTACTGGACGGAGGTTTTTTCAAGGAGGTTTAATGAATATCTTTTCATTGATATTCGCCATCTTCTGAATGTTTTTCAATGAATTACGCATGAACTCTGATCTGTTTCTGCATTTGGTAGGTCACGAAAAACATGAACTTGTGTAAGTGAAGCGATTTTCAGGTTTGGGGCCTTGTTAAGTTTATTTACATCCATAACTCATTAAATTATGTCATACAATTGTCCATAAATAAACGGAATCAAGCAAAAACCTGCAAATCAATGAACAAAACTGTGAAATCAATTACAACAAAAGCAGGAGTTTTTTGGTTTTGAAAGCAGGTGATCGGGAGGATGATTAAAAAATTAGCTAAAAGCCAGTAAAGGTCTGTCAGTAGATCACCTGCACTAATCTGTCACTTCCATATGGCACCAGAACCGGTATGTAACAAAGTACTTTTACTTTGTTACTTTACTTGAAAAGTAAATTTTTTTAGGTGTACTTTTACTTGTAATGAACATTTATGTTTACTTTTGTTATTGTAATGAAGTATATTTTCTCAGTGTTAAAATTATTTACACGCAAATCATCTTTGGCATACTGTGAGCTCGCCATACCGAATGCCCAGTGCAATCGAATGAAACGAGTTGATATGTATTTGTCAAGTCTTTTTTAATCTATCCCAATTCTCTGGACATCCTTGTTTCATTTGGGTGAATTAACATATTCTAAGTTTTTCATGTCGAATTTTTTTCAGTTGGTCGTGTGAATATTGTCATGTATTCCCTGGTCTGGTCATGCCGAACAGACTAAACTGCCACCTGGAGAAGTTGCAGAATAAAGACCTCCATGTTATCACATAGGGGTGTCGTTTTAATAAATCTCAGTAAATACTCACTGTCGTCCATATACCAGAACATATGACAAATATATTTATGTCTGCTATTTATTAACCAGGTGAACATGAGGAATTTGGAGAACATTTATGTTATTAAAGATAACTGAACATAACATAACAACACAAGTTATCTGTAGTCATGTGCACAACTATCAGCTTTCCTCTAATGCTAGCTTTAGTAGCCCTGCAGGCCCATATGTTCACAGTTTGACATGAGCCAGGCCACTTCCCTCCCAGACACTAACACCTGCAAACTACACGGCTAAACCTTGCATCATGCCAACACTAATCTCTTATGTTTTTTTGAAGAAATTACAAAGTAGGTAGATGACGGGTCACCAGTGGATTTGTGTACTTAGATTTTCAGAAAGCTTTCGATAAAAGATTGTTACTTAAACTAAAAGCCCATGGCATAGGTAATGATGTAATCAACTGGATAGAAAAGTGGCTTACACACAGAAAACAGAGAGTAATAGTAGATGGTGAGATTTCAAACTGGAAATCTGTTTTGAGTGGGGTACCACAGGGATCAGTATTAGGCCCTATACTGTTTTTAATATAAATAAATGATTTGGAAGATGACATATCTAGCAAAGTACTAAAATTTGCAGATGACACAAAAGTATTCAGAAAGGTTACTAATGATACAGATAAACAAAGTTTACAGGATGGTCTAGATAAATTAGTTAAATGGTCAGAAAAATTGCAAATGTTATTCAATTTTGGGAAGTGTAAATGTATACACATAGGACATGGAAACATGGATGAAGAATATAAAATGGGGGATGCTGTACTAGGTAACCACACAAGTACTAGGTAACCACACAAGAAAAGGACTTAGGAGTAACGTTTAGCGCTGACATGAAAGTTTCAGAGCAATGTGGGATTGCTGCTTCGAGAGGAAATAAAATTTTAGGGCTAATTAGGAGAACTATCATTTATAAGGAGAAACAGCTAATTGTACCCATGTACAAAGCAATAGTTAGACCACATTTGGAATATTGTATTCAAGCATGGAGGTCATATCGTAAAAAGGACATAGACAAGCTAGAAAGAATACAACGAAGAGCAACTAAAATGATTCCAGAATTGAGAGACCTTAGTTACGAAAGTCGCTTATTACAATGTGGTTTGACAACACTAGAGACCAGGAGGCTAAGAGGAGACCAAATAGAAGTGTTTAAAATAGTGAATGGTTATGAGGATGTTGACAGGAATATGTTCTTCAATCTTAAAGAAGGCAGTAGAACCTGAGGACACAAAGCAGCATTAGTTAAGGAGCAGTGTAGGTTGGACATGAGAAAGTACTCTTGAATGGAACAAACTGCCAAATGATTGTGTTAATGCTAGTAGTGTGAATATGTTTAAAAATAGAATTGACATATATTTGATAAGGGCAGGCTACACATGAGAAAATTGTTGGACTCTCGATACGCCAATGGCTTCCTTGTCCACTTGCCATCTGGAACTTGTTGTTTGGGATGGCAATCTTGTTAAATCTTGTTAAACACTTGAACAGTTCATGTTTCTTCAGTTTCAGTCATTCTTGCAGTAAATATCCGGAGTCGGTTTAATAGAACTACCTCAACCTTAGCTGTAAAAAATGCTTTATCATGTTACTTTTTTAATGTTTTTATGACATTTATATACATTTTAATAACATGTTTTTATTATCTTATATCTATGTTTTAATAAAACGTTTTTCAAAATTGTTTTTAAATGTTTCCACGGCCTGACATTTTTATATCGCTATAACTGTTCAGTTACACAAATTTTTTAAATCATTTATGATTTACACTAGCCTTTATTTATTATTTACCCTACCCATTATTTATTATTTACCCTACCCATTATTTATTATTTAGCCTAGCCTGTTATAGTAAAATAGTTAGTAATTTACTTAACACAACACAGGTACTCGGGTAATTTTTTACATTTTATTATATCCATATACATCTGAATAAATTTATATATTCATTGTTAAAAAAATGTGTAAAGAAATAAAAAAAGTATATTCAAATAAGATATGATGTATCAATCCACAAAGTAAAATTACAGAGGCAGAAAAGAGGAGACAGCGTCTTAATCCCACCAACGGTTTCCTAATGCACTGATGGCCCGTGGGGTCTGATCGGTTGGTTAAATATTTAACAGATGAAAAGAGCAAGTGGAATGCCAGAGTATATGTAACAAAGTGGAATGCCAATGAACTTAACTTGGTGTTTCACTGAGGATGGTACAAGACAGAAGCTATACATGTTAAGTATGGTGGATATAATTCTGTTGATGATGGTGGGACTGGAGACCCATTTACATGAGCGATTAATTGTCTGATTGATCAGGCGACATGCACCTTGTTGCATGACAAAGTGCAATTAAATGTGTTGTAGACAATGTGAGGTGTGACTTTCGACTCATGCCAAGAGCTTTTATAAAATGTCACAATGTGTGCAACACCTGCTGATCACATCAGTCGCTGATTGTCTACTGCATCAAATAAGCTGCTGGATGACATTTGTTGGAATTGCAACTAGCCCCAATTCCAGTGATACAATCATAGCCACCAGTTGGCTTCACACACAACAGAGTCTGGAATCAAAGTGCATTTTCCATTGTGATGTACATGATTGATTACTGAGAGTCAGGCCTACCAATGAAACTGACACTCAAGCTAACTAAGCAACTAAGAGTAAACTTTTTTCAGTTTATACGAAGTATCCGAACCAAATACAATGATTATATTGACACAATCAGATAATAAAATGGATTTAATATTTAGCACAATATTCGCGATCAACAAGTATTGAACTCACTGTGATATTTCGTCAGCTCATGGCGAGAGTTGAAAGTCTTGCATTGTTTGTTAGTATCAATAATCACTCCTCACATTGTCTAGCACACACAATTTACTTATGCTTTGTCATGTGACATAACTTCTTGTGCATTACACACAATGTGTATGACCACTCACATAACTTCTTGTGCATTACACACAATGTGTATGACCACTCACATAACTTCTTGTGCATTACACACAATGTGTATGACCACTCACATAACTTCTTGTGCATTACACACACAATGTGTATGACCACTCACTTAACTTCTTGTGCATTACACACAATGTGTATGACCACTCACATAACTTCTTGTGCATTACACACAATGTGTATGACCACTCACATAACTTCTTGTGTATTACACACAATGTGTATGACCACTCATATAACTTCTTGTGCATTACACACAATGTGTATGACCACTCACATAACTTCTTGTGTATTACACACAATGTGTATGACCACTCACATAACTTCCTGTGTATTACACACAATGTGTATGACCACTCACATAACTTCTTGTGTATTACACACAATGTGTATGACCACTCACATAACTTCTTGTGCATTACACACAATGTGTATGGCCACTCACATAACTTCTTGTGCATTACACACAGAGTGTATGACCACTCATATAACTTCTTGTGTATTACACACAATGTGTATGACCACTCACATAACTTCTTGTGCATTACACACAATGTGTATGACCACTCACAACTTCTTGTGTATTACACACAATGTGTATGACCACTCACATAACTTCTTGTGTATTACACACAATGTGTATGACCACTCACATAACTTCTTGTGTATTACACACAATGTGTATGACTACTCACATAACTTCTTGTGTATTACACACAATGTGTATGATCACTCACATAACTTCTTGTGCATTACACACAATGTGTATGGCCACTCACAAAACTTCTTGTGCATTACACACAATGTGTATGACCACTCACATAACTTCTTGTGTATTACACACAATGTGTATGACCACTCACATAACTTCTTGTGTATTACACACAATGTGTATGACCACTCACATAACTTCTTGTGTATTACACACAATGTGCATGGCCACTCACATAACTTCTTGTGTATTACACACAATGTGAATGACCACTCACATAACTTCTTGTGTATTACACACAATGTGTATAACCACTCACATCACTTCTTGTGTATTACACACAATGAATATGACCACTTGCCTCACATCTTGTGTATTACACACAATGTGTATGATCACTCAAATCACTTCTTGTATTACACACAATGTGTATGGCCACTCACATCACTTCCTGTGTATTACACACAATGCATATGACCACTCGCCTCACTTCTTGTGTATTACACAAAATGTGTATGAACACTCACATCACTTCTTGTTTATTACACACAATGCACATGACCATTTACATAACTTCTTGTGTATTACACACAATGTGTATGACCACTCACATAACTTCTTGTGTATTACACACAATGTCTATGGCCACTCATATAACTTCTTGTGTATTACACACAATGTGTATGGCCACTCATATAACTTCTTGTGTATTACACACAATGTGTATAACCACTCACATCACTTCTTGTGTATTACACACAATGAATATGACCACTTGCCTCACATCTTGTGTATTACACACAATGTGTATGATCACTCAAATCACTTCTTGTATTACACACAATGTGTATGGCCACTCACATCACTTCCTGTGTATTACACACAATGTGTATGACCACTCAAATCACTTCTTGTAATACACACAATGAGTATGACCACTTGCATCACTTCTTGTAATACACACAATGCACATGACCACTCACATAGCTTCTGGTGTATTACACACAATGATGTATTACACATCAGATTACATGCATTACACAAGCATACACAACACAGTTGTAATTATTTTCCTTGTTCAATTGTAACAGACATGATGAAATATTTCTTTAAATACACAGTCCAATTTACTCCATGTATGCACCATCACAAAAAAAGTAACATTTTCTATGCATCATCACTAACCAAGGGTTGTAGTAATACTACACTACCCCTGGGCAGGGGTGGTAGTAATACTACACTACCCCTGGCCAGGGGTGGTAGTAGTACTACACTACCCCTGGGCAGGGGTGGTAGTAATACTACACTACCCCTGGCCAGGGGTGGTAGTAGTACTACACTACCCCTGGGCAGGGGTGGTAGTAGTACTACACTACCCCTGGCCAGGGGTGGTAGTAGTACTACACTACCCCTGGCCAGGGGTGGTAGTAGTACTACACTACCCCTGGACAGGGGTGGTAGTAACACTACACTACCCCTGGAAGATAAACCTGTTGAAACTGAACTAGATGCACCCCGCCAAACTTCGAATAGTGCTTCCAGGAATTACCCATCTGACCAAAGACAACAGGTCCACTGCCAATTTAGTTAAGTAACTTTCCAAATATTACATGTAACATCATCCACGATTGGTGTCACATCCCAAATGCCCAAAAGTCGTATGGACATAGCCTATTGGTTAATGCAGCAACACTAAGTTCCACGTTTCAACGGGGTTATCTGCCAGGGGTACTGTTGTACTTGGCAGCCTCCCCTGGTATGTATATGTAACCAAAGCCAAAATGAAAGCCAAACAAATTATGATGACAACTTCAGAGTATAAGAAGGCTCTGAGTTCTGGAATCAATACCCTTGCCCAAAGCCAAGTTGGAATACATGGGGTACCTACTGAGTGTAGCTGATCTAATGCTAGTTGTATTATTATTCCCAACACCACTGTGATAGTGAATGACTAGTACTATATTCATATAATATAAAGGCATATCCTGAAATTATATATTACATACTATTTACTAATATATTTGTCAAAATCGCAAAAATGAAATAAGCTTATGTCATATGCATAGCAGCTGTAAAGCAGACCAAATGTACTGCGTAACGGCAATACATGCTGTAGCTCAAGTATTAAGAGGACATGTCTAGTTCCATCATTTCTATCATTGGGCACAGATCTTTAAACATGCACTAAATCATTGAGTTGCTCAGATCATTAGAAAGTAAATTCCCAGCACAGTGTAAAACTATCTTGAGATGCAAGGAAAAAACTAATATTACATATTCATCAGCAGATGTTAGCGTTGCTCTGGGATCTTTGATGTTTCAGTAGTAAAGTACGCCAATTAAACCAGCTTACAGTATTGGTTAAATATGTTAAACTAGATGAACCTGTGATTATTTAGCAACTATCATTATCATCGACAGTTGAAGTCAGTGTCCACTATCGATAATTTATTGTACAATTAGGGATGATTTAAAAAATGGTTTTATGTGGAAGGGGAATTAGTTGCTGTTTAATTTTGTACTGTACATCAAGGTATTTTGTACTGTCCATCAAGGTATTTTGTACTGTACATCAAGGTATTTTGTACTGTACATCAAGGTATTTTGTACTGTACATCAAGGTATTTTGTACTGTACATCAAGGTATTTTGTACTGTACATCAAGGTATATTGTACTGTACATCAAGGTATTTTGTACTGTACATCAAGGTATTTTGTACAGTACATCAGGGTATTTTCCAGTCATTTATTTTCCGGTCACTGTTCAAGCGGGTGCTGACTTCGATCATAATTCAAGTAGGTGCTGACTTCGATCACAGTTCAAGCGGGTGCTGACTTTAATCACTGTTCAAGTAGGTGCTGACTTCAATCACAGTTCAAGCAGGTGCTGACTTCGATCACAGTTCAAGTGGGTGCTGACTTCGATCACAGTAGAAGCGGGTGCTGACTTTGGTCACAGTTCAAGCAGGTGCTGACTTTGATCACAGTTCAAGCAGGTGCTGACTTTGATTACAGTTCAAGTGGGCGCTGACTTCAAGAACATGCAGTTTTGCACTACAGTCGAAGGGCCACCTGATGACTACAGGTCGATGTTATTTAAAGTTTCATGTGGTGTGTCTGAGGTTAAGTGACATCGATGTTTTAAGATCATTGTTCACATCAGCATCTGCTGCATTAGTGCAGTGTATCGATAGCTTGATTTATCACTATGTTACTTGTTGTGACAATGTATATGAAGATAAAGGTGTCAAGTTAGCACTGGGCCTTATGATGATGTCAATCAACACACATATGAAAGTGAATAAGTGATAATAAAATTAATATTAATTGATATCTCAGGAGGGCAGGTTACACATAGATGAACATTGTTGGACTATCGATAAGCCAATGGCTTCCTTGTCCACTTGCCATCTGGTCCTTTGGCTTGAAAGGCAAATCTTATAAATCTTGTTAATACTGTTGAAACTGCTGGCGTTGAGCCCATTCATCATGCATCATCTGTGAGCTCACACCTTTGGGATTATGAGAAGCTGCTCATACTGCTTTGAACAAATATCAATATTCAACACCGGAGAGCATTTCAGACTGATGCTGATGAATGGGACAAGAACATCTTGACATGTTCATACCACAGATATACAGTACTTGTTATTATATATCTATGCTCGTGCCGATACTTGATTAATTAGGAGAAAATATAGTCAACTGTATTTCTAAACCTGATTTTTTAAGCATTATATTCTGCATGTACTTCCATTCTGTTAATATTGCAAGTACAGGGTGTATTCTTAATTCCACACAATTTTATGGCAAGCAAAGTTTTATTATTAACTTGAGTGAAAACAACATTATTTTAGCGACATGTAAAGCAATCATTGATTTAAGGCATAAAAAATTCACATTAAATCATCATTCACTAAATTGATTGAAACTGTATTATTATTGATGTATATTTTTATTGTTCTGCATTAATTAATATTAGGAAAAAATATACGACACAATCAAATTCATAAAACTCATCACCGTAAAAAAAACATAATGTGGTTTAGAAAATACTGAAGAAGTGTTCAATCACAATTAAGTTTGCAGTATGATCACACTACTGAATTGGTAATATTAGGTGATTTCAAAAGCAAAATATTTAACATATTTACATTAGTAATAATTGTATCACTGAAACACATTCTGTACCGTTACACTAACAATATCATTTGCAATTCATTACTAAACTTTTTCAATTACATAACCAACATTATATAACTAAGATTCAATAAAATGTCAATTTGGTGGATACTTGTTTGTGTGTAGAATTGCACACAACATATACAACTGTGAAGTTATAATACAAATGTAACATACCTAACTTGGCAACTTCCAAAATTTCATCCAACCTTTGTTTCATAGAAGTCGCTTTAAATTGTGATCCTCGAAGATTTGTTTATACCACAACCAGAAGACACAATTTATAAACAGCTATAAACATGAAAGCTACTAGTCTTGTGTCAGTCAACACATCTTGTGCTGTAGCCTCATAGTGCCAATAGCAGGTCAGCCTACTATTTTTCTAAGGGGTGTTAGGTAGGAAAATGAATAATCTTGTGTCACAGATAAATAAGGTATCAACCAATACAATCTGTATGTGTAATGTCTGTATGCCATAGAACATATAAAAAAAAATCACTGTCTGCAACATTGTGCAAGTTGCCACCTATATCATATGAGCTGTAATGTGAATGATGCAAACTAGTGGATGTGCATTTGGGACATAATAATATACTAAGCCACAACACAGTAAACATATTGATATTTGTATCATGATGATACACATTGTAATACATAATAATACACAGTTATGAAAGATCAATTTATGTGTCACACAACACAGCTGTAAATGTCTACTGAAAACACAATGTTCAGGGAAAAAAAGAAATAATTAAACTAGTAACATTTCTATTGTGAGATCTTGCAAGATTTTGACAGGTAGCAAGCAAATTTTACTCTGTTCACTTCCATGTATCTGTTGGCAATACATGTTGATACTTTGGAATACAATTGTTTACTTCCATGTATCTGTTGGTAAAAAATAGAATTGACAGATATTTGATAAGGGCGGGCTACACCTAAAAGAGAAAATTGTTGGACTCTCGATACGCCAATGGGTTCCTTGTCCACTTGCTATCTGGAACTTGTTGTTTGGGATGGCAATCTTGTTAAATCTTGTAATACATGTTGATACTTTGGAATACAATTGTTTACTTCCATGTATCTGTCAGTAATACATGTTGATACTTTGGAATACAATTGTTTACTTCCATGTTTTAAATATTAATTTCTTTGCATTTTAAACATTTATTATAAAAGCGGGCTTTGAAGCTGCTGCCCCTCTGTTGATTTATGTATGATTAATTCGATGCGGCCCCACACTGCGTTTAAGATTAAAATGTTTGACATATTTGAAATCTAGAACTAGAAATCTATCAATGTGCCAAATTTCATTTGTAAAATTTTACATAACTGGGTTTTTAAAGTTTTAATGAAATATGCCACAATTTTTGATCCATTTTCTGGTTCATTGTTACTGCATAAGAGATAGACCCATCTGAAAATGTGTTAAATTTGACGCCTTAAAAAAATCATAACTCAAAAAGTACTTAACCGATTTTGAAACTGTTTTCACATTTAAATTTCTCATGGCTGCAGCCATATCATAAAATATAAAACAAGATACATAAAGATACATCTGCAATTTGAAATTTTCATTCACATACCTACCAATAGGTAGACTCGAAATGGTTTCCAAGGCTTCATATATCTTTGGAAAGTATGTATGTACATATCGTACATATGTATTGTGATTCTTGCAAGATATATCTTGCATTGTGAGAAAAGAATCAATGCATTGATGAATCATTGCAGCCCTAATATGTATCTCTCATTAGATTTGTCTGCTTATCAAATAATTGCATTGGTCACACCTCACGTTGCATGGTTAATTACTTCCAGGTGCTAACTGGACCACCTGGCTACTTAGACATCAATAATTGCTTTGGAGGTGCTGGTATGACACATCATAAACAGTGATGCAACCATATTTAAATACATGCCTTGACTGGAAGGAATCAATTACAAGCACAGCTGTGAAGAACACAGAGCAAAGTCAACAAATAGGTGTTTTTATTTGTGTGGTGTAATTCCAGTCAACAATGTTATTGGTTGTCAGGTTTGTCACTTCCTAACTCATCTGTCTTCCCTGTGAGCCACCTGGACATACGCATAAGGAAGAAGTCTCGCATGTGACAACTATTACACATTAGAATGTATGTTCTCATAGTAAGGTTCTACAAATCACTTATATTTCACAAACCTGTCATTGTTGTTTTTATCATATTTGTGACCTTCATCGTATTTGTGGGTACGTGTTTTTTGCTGTTGCCAAAACTATTGCAACTGTTCTTGTTAGCAGTAGATTTGATTATTACAATTCCCTTTATCATAATATTGCTCTCAAGGACATCTTGAAACTTCAACATGTGTAAAATTGGGTAGTTGCCCAGTCTCCTCATTTCTCTCACTCAGTACCACTTCTTAAATTATTGCATTGGCTCCCTGTCTGATATTGCTTTATTCTTAAGATCTGTACAATTACCTATCAGGCACTTTCATCCATGCAACCAGCATATTTACATTCACTGCTCACTACTGCAAGACAGTCTAAACAACTTTGATCATCTAATTCTAATCTACTTTTTGTTCCAAGTGTTAAGACAAATGTCGGAACTAGAGTTTTTCAGTAGCTGCACCACCTCTGTGGAACTCACTCCCTGTTAGTGTTAAGGTTGCAGGAAATATAATAACATTTCGCCGTAAACTAAAAACCCACCTGTTTAAACTTTCTTTTCCCCCATAGCTCCCCAGCGTACCAACCCAACTGTTTACAACTGGAACTGCTTATTGATTATGAACTGCTTAACCCCTTTTGTTTTGGTGCGCTGCCGAGCTTGGGTCTCCTGAGGATTTTAGCGCAATAGAAGTATTTTATATATTATTATTATATTTCTACAGAGATATTAATGTTGTACTGACAATTATTGAGACTGTCTGCCATGGGTGCCTGGTTGCCAGTATACCATCCTGGAGAATTTATCTAACTGACCCCCTAAACATGTTTTAGACATCTGTCAAAATTAAACACTCTTCAAGTTGGAATACAACCATGTATACACCCTTTGACATGCAAAATTTACATTGTTCCATGACATATAATAAAAATTTATTCATTAACATATTTTATTCATATATTAATGTTAGCTAAAATTACAAAAAGTTGCCATGAAATGAAAACACAGCTCTTGTTCTAAATATATTATATTTTTAATTACCTAAAACATGTCATGTGCATCAACGTGTTATGGTGCACAAAACATACCAATAAAACATGGAATTTTTCTCAAGGGTGGTGATGTACTGAGTGCCCCCTGGGGTTGGGTGAGAATGAATGGTAGAGGTCTTGAGAACACAACACACAATAGGTTAGGGGTGAGCAACTCGTGGCATGTAAACCAGAAGTCATGGTAATAAAAACAGGTTGGTAGTTCACATGATGCACCAGCATAATAATGTTTTGATAGGGTCCAAATATATAACATGTTTATTTCTATTTAATATATCAAATGACAAGTCAAGCAAAACAGAAACCACACATTCTTATATAAACCAACATTGAAAAAACACCATATCTGAGCAAAAACATGCAGATAATGACATATACTCACCCAGCTCTGTGAGCTAGATTTTAGCTCACAGGTAAAATGTCAACAGGAACCATTTGTTCACCTCAACATTAGTCAAAATATCACAAACAGTTACTACAGTTGCCATTACTTTCTGCTCAATTAGACACTCACTCATTCCTAGACAGGTGTAGCAATGCAGAGTGATGGGTAGCCACAGGGACATGCACTAGAAAACAGGGCAACTGATCCCTACGTGTGGCCTTCCCGAAGGCAAACATCCCAATTAATAACGATTCACCAGTGAGTTTGTGAATGGTAACTAAATAGGGCAGTTAGTCCCACATGCCTGTTGTCTGTCCGTGATATCTCGGTTTTGGCACGGACACGTTGCACAAGACATGCAGTACACATTACATACACGCAGGTGGAGTGAGTTTATGAAAGGGTGTCGCCAAGCATAAACAACACATCAAGTGTTGTGTCACATTTCTGAAGGCTTGCACTAAACATACTGTGCATGCAACTAATAGAATGAGAAATAACAACAGAGCTTTTTTACATCAGTATTGGTGTTTACTCCATTGGTTGATTTTATCCATTTAATGGGTTTATGCACATCACATATTTGAAGGCTTGCATAAAAACGTGTGCAACAAATAGAATGAGAAGAGCAAAATGATGTTAGATCAACATTGGTGTTAACACTTAGTTGATGCATGTGTTATCTATTTAATGGATAAAAACATGTGTGCTACAAATAGAGTGAGAAATCAGAACAACATTATTTTTAATCTACACTGGTGTTTACTCTATTAGTTGATGTATTTTCTATTTATTGATTTTATGTACATCCCACAAATATCAACAGCCCAGTTTGTTGTTCCATCACGCAAACACATCACAATAGATTTTGGAGGGATGGAAAGGTGTCTAAGAATCAACATCCATGTAACAGAATATATAACCCCAGAATGAGGGAAGATACCCTAGGATATTTTACTCCCAGGAGAACCAATGAAAAATATTATCAGGGGTAAAATACCCAGAGAAAGATATACTGCCACAGAGGGACCCGAATATTTTCATTGCAGTATTAGCTAGATCTGACTGAATAAATTAAACACAGCAATCTGTGCAAAGCAGAACACACCACGTTTGCCTCTAATGAATATGTTTTACTTTTAGCATCAAATGTATTTGCGCTTCGACCACCATAAGTTTTTTTATTCAATTTGATATTTGTGTAAAGAAGACAAGAAAGTGTACTTTATCACAATGTTTTCATTTTAAACAAATATGCAGTGTTTGAGCTAGGAAGCGATGTTGCGACATTCTCGCGTTTATTTTTCAAATGTCACATATTTTTGGAAGGTGCATGACACTGATGTCGCATGATTATTGTAAATGTCGCACATTTTGATCGCTGGAGCAACACCTACTACATTGTGAAATACAGGTTTTTTTTACAGTTGTTCAGCATCTAAGTGTACCGTAAAATCATTTACATTTGCCCCCAACCACTTAGGATTTACCTCTAACATCACTGATCAGTTGTCCAATTACGAAATTAGCCGTGCTTCCCAGATAGTGGCGTCACCAGATGGAATGTGGGCAATCTACATTATGCATGCAAAATGACATCGAAGTGGCAACTGCAGCTGGCCAATATGTGGTCACACGCAGCAAAGACCAAAAAACCAGATGGTAACCAAACTAAGATGTTATTGCACACAATTTTGATATGTATATGCTATATCGATTATATACTTGATGTTTATTAAGGTCCTACAACAGAAAATCAGCATTTGTACGCATTACGGCATAATACTAATTACTATGCCTACCCTAAGGCCACGAAAGTACTGGTTCTACTTCTAGTCTGGATGTTTTTATGTAGTACCAATGGCAATGCCTATGTAGTACTACCAGCACCATTGCCATGGCCCTAGCCCTAGGCAATTATATGTTTGCGTAGGATGTGAATGTACGACTTAACTAATGCTATTGTAATAAATGATACCAAACCATTTTTAGCAAAAGATCGTGCGATTAAGGAAAGGTGACTAGTATGTTGGCCATAGCTGTAATCTGTGCCTGTGGTGTGGAAGACATAATACTATTACTAGTTGGATAATTTCTCGCTCGAAACTCTAAAAACCGTATTGGTTGGATTGTTACCTTGTTTCTTTTAAAAAATAAACACAGCACCTGTTGCGCCACCTAATGGATATTAATGCACATTGACGCTATAGTGGTTATCAGAACTGGGCGCCATGGTGGATCAGCCATGTCAGTTGAATCTGTTCGGCAACATTGCCCAGCCTAGGTTGTTATATAACTCCCCTTCATATAAGTACCAACATTTCATGGACCGATTTGCTCATTTACATCCCTGTCTTCCCAAGGCCACACTGAAGGAATATAGGCATAAGTTATGCCATCACTTTGGTGGTGGGTGGACTTGACTTAATCCTTGGCGCACATTTGTAGTGGTGGTCACGGCCAACAAGTGCCTTCCACCTTTGGCAGAACCCTGTACAGCACAAGCCACCATTGATTCAAGCAGCGAAGACAGTGATAAAAGTGACACTGACAATATAGCCATGGGTGAAGGAACTGGAATATCTTTATTCGACAGAAGTAAATACATACAATATTTTTCTTGAACATAAAAACTGCCAGGAGATTCTCACAAGGGTATGTGTAACTGAAACTATATTATGACTAACTTTTTCTTTTGTTTCATCTATGAAATAAAATGTTTGGTTTCATCTATAAAATAAAATGTTTTGTTTCATCTATGAAATAAAATGTTTTGTTTCACCTTTGGAATAAAATGTTTCAGTATCAGACCAGCAGAATGTGCAGAGACCCAAAGGCTCTAGCCCTCCACACATCCATCACCTCAGCTGAGTTTGTGATGTCACTGCACATGATGGATGTGATTCCAATACTGACGAGGATGAACAAAGTGTATGAACATATTTAAAATTGCTAATCTTATGAAGACAGTTTATGTGATGGCATAAATGAAACTAACTTAGTTTGCACATCATCATCTATCTTGGCTGGTATTTAGTTATGTCTGTCTGTCCACCAACATAGGACAACATAGGATTACATTTTGTACTAGACAACCATGATTCAGTTCTTCCATTGACAACCTTTTTATTATGTGGGTTATTTGTCATATCGTACTTCGAAATGAACATTTGCATACATATATTTCATGTTCATAAATACTAATCCTCAATTGTATTTACCCGGCAAAAATACCCATTCTCTGGAAGGGATGAATTGTTAGTTCATATGCGGCTCTAGGTGACCTCCTTTCATAGTTAGGTCAGAAACTGTACGATCGCCTACATCTTAATGTCGACAAAGGGTACGAGGAGTAGTGTAACATACATATATACATACACGCATGCACGCACGCATGCATTTGTCATTCAGTTATTGACAAGTGTTTATAATTTTGTTGTTCCAGACGAAAGACCTGTGCCTGCCAATTGTTTACCCAAGCATCAGAAGTGTCCAGTCACAGATGAAAGCACTGCAGGAGGACACTGGACCCACTCCTTACTTGGACCAGGTTAAGCCTGTCATAGCTGGTGCTAGCAAGTTTAAGGGAGTGAAACTTCACAATTCCCCCAAATGATCCTAAGTTTTCAGAAAGGATTTAAGGATTTCCTTGCCAACATCCAGATGCAACTACAAAGATGATTTCCCGAGTCTGCGGTTGACACCCTCCAGGCATTGTCTGTGCTGGGCATTTGTGGACTGAACACCATGTCGGAGGAAGATGTAGTCAAGCTTGGGAAAGATGAGATTACGATGTTGAGTAATAAGTATGGAGAGGGAGTAGAACCATACATTGATAGGTCTGTAACTGTAGAGGAGTGGGCTATGCTGAAGTCCTTGATGTTATCCTACCGAGTCGCTTCTTGTGTTATGGAGCATCATCAGTACACATCACGGGGACACATTCCCCAAATTGGTGATCCTGGCTTCCATGGCAATGGTCTTCCCAGTCCACACTGTGGATGTGGAACATGGATTTTCAGCACAGAACATGCTGAAAACCCAGCTGCAGAACAGGTTGTCTAATCAGAGACTCAACATAATCGTTACAATCAGGCTAGAGGGCCCACACTGGTGAGAATTCAATTATATTGAGTCCCTGGCAGCCGTAGGAAGGTGAAGGAAATGCGCTTTTATTTATTAGGGACTGATGATGGCATTAATGATTGGCATTAACTTGATCACGGAAGGGTTACTAAATCTCACCTATACTGGGTGGCAGTATATCAACTGAGTTTGTAATTAGCATCTCATCAGCAAGCAGTTTCTACGGCAAGGTGTGAGTACAGCAAACAAGACTGTTTGATAAAGTCATATCTAGCATGCAAATACAGTTTACATGATAATATCTATCTAACTAATTAAAAGATGGAAAAAATTGCAATTAATTTGTTGATTTTGCGACTTTCAGCCCCTCCATATATCTTACATACATTGAGGCTTCAGGGTGTTTTTTACAGTGGGCTCTGCAACAAGTCACATGTTAGTGGTGTATATTTTGTAATCATTATGCTTGGGAGTTCATATGGATCAACATCTGATGATGACACATCATGTGACAGCTGTGTGTGCTGCCTGTAATTATCATCTAAACAGACTATCATCAATACATCACTATCTCACAACAGAAGCCACCAAAAGTGCTGTAAACGCGCTTGTGACCTCTCGCCTAGATTACTGTAATTCGCTCTTGGTTAACCTTCCGGCATCACAGATACTTCGACTGCAACGAGTAAAGAACAATGCTGCTAGACTAATTACGTGCACCAGTAGGCTCGACCACATAATACCAGTCTTAAGGGGCTTACACTGGCTGCCGGTAGCAAGTCGAATACATTTCAAGGTACTAGTGTTGGCATACCGATGCATCAATGGTTTGGCGCCGACTTTTTTACACATACAAACTCTTAATGGGTGTCTACGCAAGGACTATGCACCAACACTGCACCAATGCATCACTAAGAAGAGCATTGGTGAATCTGCATTTGGAACAACAACGCCTCGACTTTGGAATTCATTGCCTGCAGACATTCGTAATTCCAAGACGCTAATTTTTTTTAGGAAGTCTTTAAAGACTTACCTTTTTATTAGTCACTTCAAATATATGTAAATGAAGAGAATATTATGTGATGGACACTATGGATGGACTATTTGTGATATACATTAATTTTGCATTAGGATTCTCACCAGATTTTAAGGTTTTCTAAATTATTTTATTTATTTATTTCTAAAGTAATTTTATTTATTTGTTCAGTGTTTACACGTGTGTTTATATTTAAATAAAATTTTGTACCATGTGAATAGTATTTTATACCATGTACAGCGCATTGATCCATATAGTGGGAATTAGCGCTTCTAAAAACGCTGTATTATTATTATTATTATTAGTTTTCAAAATGATCAACAGTGGTGTGTATTATGCTGTCCATTCAATCTTGCACTCTGCGTTAGGTTGTTCACTCCATTACGGATAATTTAATTTACTACCTTCAATTACTGGTTACTGACTCTGAGCTAACTGTTTAGAACAACAGAAAACATTAATATTTGTGCTCTGTCCCATATATAATAAATATATATATATATATATATATTATATATATATATATATATATATATATATATATATATATATATGCTGTGCATGTGTGACTGTGCACGTTAAATCAATCGCCAATGATTTATATATGTATATATAGATCAGTGGCTCTGCCTAAAACTGAATGTCTCACTTTTTTAAAGAGGGTGAGACATGTGTCACCTAAATTTCAAATCCTAGCTTAAACCCTGCATATAGCCATATACCTACCACATTTTTTTACTGCTTATGGGAAAGTCATATGTTGAGGCAGGTCTGAAGTTGTTGGTTATAATGTAATATTGTGATCAGCGGCAGTTGGATTAATCTTGTTATGTCAGCTTGCAATGGAACACGTATAAGTTTCTATCACAGAAACTGCTCACTGAACTATGGAGAATAACATGTGCTTGATTGCAAAAGAAGATTGGATCCTAATTTATTTTGGTTACAAAGCATCAGTAAAAGTCACAGAATAGTAATTATTCAAGTATGACCCAACATGGAGTAGACACATTGTAGACATTGACATGAAACATTGTAGACATTGACATGAAACATTGTAGATATTGACATGAAACGTTGTAGACATTGACATGAAACATTGTAGACATTGACATGAAACATTGTAGATATTGACATGAAACATCCTAAAGATCAGATTAAGGGCCACTCTCCAAAATTGCGTGACAGTTTGTTCTGAAGTTTCCCTGCCTCATTACTTGCTTATTTCTTTATCTAAAATAGTATTATTACACACCATTGGCTTTGTCTCAAGTTCTTTCAGGAAATATATACCTTTCCTATAGTTGTATGCCAATGAAGTGTCCACATCCCTTTAAGGTGTAAAACAGCAAAAAAAACAGCCAAAATAAACTTTCCTCAAAATATTTTTTATTTCAGAAAGCTATTATTTTTAATTCACTAATGCTAATTTACCATTTGAAGCATCTTATGTTAAAATAAACATTCCAATGTGTGTCACAAACAATGATATAGGCCCCTACAATAAATAGTTGCTCCTACCCAAACTTATTTTGTTTGTTAATGAACCCACTGTTATTGTTACGCCCGATACCAAGCTCCAGCACCAATATTGTAATACTACAAATTAATGATTTTCCAAAATTAACTTTGTTTAGAAAGCAGAGTATAATCAAATTTATGCTGAATGTGTTATTTCAAAGTAGTTATTTGAATAAGTGCCTTTACTTTTGATCTTCGTGCTATCCAACCAATTGTCAAACTTTAATTGGTTATGCCCGGTGCCAAACTTTGTTATGGATTGAGAAATAATTAATGAAAATAATTACTTCAAAATTTACAAACATGTAAATAACAACAATTGTTGTATATGTGAATGTTTTCTGATGGGATGCTATCAATAATACATCAAGAGAAACCCATTTCGATGAATGTTTAGCATTTCCGCAGAACTGTTACGCCTGGTACAAAGCTAATCACCTGTCGCCAAAATGTTTCAACTAAGGTCTGTTAGGAAGATAATATTTTTATATTGTTCTTCTACATTTAGAAGCAGAGTAAACACCAGTTTTGGAATACTTTATGGAAAACAACAACTTTGCTTAAAAATATTATCAGATGGTTGTTACGCCCGGTACCAAGGTGTGGTGGTTGTTGTTACACCAGGTACCAAGGTGTGGTGGTTTTTGTTACACCATGTACCAAGGTGTGGTGGTTGTTGTTACACCATGTACCAAGGTGTGGTGGTTGTTGTTACACCATGTACCAAGGTGTGGTGGTTGTTGTTACACCATGTACCAAGGTGTGATGATAGTTTGTTACACCATGTACCAAGGTGTGGTGGTTGTTGTTACACCATGTACCAAGGTGTGGTGATTGTTGTTACACCATGTACTAAGGTGTAGTGGTTGTTGTTACACCATGTACCAAGGAGTGGTGGTTGTTGTTACACCATGTAACAAGGTGTGGTGGTTGTTGTTACACCAGGTACCAAGGTGTGGTGGTTGTTATTACACCAGGTACCAAGGTGTGGTGGTTGTTGTTACACCAGGTACCAAGGTGTGGTGGTGGTTGTTGTTACATCATGTACCAAGGTGTGGTGGTTGTTGTTACACCAGGTACCAAGGTGTGGTGGTTGTTATTACACCAGGTACCAAGGTGTGGTGGTTGTTGTTACACCAGGTACCAAGGTGTGGTGGTTGTTGTTACACCATGTACCAAGGTGTGGTGGTTGCTGTTACACCACGTACCAAGGTGTGGTGGTTGTTGTTACATCATGTACCAAGGTGTGGTGGTTGTTGTTACATCATATACCAAGGTGTGGTGGTTGTTGTTACACCATGTACCAAGGTGTGGTGGTTGCTGTTACACCAGGTACCAAGGTGTGGTGGTTGTTATTACACCAGGTACCAAGGTGTGGTGGTTGTTGTTACACCAGGTAGCAAGGTGTGGTTGTTGTTGTTACACAATGTACCAAGGTGTGGTGGTTGTTGTTACACCACGTACCAAGGTGTGGTGGTTGTTGTTACACCATGTACCAAGGTCTGGTGATTGTTGTTACACCATGTACTAAGTAAAAGTAAAAAGTTTCATGTAACTTTAGGCAGCTGATGTTTTTTTGGTGCTGGCGATGCCTGTATTTGATATGTTTTGTCATAGTACATGTATGAAATTAGGTTTATGTGGAGTTAGTCTAGGGTGATATATATTCATATATATATATATATATATATATATATATATATATATATATATATATATATATATATATATATATATATATATATATATATATATATATATATATATATAATTGTGCAAGAAGGCAGTTTAAAGCTTGTGTTGATACAATTATTAATTATGTCTTAATAGAAAATGTAATTTCTCCTCTTTTTGGAAACAACAAATCGCCAGTTTCTTCTTTGATGAGTGAAACTCTTAGTAGTTTCCCTGGCAGGCAGTGAAGATTAATTGGTTGTTATGGCAGACTGCTTCACACAGTCGTCAGCATGACTCAAAGTAGGTAATCAAGACTGGAGGTTATGACATTTACTTGAGCAAATTTTTTTGCTTAAGTCTCGCTTTCAGATTTAACTCAGAACTGGAGATTATAAAACAAAACAATCAGCGCCATCTGGTGTGGAAAAACTCTCATGTACTGACTTAAACATTAGGGATCAACATGAACAGTTTTTAGATGGCCTAGGGCAAGTAGAACATCCAATTGGGCAGGCTGGCCTGTACTGTCGTTTTTAGATGGCCTAGGGCAAGTAGAACATCCAATTGGGCAGGCTGGCCTGTACTGTCATTTTTAGATGGCCTAGGGCAAGTAGAACATCCAACTGAGCAGGCTGGCCTGTACTGCCGTTTTTAGATGGCCTAGGGCAAGTAGAACATCCAATTGGGCAGACTGGCCTGTACTGTCGTTTCCTGGTCAAATTTAGCAATGCTGCCGAGATGACGACAGCGTCCATTGATGTAATATTGTTTATTAGAATAACTATAATTACATTAACTGATATGATCGGACCATCATCGTAATGCTGCACTTAGACTGCAGCTTTAAAGTTGGATCAACCCTAACATCACACCACGAGACTATTGCTATATACAATTATCAGATACAGACCATAGTGCTGTTTGGCTGCATAGTTTGTAGGAGTGGAGCACTATTGGGAATAAAACTTAAAACGCCCATTCATTATTCCTCTTTAAGATGGGACTTTCACCACCATCCATATGTTTATGTGCATTCAACTTTCATAATCATTTGTAATATAAACATGCAGAAAATTACTAATCTAATTATCCAATTCATCTGTACCAGTGCACTGAATTACTGTTGAACTTGGCCCCATATTTGTATTACCGAAAATATAAAAACAAACATTGCACATGATGCCATGGCCTACTTGGTTGTTCGTATCGGAACACAAATTGCATTTGTGTTTATTTTTAGGCAAATTCAATAAAGATCCTCTGAAATGTTTTATTTCATATAAACAAGTAGAAAAATATACAATTGATTTTGTGCTTGCAATGATGTAATTGTTTCTGAAAGCGGCAATCTTTTGCTGCCAAACTTCTCCGCAGCAGCAAACCAAATTGCCAAATTAATTTGTCTTCTCCTGTTTGTTTATATGAAATACAACATTGGAATTTCAAAGACAAATGCCACTTTCTTAGATTAAAATTATGCTAATATAGTAATGAAATTATGTTACAACTCCACAGTGAAGCATGCACATACCAGTACATCAATTCTGGCCAAGCATTGAATCTGACAAAGCAATATGTGCTATGTACAAACAGTTTCATTAATCTGATTGAGTAGGCCCTATGTTGGGATTCTGACTAAATAGAAAGGATATATTTTTATAGGCCTACAAACATACAAAATATTTTTTTATGCCTATGGAGAAGACTATGACAGCTGAGAAACTTCCGTAAAAACGTCCTCATCCTAGGACTGTAGAGTAATTAGTGTGGACTGTAGCACATGTTTATAGTAGACAAACATGATGTATACACAATTTGCCTACAGCAAGTTATACCAATGAAATACATGTTTATAGTAGACAAACATGATGCATACATAATTTGCATGCAGAAAGTTGTACCAATGAAATACATGTTTATAGTAGACAAACATGATGTATACACAATTTGCCTACAGCAAGTTGTACCAATGAAATACATGTTTATAGTAGACAAACATGATGTATACACAATTTGCCTGCAGCAAGTTATACCAATGAAATACATGTTTATAGTAGACAAACATGATGTATACACAATTTGCCTGCAGCAAGTTATACCAATGAAATACATGTTTATAGTAGACAAACATGATGTATACACAATTTGCCTGCAGCAAGTTATACCAATGAAATACATGTTTATAGTAGACAAACATGATGTATACACAATTTGCCTGCAGCAAGTTATACCAATGAAATACATGTTTATAGTAGACAAACATGATGTATACACAATTTGCCTACAGCAAGTTGTACCAATGAAATACATGTTTATAGTAGACAAACATGATGTATACACAATTTGCCTGCAGCAAGTTATACCAATGAAATACATGTTTATAGTAGACAAACATGATGCATACATAATTTGCCTACAGCAAGTTATACCAATGAAATACATGTTTATAGTAGACAAACATGATGTATACACAATTTGCCTACAGCAAGTTATACCAATGAAATACATGTTTATAGTAGACAAACATGATGTATACACAATTTGCCTACAGCAAGTTGTACCAATGAAATACATGTTTATAGTAGACAAACATGATGTATACACAATTTGCCTGCAGCAAGTTATACCAATGAAATACATGTTTATAGTAGACAAACATGATGTATACACAATTTGCCTGCAGCAAGTTATACCAATGAAATACATGTTTATAGTAGACAAACATGATGTATACACAATTTGCCTGCAGCAAGTTATACCAATGAAATACATGTTTATAGTAGACAAACATGATGTATACACAATTTGCCTACAGCAAGTTGTACCAATGAAATACATGTTTATAGTAGACAAACATGATGTATACACAATTTGCCTGCAGCAAGTTATACCAATGAAATACATGTTTATAGTAGACAAACATGATGTATACACAATTTGCCTACAGCAAGTTATACCAATGAAATACATGTTTATAGTAGACAAACATGATGTATACACAATTTGCCTACAGCAAGTTATACCAATGAAATACATGTTTATAGTAGACAAACATGATGTATACACAATTTGCCTACAGCAAGTTGTACCAATGAAATACATGTTTATAGTAGACAAACATGATGTATACACAATTTGCCTGCAGCAAGTTATACCAATGAAATACATGTTTATAGTAGACAAACATGATGCATACATAATTTGCCTGCAGCAAGTTATACCAATGAAATACATGTTTATAGTAGACAAACATGATGTATACACAATTTGCCTGCAGCAAGTTATACCAATGAAATACATGTTTATAGTAGACAAACATGATGTATACACAATTTGCCTACAGCAAGTTATACCAATGAAATACATGTTTATAGTAGACAAACATGATGTATACACAATTTGCATGCAGAAAGTTATACCAATGAAATACATGTTTATAGTAGACAAACATGATGCATACATAATTTGCATGCAGAAAGTTGTACCAATGAAATACATGTTTATAGTAGACAAACATGATGTATACACAATTTGCCTGCAGCAAGTTATACCAATGAAATACATGTTTATAGTAGACAAACATGATGCATACATAATTTGCCTGCAGCAAGTTATACCAATGAAATACATGTTTATAGTAGACAAACATGATGTATACACAATTTGCCTACAGCAAGTTATACCAATGAAATACATGTTTATAGTAGACAAACATGATGTATACACAATTTGCATGCAGAAAGTTATACCAATGAAATACATGTTTATAGTAGACAAACATGATGCATACATAATTTGCATGCAGAAAGTTGTACCAATGAAATACATGTTTATAGTAGACAAACATGATGTATACACAATTTGCCTGCAGCAAGTTATACCAATGAAATACATGTTTATAGTAGACAAACATGATGCATACATAATTTGCCTGCAGCAAGTTATACCAATGAAATACATGTTTATAGTAGACAAACATGATGTATACACAATTTGCCTGCAGCAAGTTATACCAATGAAATACATGTTTATAGTAGACAAACATGATGCATACATAATTTGCATGCAGAAAGTTGTACCAATGAAATACATGTTTATAGTAGACAAACATGATGTATACACAATTTGCCTGCAGAAAGTTGTACCAATGAAATACATGTTTATAGTAGACAAACATGATGAATACATAATTTGCCTGCAGAAAGTTGTACCAATGAAATACATGTTTATAGTAGACAAACATGATGTATACACAATTTGCCTACAGCAAGTTGTACCAATAAAATACATGGTACCTTTGAAAAGACCCCAATTCTGATGTATAATTAATACCTATGCTCAGAAACAATGCTCTTCAAATCAAATTTGTATAACTACCAAAGAAATCACAGATGAAAAAATCATTCATGTTAAGAAAGATCTTGCACTTTCTACCAAACAGTATCTCACTAAGAACGATGTTATGGATGGCTCAGTATCATGGTTAGTTACGGTCATTGCTACTCTGGGATGCCAGACACAAAGGGCATCTTCAGAAAATGTGCTATGAAATGGGAATGGAGCTAATAACGATAACACTGTATCATCAATAGTTGGAAAGCCCTGAAGAGTTGATGGAACATTAAATAAATGATGTTGGCCATCTCAAGCTGCATGGAGACAATTTAAACTGCCAAAACAGGTGGGTTGTGACTGAAAGGTACCCTGACCCTCCACTATAACCATCTAGTAGTGATTAATAAAGGTTCCATTGAGCAAAGCAATGAAGTGGTGAATATAAATATAAATAAGAGACATAAAAAGCGAAACCAGGAACATCAGATTATTGTTAGACATCTGAAACTTGGTGTGGTATGACCCGTTATTGGACACATTAGCTAATTGAGTATACAGGAATGGCTGTAACACGAGTTACCTATGTAGGTGCCAATTTTGAAAATCCCAACACGCCATGTTCTACAATTAGCACCAAATCCTGGAGGGACCTTTTTCTCATTACTTGGGATGTGCAGCTCTATGTGGTTTGTTTTCTCCTAATTTAGAGACCACAGTTCTCAATATGAATATTGCTTCGACAAACATTTCCCCAACTTTGATATTAAACCACAAAAGTCACAACTAGTATTACTCCACTCATTGATCAGTACAACTTAAACATTAAAGAGACCAATGAAATGTACAGTACAATAAAATGTCCACTTAATTTAGGGAATAATTTCCTGAATACTCTTAATTAAACCTTGGCTGTCCTATGCCTTTGTTGACCTTAGCATATGAATAAGTGCAGCCAGGACAGTTGTGTTTTGGTTCTTGAGAAGAGAGGGATATCAGTAAGTAGTAATAATAATAATAAGTGCACATGTATATCACTGTATATCACTGTATATCTAGACAAAGTTAAATTACAGGTTTAATGGATTTAACAACATTTAACAAGATTTGCCAAAGCAAAAATTAATAAATCCAACAACTGTTCATGTACTAAGATCACAGTAGGACTAAATCAAGTAAATCATGTATAAATATTATGACAACTAAGATCACAGTAGGTCTAAATCAAGGGCCAAAACTCAACCCAGTGGTGTTCATCATTATAGTGGATGAACTGAGAAGGGAGCTGCTATGAGAGTTATTGGATAGTAGTGATTTGGTCTTGAGCTAATTAAGCTGTCATTGGTTGGCAGAATCAGCCGGAATAATGAAATGGACTTGGCAATTACCATTAAGAAGACAGAACGAATCAAAGCAAACGGAGCGTTCACATTGGCTAATCCGCATCCTAATTCACCTGTTTTCCCGCATTAGAATTCGGGTAGCTTAATGCGGATTAAGGGTGTTCACACTGCGCTACCCGAATTGGGATCCGCATCCTAATGCGGATTAACGTTGTATGTGAACACGATCTTAGGCTTAGGCTATGGCGCTAACTAATGCTTCCTTGTCCACGTTGTGCATGGCATCGGAAGTTGCTTGCCAATGCTATATGACAAGTGATTGTTTTTGTTTTGGTACGAATAATATCGAAACCCACGCGCCGTTACTTCAGTAAACTTTAATGTTTGACCCTGTTTAAGCCTGTTTTGAAGGTTTGATTGTACTGCATTAAACAACGTACATTTATTTTGTGCATAATTTATCTAGCAAGTAATTTAATAAGCGAAAACGAAACTTACCAATACGCTTATTATCAGCGCGCCAACCTCACGCGAGCAAGCAGACGACGAAACACTAATGATTTTGGAAGATTCCATTATCTGTAGGGGTGTACGGTTCTTTACGTTACATGTTTCCATTCGGTAGGACAATTATCTTATCATAGTTGCTCACAAAAATATTCTTATTTAATAACCTATACACCTGATATGATATGTGCTGTACATTTATTTCATATAAAATCGGAATATAAAATGTATTACGTTGCAGAAGATGACGTCGAGTTACGTATACCTTCCCCACGACCCCTACCCCGTATGTTCGCAACCATTCAACAAGTGTTTACTACTGAAATGTAAGTGAACTGTTTTAACTCATCAGCGCGTGTCCAGAAAGTCTTTTGAGTATCAGAAACCTCGTCAAGTACGACTTCACACGACATAGGGCCGAAAATGTTCTCTCGGTCTTGGCGCTTGTAACCGGCGGTGTGCAACCAATAATACGAAATAGGCGTATGTTAGAAAAATGGCGTCATGCACCAGCAAGAGTACGAAGAGGATAAGTACATACGTTAGAAAGAAAGTTATTGAAACACTCAATGAGATTTGAAGATTTCCCGGTCGTAGGATTTCCGATTTCCTATGATTTGAGCAGGACAAATTCGACTTCCAAAAACTTTACCTGAGCTATGAGTTGATACTGACACTGTAGACATTATACTGAACGTTCTGAACATTTTGCCATACCTGAGTCCCACGTGGAGCCTTCTCTACATCCTTGCCTACCTAGTACCTACCCAAGCTACGGTTATGATATTACACAAGACCCGTATTCGTGACCTTCATAAGGGGCATCACATGTAGGAAAAAGAAGACAGTTGTGTACTGGGGTGGGGGGGGGGGTCCTCTTGCAGCTCCGTACTCGGGGTTTTAAAAGGGGGGTTCGGGTGTACACGATCAGCAGGGGATTTCTGGGATGATTTATTAAAATAAAAACAGTTAAAATAAATTCTCTCGGGGGGGGTTCGTTCGAATCGCCCTTGAGGACGGGCTTGTCTTGGCTACTACCATAGACACGTATTTAGCATTAAACACGTCGTCAACTGTGTCATTAAAATAACCTTCGAATTAATGTTCTACCAGCAGTGACACAGAATGTCCAGTCAAAAAGAATTAGAAAAGCACAATTATAAGATTACAACTTATAAGGTCGCTTTCACTAATAAGATTAATAGTAGAATCCTACCGCTCAGTTCCTATATTAGAAGAATGCCCAGGGGTTTACTCTGTATAATTAGGATGTTTGCTGAATACGTGACGCATTGCACACACACCGAGATGTAACAACTTAGGTAAATCTAGCGCTCGGCCCAATTCACGACCACATCTCGAACTTGGTCAGTATATACACTGTGTCCGTTGGCTCTGCATATAGTCGCCAATATATATTATAACCTTATCACGACAAAAAAGTACGTCGCTCGTGCCTCAGGCTCCAGACCGCGCCCTTCGTAAATCAATGCGGGACAATGCGATTTTCTACATGTGTTTTCCTCGGAAGTAACATCATCTGATTAAAAATATGATCTACTTTTAGTTCTTAAACCATTTTTTAAATAGTCTTCGGTAAATGTTAACTAATATCATGTTTCTGATATTTCTTAGAGTGGCAGGAGTGCTCTGAAACGACCAGATAGAGTGAGTAAATCAGTTCCTCCCTGCAACGGCCGGGGCTGGCAGTTGGGTTCAACATTCACATCACGCACTCGCGACTTGACGTCGATGTGTTCTGCTTTCTGTGAAACGGAAATCAGTCATGCCCCCTGGTGAGCACCGAAGGCGATTTAATAGCGGTTTAACAGTACAACTACGGACGCTACGGTTACCTTTTAATTTGGGTGTTGATCAAGAAAGATAGCAATGGAAGGAAACAACACAAATAACTAGAAATGAAAGTGACGGAATCGTGAAGCAATCTGAAGGATACAGTGGCGACATACATTCGGGTATCAAGCAATATTAAACGCGGGAACACTTCAAACGTGCTAAGAGCAACTCGAATAAGAAATACCCGTTCGGGTGTCTACCGGCCATTCCTAGTATTTCCCACATCGATCCCCATAAAGGCTAAATTGAACCATTGTCACAAACTTCTGAAAAGGGTTTCAATCTAACTGAAATCCGGTCACGTATAGTTGTAAAATGTACTGTGCCCGAGTTGATGTCAATATGGCAACGAAGATAAATAAATTATACTAAAGAAACAAAAAGAAACAGGAAAAAAATAGACTCGCAACATAGATGAAGCTGTAAAATCTAACACGCTAACTTATACCCCTATAAATAAAGCAATGCCTTTTCATTCCAACAGAATCATTTACATATTTATTATGTTGATGTTTCTATAGGTTTTATAGAATATCGTCAAGAAAAAATTACACAAGAAGAAATTATATCACATTCATAGCAACATCAAAGGATGAACTGGACAAACTCGCAAATGCAGCGAAGACATGGTTTCGGTTTGAAAATTGATGAAGCGAAGACAAATCTGATGGGTCTGTATGCAATAGGCCCAGTACAGACTAACAAGACTGGCTACAGCGAAAATCATTACAAATGACGTCGTTTACATAAGGAAAGACGCTGCTTGACGAAGAAAGTTGTGTAATCCCTGGTTTGGAGCGTTGCTGAAGAGTTGGAAGAAAAATGGGATGGACCGACATCAAGCATTTGGCAGATGGTAGATTCAATGTAGCTCGAGAGATTGCTAGGAGACGCCAACGGCCTAATTGGTGCTATGGCTACACATCATCAATAAACGAAACCCAATACACGATAGGGCTGCATTTGTCACTGGGAGGCTATAGACAGAACATTATGTCAACGTAGATTTACGAAACAGAAATATAAATGCATATAACAGAGCTTTATGCTACGATAGATTAATGAAAGTCCGTAGTCTAATAAAATTGTACATGCGTGGAATATGACTCCGTATCATGGGACGACATGGCACACTAACCATGTCTGAATCGTTCCAGTGGCGGATAGCCAGGAGGTTTATATGCAGGGAGACGCCGGTGTACCATTCGCTTCTGTATAACCAGCACGGACCTCCATACGTTAAATGGACTTACAACATACCCATCCAGTCCAACCAAGTGTAAGGAGATTTTCGTTGACCGAATGTTGTTTGGGTATTTATATTCGCCATTCCCAAACTCGTTCATAATCAGGGTTTAGGAATGATGAACGCAAAATGTGTTTTCGTGAAAGATAAATGCGGACGACTTGGAACGACTGTTGCGGAACATAAACATATCTTTGGGAGCAGATACGAGCTACCTGACCAGAGCCATATTACGATCTGTTGAAACACCCCATGATTAGAGACGGCACTGGCACTGGGGACAGACGCACGACAGGAGTCACCGTGTTCTGGAGTTTTCATGTGAATCAAATAACGAGGAGACTATGCTTCGATACTAGAAAGACAGTATGTTGTAACATGTCACCAAGTCTTTTCAACCAGTGTAAATATTTCCTATGGACGGTAGTGTGTGCGCCTTACATCGCTGGCACGCTGTAGTCCGGGGAGCGCGTACGAGGACCGTAACAAGCGTGCTGATTACTGAGACGTGGCGCCACCTAGAGACCATCTTGAAACAAACCCCACTACACGTGTTTCGTTGTAAACGGTTAGTGGTGGATATATTGTTAGGATGCAATAAAGGGCTGGTCGTCAAATAACTTCCATGTCCATAAAAGACGTGAAGTCGTCAGACTTTATGTTGGCTTTAAATGTTAGTGCATGGTCTTCGTATTTACATGATTTGTTTTCACATTGAAAATCCTTTTGTAACTGATGCAGCACAGTTGCCCAGTACTGTCTGCCATTAAATGGGGTGTCTAGGATTCTAATTCAAGGTAGATGTTGCTGGACCTCGTACAAAGCTGTATAGTTAACTAGGTTGATTTAGATATAATCTGATGTCTCTGCGACAAAGCCTTGATACATGACAGACTACCAACATTTAGTGAGGATGTCGGATTATTCTGCAAAGTGAACAAAATCACAAAGATCAGGTCATTAAAGGCAGACAGGTCAGCCCAGTTGTTGTTCATATTCTTCCAACATAAATCAATGTTGTGATTTAACAACATTTAACAACAACAGTAACGATGTGTCACAGAGAAAAAACAGTTGAATGCCATTATTTTTTTCAATTGTTTTAGCCATAGCATTTTGATTCGGTGCTTTGTATGTTCTGAGGCCACTGAAGTGTTGCTGAGATGGTGAATTTAAAGAAAAGCTATTGCAGTCAGTGACAAGTTTATTGTTACCTCTCTTACGTCTATCTACAATTAACCATTGTTTGGTTGCTGTTCAGAGTAGAACGCAGCAGTGAAGACAGATGCCAAAACAGTCCATGGTTTCATACACAATTGTTCTGTAGTCTCAAGGCGAGTCCCATCCATGGAACACTCCTGGTAGTGGAGGCTTCACTTTGGTGGATCCACTGGAAAAATAACAAGAAGTCTGATAACATAATACAAATGAAACAGCACTTGAGTTCTATTGAAGACATTCACCAATAAAGGGCTGATATATAAAAAATGTTGTCCTCACTTAACATGCACTTAGGACCAGGACACTCATGTCAATGTGAGTATGTACAGACACAGTAATACAATATCCAGCACAACTGGTGAATTGCAAAATCCAAGAATGTTGTTATAATTATGAAGATGATGTTAATTAAGTTATTTACACAAAGTAAGAATTAAATAAGGTAATTGACAATGTAGTGACTACATAATGATATCTGCATAACCCCACCAGCATCAGGAAGTTGGGCCCTGAACCCCAAGATGCACTTGGTTGAATTTCATCTGCAGTGGGTCAAAATAGAAAGCTGATGTCTGATTCCTTCACTCAGTCTATTACCTGTCTCCAGATGCTAGGGCCTTCGCTGTCTTCCCAAACACAGCAACAGGTGGTTTACTCTCACGACGTCCATCTCTAAGGCAGTAGTTATTAGTAGACAACCGATGGGAAGGCCCAACTGGGAGAGAGGGTAGTGGCTGCGTCCTGCAGGTAACAAGCCAACAAACATCTTGTCATCATGTGGACATATACCGATTAGTTGTCATTTTGACATGAATTCATGGTAAATATATTGCAAGCCCCTTTTGACAAAACACATTATTTTAAGCCTGCTTACTTCCACTGAGGAATTCGCCAACAGTGAGGATACTTTCTATGAACATGTACTTTATTTACTGTAAATATTTTTTATTTATCTTAATCTTATATTCTATTTATTTTTATATACATTTTAAACTATATTATTATATATAATTTAAGCAATACCCGGGTAGTTATGATTCTTATGATTGCATGTATTCTTTACACTGATGTGCGTATGAATGGGCTGGTCCTGGATATATATATATATATATATATATATATATATATATATAGAGAGAGAGAGAGAGAGAGAGAGAGAGGGCAAGGGCAAGGGGGAGAGTGAGAGAGCATTTCACAAATTTGATTAACAATAAAATAATATTTTTAAAAATCCATTAATACTTGGGTAAGGTGACCATTTGTTGTTGTTGTTGTTGACATAACTATCTCAGTAGTTGTAATAGTATGTCTTGAATCAAAATGGTAGAAAGCTTAATAAAAACTATAGATGTTATTTTTAAAGGTATGTTTATACATGGTCAGACCTGGGGTCAATTCTTAATTGAATTCGAGTTAAATTTACACAACATTTGTGTGAATTAGAATTAAATTGGAACTGATAAAAATGGTGTGAATTTGAATTGAACAAAACAGATTGAATTGGAATTGAAGTCCACAAAGTGAGTTGAACTGAATAAATTGAAAAAAATTAATACCAAATGCTACATTTAGATTTTCGTGTTTGCACTATTCTGTGAACTCTATGTTAGGTGTTAGTTGCAAATGTTGCTTGTGTACTAATTTGTCACCGATGATATATTTATGCTGCTAAACAGTGCTACTATTACAATCTTCCACTATGCAATAAAGTGTTAATTAAGTGATGTTGTTTATTTGCGAATTGAATTTGAATTGGACTTGATTAAATATTAATTGAATTTGAAAATTTTTGCCAATACACTGTACATTGAATTGAAATTGATCCTAGATAAAAACATGTGATTTGGAATTGAATAAAAAATGTTGAACCCAGGTCTGTGCACGGTATTGTCAACAGTAAATATTCATGTTCATATCTACTTTCAACGAATGTTAACGGACTCATAATAGTTAATCTAATCTATAAATCAAAGTGTCTGTCTGTCTCTTTGTCCGTTGTGTCTTATGCACGGCGGCATTTGTGGGCTGATCCGGACGAAACTTTGCAAGGTAACCTAGGGGGGCCTTCTGATGACATGGGGGTTGGATGTGGAACCATCCCCACAGTGCCCCCAGGGACACAATTTCAAAAAGGTTGTAGCGGAAGTTGCAACCATGGAATTATTTTGTTTCCCATGTCATTGTAATAATATATGTCTACACATTTGCCGCTGGATGTATGCAGAAATTTTTAATACTTTTCAAGTTATTAGAGTTTGTCTGTACTCTGTACCCCATATAGATGTTTATGGATAGAAAGCGTCTATACATAGCATAAAAAACACTAGCTACATAATAGTAATATCGTATCTACACAGAGAGCTGCTTTATGAAAGACTTGCTACATTGTACAAGTGTAGTAACATTGCTGTGCACAGCCTTAAATAGACCATTGACCCATATAATAATGTAGATCAGTGGAAAATACCTATACTATGGCTGTCTTTCCACCCCGTGCAACGCTGTGTAATCCAGCGAATACATTATAAATTCTGATCATATATAAACATGTTCTAGTGATGTCCATCAAGTCACTCACCTAGGAACGATTGTCTGTTCCCACCTCAGATGGTTCTTTATTGGCCTCTGAAACAGTAAACACAGATTCACACATTGTGCCATTAAATAGCTCAGTTGCTTGATTCCTGACAATATTCTATGATAAACTTCCAATAAATTATTTTCAACATATTTCTTCCAGTTTTCAAATGGTATATCACGGAATACATATATAGCTAGGTTAGTTAAATGTTAGTTCTTATATAGTGCCGCAGTATCCAGTCATTCAGACTATTCAAAGCGCTTTACACTTCACCACTGCAGACCTGTTTATTCCAACTCCATCTCAATTTCTCTGGGAAGCATTCAGTCATGCTGCAATTACTGAGCAAAGACTATTTGTTCACAAATCCACCTGTCTGTAGACAGGTACTCATTTACACAGCTGAGTGAACTGTGGCAATGTGGTAGCTTTTAAATGACAGTAAGAGGATTTTAACTCAGACTGAGAGTGAGACAATCACATTCTAACCACTATTCCACTGCACCCCATGTGACAGTTTTATATATTAAATTTTAAGCTATGATGCAGATCGGCATCACAACCATCAAATAAGAAAGTTGATTTGTGACGCTGAGATGAATGCTGCCTACATTGAACCATACCTTCGATGACAAGTAGTTACCTGTGTAACTAGTGTAGTATGTATGACTACCCCCGTAGTATAAGTCTGACTTTGTAGAGTCTGTATCTGTTTGTACTGACAAGTAATATCCTTAAGGCCACATTACGCCAGTGCGCATGGTGGCTAGCTGATCGGCTAGTCTCTTAGATGTTGAACGAGACTTGTTTGGGATGAATTTAAAGAATTACATGACACAGTGTTGAAGGTAGAGTTCCACTCTTTAACGTTTTTTTTTTAATGTGTGAAGAAACTGAGTATTACTTTACCGTGAGCACCTAGTGTTGTGTTTAATGTATTTGTCTAATCTGTTTTTTCTGAATTTTATATAATAGTCTTAATTGTTCTCCTTTTCTGGAGGGTTTCCCGTCCAAGGTCTTTAAGTAATTTTTTTATAGTTCCTGGCTCTCTAGAATAATTTTTTGGCAAAATCGGGTTCTTTGTGTTCTTTCTAGAGTTTCTAATGTTCTTTAGGCAATCTGAATCCCAGGATGATGTAGCATATTCTAGAATTGGGTGGACTACTGTATGCATAGGCCACTGATTTCATATGGGTTGGACATTGATTTAAATTTCTCCTGATAACTCCAAGTACTTGTGCTTTATTTGCAATTGTTTTAGTTTGCATTGTCCAATTCAGTGTATTTGTTAGTTGAATGCCAAGATAGCAGTGTGATTCAACAGATTTTAGTTGCTGGCCATAAAAGTGTAAAGATTAGGTGTGGGTTTTCTGGTGGCTAGTGTCATTGTAAAACATTTATCAGGATTAAATTTCATGAATCAGGTGTCTTGCCATTTCAGTTTCAATAGGTCACTTTGTATGAGTGTCCTCATCTGTTTTGAAAGGCTGCGACAAAGGAAAGTCGACATCTGCCTTGTCATGTTTCATAAGACCTTCTATGGCATAGTCACCTTGGACCTCACCCCCAACTTATACTCCTTGTCAGACCCTCTCGACAAACACATTCCGAAGCTTTTCAACTCTCCCTAATCACAAGCAATTCATCCAGTACAGCTTCTTACCCAGTACAATAGCCAACTGGAACAACCTGCCAACACAGCTACAGCACCAACTTTGGAGATCTTCAGACAGAGGATCTCCAGCTTGCAACATTAATTCACATTGCATCTTTCATGCTATAAACTTTTCCTCTCCTTAAATCGCAGTTCTACATGCACACTGTCATCTTTTATCTTTCCTACAAATATTTATTATTTTATCTTACAGCATTTTAGCACATGTGCACACACAATGAGTCTATAAGCTTTGGAGAGAGGGTTGACTCATACCTGGTAGAAGACAGGTGTATATAAAAGGCTAGGCTAGTGCTGCCGGTGGCCATTTGGGCCATAGGCCACGTGGCATCGAATTTGGCTAAACAAAAGTTACCCATCTGAGCCAATTTGGCTACCAGCATTTTCATTGAAAAGCATGCAGACTACATGAGCATGTGTTGTTTTCCTGATGCATATTAACCAATTTGGCTGAAGCAATATGTATTTGACTAAACAAACATTTGGGTGCTTTAGTCAAAATAGCTAAACAAATTACATCAGAGTTAGCCCAGATAGGCAATCATCTGCAAAGAGGCATACACATGTAGAGAGGTTGTCTAGATCATTTATGTAAACAAGGAAAAGGACTGGCCCCAGGACGGTTCCCTGAGGTACCCCAGGACGGTTCCCTGAGGTACCCCAGAAGTAACTATGGTTGGTGAAGTTGTTGACCCATTGATGACTACTTGTTGGGACCATCTTGTGAGGAAGCCTAGCATTATATGCAATTTTTATATTTCAAATCATAAATTTGTGTACAGTATGCCATGGTATTTCTATGTAACTTGATTGTGTCATTTGTGATTGTGCCTATAGACTATAATTACGAATCTACTTCGGGAAAAAAATCCACCATAGCCGAGACAGTGTCTCTATAAATTAAAAAAAGTATAAAATGCTATTCCTGGAACTAGAACAGCGTTACGCGCTGAGTCAGGACCCAATAATCTTTTACTTACAGGGCTCTTACATTATGGCTTTATGTCATTGTTACCCCACTGTGTATATCCCAAAATGTTGATTACATAACACCACATCATTTAAGGTACACAGAGAGCAAATATTATTATAAATTAAGATTGCGTTTAGGAAACCTTTGCAGTCCAAATAGCACTGCTAACTGCACCATCATCCACTGTTATCGCTGACATGGTATGTGACAACAACGGGTGCTGGTGCATTTCGAAGTGCCATTTGGACTACTAAAAGTGTCCTAAGACCTAACAGAGTATTTGATAATAGCATCCGCCCTTGTGGCTTTGATTTGTGTACCTCAATTCCTCAAATGATCACGATGTAGTGTTGACCGTGTGATGGAATGAACGTTCTGCAGTTTTGAACTTTTGGGATAGATACAAAATGAGGAAAGACCGAAAGAATGACATGTCATATGCAAGTGTAAAAATAAGGGCCCTGTAACAAAAAGGATTACCCGAGATCCTGCTAAGTCCAGTGCAAGTGCAAGCTATGCATTATGTCCGACAATTTCGGACTTCACAGTTACACTGCAGACACAGAGAGGGCCCAGCCCCAGGCAGTGTGAGTGTCCAGTGACGGGTATCCCCAGTGACAACGTCAACGACGAGTGCGGTCAAGGTTACACCTGTCAAGGAGAATGGACTGTAAAACAGCAAATAATATCCAGGATATTGAAACCTCTGCATAGTGACTAACATCATAACTATCTACCAAAATAGCATTAATTAAAAAAGGGTTTACTTGGCCAAGAAAGTCCCTAATCCAGGCGATTATTGGAGTTACGCTTCTAGGCTTGGGCGCTACCATCTTGAAGTTCAGCACTTGTGTATTCCTGAAATCACCATTTGGTATTAAATGATACATTAGAATTAACGAATCAGGTATATCGAACAGTATCGATATACCTTAGATATATACTGAATTACAACTATACAAGTGTGTTATATATTACGTGCATATCTAATTATTTCATAACTTGTTTTTATCGCATAGTTTCTGCGGACTGAACCCCGTTAAACGTTAAATGTGAACCCCTTTTCATCCTTTCCCAAATATCGCCAGCATGGAGAAAGTCGTGCAACCTCCGAAGTGGGCTAAAGTGAGCATTAAACACCATAAATATTGCTTTTTAATAATATGTATATATACTATTAGATGTTAAGTAATCATGATTTACCATGGCGAAATTTGTTTGTATATATGAATGATGGTTTGGAGACAAAATGCAGAAAACTGCAATGCGTTACGAGTTTCAGTTGACAGCGTGAGCCACGACAGTATAACCCTGCATTAGATTGAATTATTTACGCCGCTAAGCAACATTCTTACCTGTTTCCTATGCCAATGCGTTAATTCCATTATTTCATATACACAAACATATGTATCGTTTAAAAATATAGCTTTTGCGGTCCACATGGCGCCTCGAATAATGCATCTGCGGTGAGTCGAGCGATAATATAAGTCACAGACGCTCACCACGGAAAGCGTTGATACACTTCTAAGATCCGGACACACCTCAATTTCGCTGTTAGTAAGTAACAGGCATAGTAACCATGCGCAGTGCATATTTATGTACAGAACATATAAATTATTAAACGTGGACAGCATTAATTTGATCACCTTTTTGATGCTCTAATTCTCATACTAGGCACTTCAAAGAATTAGATATCATGATAGAACATTGGCAATTGATTTAAATGAAAGGTGAAATGTAAAGGAACCAAAAACTGCTTATTTTATTAATATATCTTTATTAGATACAAAGATATTGCAATTTTAATATGGTAAAAATTTGAAAGTTTGTGTATCGCATATACAGGAAAAAGACTCTAATAAGTCAATATTGGCTAATTAGTGCGTGAAATCAATTGACCGACACATGTCCATAACTTACATGATTATGAAGATATTTGTATAATTTTGTTCAGGGTTTGCAAACTCAGTAACCAGGGTCATAAATATACATCACACACTCATTTCATAACTCAATTGATGCAATTAATAAGTCAATATTGGCTAATTAATGCGTAAACTCAACAGACCAACTCCTTTTGATAAAAGGCCTTAAGGCAACACGGGACCCTGGATTTGGCATTCACCCTATTTTTGTTATTTGTTATCACAGCTTGCTGAAATTTTTACACAGTCTTAAGTATATTGCAAAATAAATGAGGATATTTTTTTTTGGACCCCCTTGTGACCCTTATCATGGCGGCCATTTTAAATTTGAATGGTATTAGCACAAAGCCTAGATCTTGGCAATGGCCAGGCCAAATGCATTGTAAGTTTGTGTGTATATAACTAGGATACACCTGCACTTAGTAACAGCTTTTTTTTTTAGTTTTTTTTTTTTACAATTTTTTTATTTTGGTAAAAAAAATTATAAATGAAACATGAACATTTTATACTGTCAGAAATTTGCCATATTGTTTTCTACCATAATATTCCTGTTACTAAGTAAGGAGCAATGGTGTGGTGACACTCTGAAAATTTCAAAGGATTCTGTTGAGAAATAACTGAGATCTACGCAACATTACAAGTCGGTATACTGAAATAATTGTAATGGAGAAAAATGACGTCAAAGTGTGGGAACATTTGAACAGTATATTTTATAATCAAAAATGGACTCAGAGTCCTCAAATTGCACATATAAACACTCCAGCTTATGTTGATTCTAGCTATAAAGAACAGAATACAGTATAAATGACATTGCTAAAAATAGAACCTTAGTATGCATCTACCAAACACAAACCATGAATTTACAAAAAAACGTATGAAAAATGTTCTTATTCATAACATATGACAGTGTAACTAATGTCAATGTTCACTGTCAGCCAGCCTAGTGTGCTCCAGCCGCATAGTCCGATGATGTATGAGAAGCTGCTGCACGAGCGACACGTCGAGCACGACGGGCAACTTGGGTCGCAGCCGCCACTTGACGCTTCGCCTGACTCAGGCGCAGACGGTCTGCCTTCTGTGCTGATGATAGCAGGTGCACACCCGATGGCACTTGCATGACATCACACAAGTGCCGCATCGTTGCTTCAACACCAGCATTGAATTCGGAGACTGAGCTGCATGTGGCGGAGACAACGCGCTCAAGCCCAACGAAGCTTGTCTTCGGGCACTTCAGCCACACTTTTGAGTGCAAACTCTCGTTTGCATTCTGAGTCTTCCCCATCCGGCACCGATCCAAGAGATCTTTGTGCGTGAGACGTACGTAGACCTCCTTGACATGTGCAGCAACTTCGGCCGAGAGAGGTGTGCCCACACTGGTGTGATGAGGTCCCGGATCCTGCCCGGTGGCGAGTGCCTTCTGGTAGAAGCACCAGCTGTCAGCTCCCACCGGGCAGCGGCCATGCTGGGGATTCTCATCGGTCGATACAGCATGGTCGAACGTGGCCCACACTGCATCGCACATTGGAGGATACGTCCTGTGGCCACGCACTGCTTTGCCATAGTAGGCAGTTAGCTTCGTGATGGTCGCCTGGGTGAGTTTGCCATGACCCCGTCCTCCTAGGGTGATACCGGCCTTCTTTCCGGATGCTGCCAACTTGCGCAGTGCAGTGCCAAGTCGTTTGGCGACGTGGTTGATGCACTCCTCCTTTTGCAACACCACGTCGCCGTACACGCGCAAGCTGGTGAGGTGGTTGAAGGTTTTCGAGTCACCATCGGAAAGCATCTGCGTGTATCGGAAGTTACGGTTCATGGAGCGAGTCCACAGCAGCTCTGCAGCCTTCACCTCCATGCCGCCAGATGCCCCCTTGTAGTTGCAGTTGCACTCCGGCTCATGTGTCCGAAACCAGCGCTTGAAGTTATTGGTGTCCATGCCACCATATCGAGTGCTTGCATAAGCACAGCGCTGACAATACAATGACATGACCTGTAGATCTAACACAAGTCCTGTCAGCAGTTCGATGACACAGCCAATACCGTATTGCGACCTGTGGCCGCGTGTCATCCATGACCCATCATAACTGACAGCCAGGTCGATGGTGTCATCTTCGGCAATTGATGGGTCGAGGGCACGGTAAACACGACGGATAACTTGTGCTGCTTCATCAAACAGCCGCGTAACAACAATCTTGTTCGCCTCACATATGTTTCGTGCATGCTTCGCAAATGTCTTATGGCCAATCGGTCGCATGTCGAGGAAGCGGCAGAACTTTACTAGGCCTCCGTGCCCGACGCCCATATCCATAAACGCAGCAACAGTCTGTCGTGTTACAAAGAACGCAATGTTCCCAGAAGTGGATCCCTCGATCCGATCTGAAGAGAGGGTGGAATTCAAGACAGCTCCACACTCTGTGCAGCAAGTCTCCATCACAGACACAATCCCAAGACGATCCCGAGTACGAATCACCAGTGATGCCGCCCCACACTGCAAGCACAACAGGCCTTTCACGAGGGCTGACAGTACTGCACATCGCGCGATGACAGTTGTGATCACACGGTTGCTTGTGGTTGCTTGTTGCTCCTCATCCTCCTCATCTTCCGAACCACTGTCGACATCACTGCCATCCGTGAATGTAGCTTGGTAGCTAAGCTTCCTTTCAGTGGCCGACACTGGCAGTCGTGGTTCAGCAACAGTTGCCTGAGAACAAAATTGTATAATCAGAAAATAATAGTTGAAAAGTACAGTCACAATGTGTTATATGAATGAGGTATTTGAAAATACATGAATTTGTGTTGCACACCCCTCCAAATATAGATCTATAGGATAAGCAAATACAATTGTCAAAATAATTTTTCATGTGACATCTATGGCAGCATAGTCTACAGCCTAGCCCTAGACCAAAGTTGCAAGGCCAAGGATCAAATAAATAGGGGAATATAAATAAATACATCAAAACTATACCGTCCACATTATGCTAACAAAATGTCATGCTAATAAAATGTCATACATGTAAACAAAACGGTACTTTTCAGCCAAACATAAAAATCGAGTAATACCTTGTGACTTCTAGTAGAAGTACTGGCAAGAGGTTGGGGGGTGTCGCTGGAACCCGTGTCGCTCATGTCAGAGACAAAGGAAGGACCTGGAGTCGGAGAATCCGTGACCGACGCCGTTGAAGATTCGCCGTTTCCCTTTCTTGGCGCAGCCCGTGCCAAGCGAAGTTGCTGTCGCCTACGCTTGCGACCCTTCCCGAACGTAAACACCGTTTTTCTCTTACCATCCGACATGGTAAATAATGCAGAATTACGTTGATAACTGGCGAAAATAAAATGCGTAGTGAAATTGCGGATCGTAAACAAAATGAGTCGAGTTCACCACCTTTAATCAATCTGCGTATGCAGTCACGTGGTTCATTATATCCAATCGGCTTCCTTTGATTCGGCACACGGGTCAAATAACTGACGTCAGCGGTCAAAGGTCTTTGGTTGGGTTCTGGTGATCTGGTTAGAGGGGGTCATTTCTAACCGGAATATCACGGAAACAACCGAAGATTTCGGAAAACTAGTGGCACCATCATGCGGCTTGAAAGTGAAGCTTTCTGTCGGTATGCGACTTGTCAACAAACTCTAAAAATGGCGGATGATATACGCGATGGAAAACGGTCGATTTTCGATTGATTTTTCGATCAGTGCTGCATCATTGCACATAAACAAAGGAAATATTATAGTGGGGCTGTTGTAAAAACATGTTTTTATTGTATATATCGTATTTATTCATTGTGACAACGTGCACGTATCGAAAGTTGGATAACTATAGTATACGAATATAACGAAACTGTGAATTCGCGGAAATATGTTTATTTTGCTCTTAAATGCGATATCCAGGGGATCGCGTTGCCTTAACGGGAGACTCGGGTCGGATTTGACGGATTTTTGACAATAAAATGAATTTCGAGTTGTTGCTATTTCCGTGTATAAATATTATTCAACTTGCCATTCATGTAAGTTGCACTGTCGAAATAAACACTTTTCTGTCATAAAACGTGTCTTTTGTATGATGCCTATCATTGCTAAGTCTTTGTTTATGTCAAATGAACCGAGACTAATGGGACATTAGGTGATTTTCCGCGAGCCATTGCATGCCGGAAAACGCTGCCATTCCAACATGGCGCATATCACGGGAAAGCCCCATTTTCGCTCTGTATGATGGTACAAACAGTTTTAAAATGTGCCCGGAGGTATCCGAGTAATTCCGACTATAAATGACCGCCTCTGAACCATCTCGGTGACAAAGGAATGGGGAATGCCACGACGATTCGCCGGACATCACCACGTGATGTCGGATTCCCTCAAATCAAGCGCTCTAATTGGTTGTAATACTAATTTCCATCCTCTGACGTCAGCTTGAAATACCAGCTACGTTCGATTCGATCGACTTTTTTATCCCATGAGTTTCGTTCATTTATATCGCTTTGTAAAACGACATTATGCCGTTTGGTCGAAAGCGAGTGGGCGGTTACGGTACTGGGAGGCAGCGAAAGTTTGCATCGTTGCAGTTAGCGCGTGATGCGAAGGCATCGAGGGTTGAATTCGCCAATGAACCTGCGGCGACAACTTCGTCTTCTTCGACCATCACCGTCCGTAGTGCCAGCGAGAATGGCACGCAGTGTAAGTTTAATTCTGATATTTCATATGTTCACTTGCGTTTTATCCAAACATCGCCTTTGTGGCATAACTATTACTGTATAAACGATTTGACGCTGATCTAGTTCATGCTGTTGATGTTCGTGGTTGTGTTGACATTCAGGCCCAGGGGCCATCCAGGCACATCAGAAGCAGAGTTGTAACTATGGTTTATTATATTACTACAATTTGCCCTGGTAATTATTGTATACATAGCCTATATACACACACGCGCGCGGGTGTGTGTGTATAATATGGCAATGCCAATAAAATAAATTGCATTCAATGCCATACCCCTGCATACGTAGTAAGGGGGGGGGCTTTTGTTGTTGAACATGTCTTGGATACTTTTTGTTCATGAAATACATTTATATTGTGTATTTTTTCCAGGCATCAAGGCGGTCATCAACAGTACCAGCTGATCCGTCTCGGAGACTGTCTGTCACTGAACGGAAGTTTGGTTATGCAGATCTTCTGGAGGAGATAGGTGTCCCGCGATTCCTGGTTGAGGATGAGACAGATGCTGATGGAGATCTTTCAACAGTACTTGTACGCTGTGCCGTGTTGCCATCACTTGTTGCAAACCTGCTATGCACGTTGTGTAGGAAGCATACACTCTCCACCCCAGCTGTCGACCGCACCGCACCCTTGGCATGGTGTGTGGCCTCGAGACTTTCTGCACCAGTTGCGACAAGGTCATCAATGCAACTCTGTCATCAGACTGTATCGATGGGACTCAGGCGACGAATGTCCCATTTGTCGTGGTGAGATCAGCTGTGTCGGCAACGATGGACATGGGTGTCGGGTACTCGGGACTTGTGTGAAATTTATTTTACAATGCCAATGACTCTTAACTTTGCCTTTTGATAGATTATACATTCAGTAATATGTATGCAAAGTTTCAATCATCTAGGTTGCTTTTCAGATGTTGAAATGTATGTGCCAATGTACATAAACTTTGAACACGATTTTCTCAAAAACATGTTTTCCCTCACACCTACTGCCTCCCGTGTCACTTATCTCTGCTATTGTTTGACAGAATTACTTGAAACTTTCTACAGTGTTTCTTGATAGTATGCTCTTGAAAACTATGTAGTAACTTTTTAGAAAACATTATTTATATTTTATATAATGAACCATCAATGTAAAATTTCATGATGAAAAAATACATTCAGATGTAAAAAAATCATGAAAACAAGTTTTTTGAAAACTTGGAAAGTCAACTGACTGTTTTCATTGGGATTATGTGGAGTAACTACACACCAAATTTGAGTCCTCTAAATCCAATGGTTACTGATATAAGTCACACGCAACATTCAATCCAAGATGGCTGCATACCGTGGGAAAATATGTATGAAACTTTCTGAAAAAATTTCACAGCATTACTCTTACCTGGACTTGCAATCTATGAAAGTTTCAGCTCTGTAGGTTCAGTGATAATGAAATAAGAAAATAAAACGCGTTTAGACCCAAGCGACGCCTTAACTTCCATGATTGTGAAGACATCTGTATAATTTGTTCAAGGTTTACAAATTCATTAAACAGGGTCATAAAATATACATCACCTGGGCTTCATATTTGAAAACAACAGGCAAAAAATCACTCGCCTAAATATACCAAATTAATTTAGGCGATCGATTTGTTAGTTGTTTTGTTTACCGTGTGGTGGCGCCATCATTTCCTGTTCGGATTCTTTCGTTGTCATGAAATTTTTATTGGTCCTTGTTGGCGATGACTTTTGTACAAAGACATAAATGTTTACTTTAGTAAAGCCCATATATTCTGATTGTGATTGGTGAAACGGTTTTGAATTGAAACATGTCACTGATTACCGTAGGCCGTAGCCTGGGCAAAACCAGTGGCTGTGCCCAGGCCGTGGCCACGACACAGTACTGGTTTTGTGTGCGACTTCGTTTAGGCGGTTTGAAAATTGCAATTGAAATTCACAAATACGGCACGTATAGGAATGACGTGTAGTCATAACTCATAAATGCAGCTTAGTAGGCAACACCAATATAAACTGGGGTGAAATGACATGTTTCCATTGCATCACAATGCCAAACGCTCAACTCAAACTCAGTGCGCAAAAAAATATGAATTTGTCATCCATACATGAAACAGTGAATCAATGTTAAATGGTACCGGAGATGTGCATCGTGAATTTACGTGTTCAGAGCGGTTGAAAGACGAAGTGGAAAAATTACTAAAATTATCGTTTTCAGTGTCTGATCAACTTTTACACTGCGTGTCAACTCATAAATTTTCGGTAGTTCAGATCCAGGTTATTATTTTCGATTCCCATTACTGCGTAGTCGGTCAATCGGATTGTAGCGAAATATTGTTGATCCTTTATTTATTTCATAACTGTACATGTATACATGTAATTTTTCAGTTCGACGTACAGCATTATGTGACATTTACACAATACAAATCGACGTTGGTCCACTCATTTGATAATTTTATAAACTGCCTGGCCAGCATAGCTTCGATGGCATTCTTGCAATCTTGGTGCAGCGGGCTACGATCGTCATCACCGGTAATGGATAATATGTGAACTCCGAATATTGGAGCCCGAACACTGCGTTATAAAGAGGAGAGACTTTCCTAGTGAATAGCGATTTTAACAATTGATGCGAGCGATAAATCGCTCCCTAGATTATTGATTTGCGAGAGCGATCGCTCGTCTCAAATATGAAGCCATGCATCACACAGTCATTTCATAACCCTGTTGATGTAATTAATAAGTAAATATTGGCTAACTAATGTGCAAATGCAACAGGTCAACACCTTTTTTATGCCAAACTTCCATCATTATGAAGATATTTGTATAATTTCAAAACACATTAAGTAGGGTCATAAATATACAGTAGTCATTTATCATTAATAGTAGCTCAATTAATAAATCAACAATGGCTAATCAGCATGATATCTCAACAGACCAATACATTTCAATAAAAAGCCACAACTTCCATGATTATGAAGATATAAATTTTGTGTAATTTTGGCAGAGCCTGGGCTGCTAAAGAACACAAAAATAGTCTTGCATGGTGACTATGGTAAAATAATTATTGGCGAAATATATACTAGTTGGAGTTCCATATAGAGTGGTAAATGTTTTTTTTTTGGTAAAAAAAAAACAATGTGATTGCATAAATATGAAAAATTTATTATATATTCTGACATTTGGTAATTTCCTGCATGTACAGTTTACTGCAGGTTCAGTACAGCAATTAGTGAATTATTAACTAGTTATTTAGAATATCTCTTGTGCAGTTTTTTTCCAGTCATTGAAAAATTACATAATTTCATTATTCTATTAACTTAGCACAGCCAGGCCCAACAAGTTTAATCAGTATCAATCAATGTTTTATTTTAGACAAAAGAATATATGCATTATGTAAATATACTACTTGATATTATAGTAATATAGGAGAGAATCGAGCGGATAAACTGACACGATTTTTCGTCACGCCGTGCGAGCCGCTTGGCGGATTTTGTTGGAAGTACCTACTCATACGTGCTTTGGAGTGCCGTCTTGTGAAAAAAGGGCAATAGTGTGCTCAAATCATGCTGTGAAGCAAGTCATGGTTTTGGGGCATTGCATTTAAAGGAGTTAATAAAAACTAACCATTTGCAACTACAATCAACAACCAGACCTGGGGCCGAGTACATTTTCATGAGTATGAGTACATGTTCTATAAATATTAAATAATGTATTTAACCCTGCAGCAGGCCAACGTTAAACTTGTATAGTGCACAGAATTTGGAGCTATTTGTATGGGTTTAAAAAAAATCATAACTTCACTAATAATCATCAGAAAAAATATGAATGAGGTATCATTGTGTTGCTAAAAAACGCTTTATTACAATATAATAAGAAATAGTACATCACATCAGTTCACCATGCAGAAATCAGTAGCTGAAATTTATCAAAATGGAAAGCAAATAAACTGAAATTTCACCATGCTGCCAGATAATTATTGAGTGATTGTATGTTCCCAAGTCCAATTAGACAAATATAGCCACACATGTAAACTGCAAAATAGCACAAAAATCAACAAAATATATCCATAAGTTTTTTAATTTTGATGTAGAACCATATAAAATGTTGACGTTTTTACAGATTAGTAAATATAATGAAAAATGTATTCCAATTATGCTAAGACATCAATGGTGTATCAGAAGTTATTATTACATAATGAAAATGCAATGAACAGCTGACAGTTTGATATCAACAATAATGCAAAATATAAAGATCATTATATCAGCTTGATGCCAGTCAATAAATAATGACACTGTTGACAAGTCTACCTACAGCTACTTCCTACATGTACTACACTATCTTGGTCGCTTGTGGTCCATCTTGTGGAAGCACTGTCGATGAACACCGCTATCGCACCCAGGACACCAGTATGAACTTCTTTTGCGAATGTTCCTTGCACGATCGGAGCAGACGACACAGTTCCGCTCGCGTTTGCCTGGCAGATGCTCAATCTCATGCCGTCCCGGATGCGGCAATGCAGGCTGCAGTGCTGGTTCGTCTGCTTCGTCTGCAGCACACAAACTCGCCAGGACAGGAGCACATGAAGTCATGTCGATTTAGACGTTGCACGACATCAGTGTTGGCGTAATAGAGCTCGAAGCTGTTGAGCAAAGCCATGTCCAACATGTTGAAGAAAATCTTCTTCTAATACCGCTTCGAGGGGTGTTCGGCAGACACATGATAAATTTTGCGATCCCTGAGATCAACTTCCCCCATGTACTTGTAAGCAGCTATGCACTTTGGCTTCTGCTTGTTGATGCCCGCACCTGTATGCACCTCCGTCATACCAGCTGCTGTGGCAGTGCTCAGCATCAACACTGGTTTTCGCTGTGAGCGCTTCTCTTGGAATGTGACATGTAGCATGCCTTGACGACGATAGTTGAGGACCTCGCCAACATCCATCTTAGTTGGCAGTGTTGGCAGACCTGTCGAGTTCCCCCGAACAGTCCCAGTCAGCAGGTTTTGTATAAAAATTGTTAGTGAACAAGTGGTAACCCTTATTGAGAAGGTTTGCCTTCCGCATCAAGTCCATGACGACACCATGGGCCTGTCGCTGTGGATGGGGAAGTCTTTTCCCACACTCTCAGCATCAAAAAGTTAAAACTTTTTTATACCGAATCGTGAGTGGCGTTTGTTTGGCATGTACTGCAGGTGTGCGACATGATTTTTCATCCCCACCATACTCTCATCGATAGATACGTGCTGTGGGGGCACAAAGTATTTTTTGAACGTGTGGTTTACCGAATCAAACACGGGTCGCACCTTGCTCCACGGGTCAAATCCAGGCTGTCTGCGTGCAGGCGTGTCCAAAGCACCGACGTGAAGAAAGCGTTGTATCATCTCAAACTTGTGGAACGGCATCACAGCACGGAAGAACGGGGTTGACTACGTTCTTACCAGTACAATGCAATGTTCTTCTTACGAAGAATTCCTGTGTTGATGCAGAGGCCAAGGTAATGTTTCAACATTGTCATGTTGATGTCATCGAGCGACCACCTCCTCATCCGTGAACTGGGATGCCGTGCAATCCATCCAGCCATGTCAGCCATCACCTTTGTCGCGTAGTCGTGTGTTACGCAACACAACCTGCATCGTAGTGATCGTGAAAAGTAGCATGTAATAGTCGATGGGTGATGAGTTGCGAGGAGGTAGTTGCTGCGGTCCAGTCGATCTGACGCTGAAGTTATGAGGCACAGCATAGTCATCCTCATCTTCGACACGTAGCCACCCACTGCCAGCACTTGCGGCTGCTGCTGCTCTCGTATATGGCCTGCGTCGTCCGCCAATGCCCCAACCCTGTGTCCTAGCACGGGGTGCCGGTGGAACATCATACTACAACAATGCATGAACATTGTGAAAATACTATATGAAATGATCATGTCAAAAACAGTTTTGCATTAAAAAAAGTACTTTTACTTATATTTTGTGAATTTACGTATTTCAAAGGAAATGTTTATTGACATGTCCCTAGGCAGAACTAGCCAAACTTTACAATACAAATAAAAAACCTGATAAATAAGTCGAAGGTTCAGTTGTCTAGTGGGCACTGTTTGCTGGCATCCACTCCAGGCATGAATTGTTGTTACCTGTATGTTGACTATTGTTATATTTTTCATGCCAAATAAATAATATTTCAATTCAAATTCAATGCCAAATCATACTATGATATACACATACTGTATACCAGGCACACAAATTATTAAATGCATATGTGGTAACATGGGCGATTCGCAGAACAAATGTCGTGGTATTGGTCGAATCTTGATTTGTTATGGTGGACGATAATTGGCGTACTACCGCATTGGGCTCCGATGAAATGCTCATAAAAGTATCCAACAAAGATGTATCATAAAAGTATACACATAATGTTCAGTTATCCCTAATACAAGACTAGACGTTTACCTCATCAGTGGATGAATCTGATTTGTTAGATGCTCTGGCCGATTCATAAGGCGACTCTAACTCTTCGACATCGGCTCTGCCTGTAGCCGTGCCAGCGCCGCTGCTGGTGCTCTCGACAGGAGTCGCACTCACCTCGACACTTTGGCACGTTTCAATGTCGTCAAAATCACTCTGTTCATCAGAACTCTGATAGCCTTCGATTTCCGATTCACTGTCCATAGTTATGACACAAGTATAACACTGAAAACAACAAATAAACGCGGAGAAAAATTTCGACCTGAGCACATACAAGATGGCGGAGCTGAAGAAAGTTTTCATGAGTGGCCAAACATCACACGCTCGTTTCACATTGGCTGATTTGAACGAACTTGTGAATATAAATTAGGCAGATAAAGGAGTAACAGAGCTTTCTATTGGTACCTCACTTTCCCGCGTCAGTATTTCATGAATGGAAAGATATTTTTACAAACAAGGCATAGTAAAGTATGCCCAAATTTGGTTTCACAAATACCACGTGTGTGAAAATTCTATCCCCAATGGCTAGGTTTGAAACAGCTCATGAATAAAAATGTGATAGACGAATAACAGAGCTTTATATTGATACCACTCATTCTAGTGTATGCGTCAGATGACCGCCGGCAGTAATTATGTAAAACGCGACAGCAAAATTGGCTCGTCCGCTATACGCATGGATACTGCGGGCCGATTTATCGGCTTTGGTCATTCACGGTTAAAATAAAAATTATTAATTAATCTAATTTATATAACTCGGCAACAAGTGAATATTAGGGAAACTGTAAAAAACCTCTTTGTTTCATCAGCAATAACATTCATATTCATAAATCACACTAGCCAGTCAATACCCCTTGCTACCATTGAGCTTCGCTGGTTGTCTCCATGTTAAGCAAGTAAAACAAAGCCACCAACAGGAGGTTTTCTTACCTGACAACACAGTGGCTACACTTCTTTGTTTAGCATATATACATCCACACACACATACCCATACTAGCATGTCTCATGCTGAAAGCTTGAAACTCTCATGGCTTCACTGATTCCACAATGAGTTAATTGTTATGAAGCACTTGAGTCATTGTTAGCAATTGCAATCAAGGGTCAGTTATGAGTCCTCCAGATCTGGAGTCCAATATGTCTGGATATTGTCTAATCAATTAATTAAATAAGGATCATCTTAAATTAATCACGCACAGATTTTGTTGCATGTTTTCTTTTAGGAAAATATTTCCAATAGTTGTAACATACTTTGTACAGTAAGGATGTTCTCCATAGATCCATACAATATATTTATGGTTTACCGCAATATATAAATATATATATATATATATTATTTATACTTGAAGACAAATGAATGCCTACCCCTACAAACAAATGGGAACCCCAAACATACGGTTACCTTTTACAAACCCTTCCATTTTATAAACACAGTTATGGTATGACTCTTAAAATCAGTTTTTGCTTGTAGTCCCTTCTTAACTGCAGTTAACAATTCATAAACCACATGCTTTGATATACCGATAACCATTAAACCAATATCTTTGTAGTTAGTCTACCAGTGACTAAAAATTACTACCCCCTCCAACATGTACATCATTTAAATATTAGAAGTTTGCAATTTATATTTTCTGATCTTAAATTACTGGTTGTTGACAGTGTTAGCATATGCCAATACAACAAGCTCAAAATCCCCTTTGTGCTTTTTAGCCAGACTGCTGGCACCAGATTATTCTGGTGTAGGAGGCAGTCTGACTTGAGTCACCTAACTTCTACAGAAGAAGGCTGGCAGTTAGCACTGTCAGCCAGTACCAAGTGGCATAGTCTCCTGACTGCATCAAAGGCATTTCATAGTTAACTGGTGGGTTAACTGATGAATGGCCCTTTATGGACATCCTGGTGGCTTAATTAAACAAACAGATTATGGCTTGAACTGGTAGCATATAATTGTAGGGTACCTTAGTTGTGGTTTTTGGGGAATGCACTGTGTGTAGGGATGGTAAGGGGGGTAATCAATCAGAAATAATAAAGTATTTAAAAAAATAGTTGAGAACATTCAAATGCTTCAGGAAAGTTTAATTTTGTTAACTACAAATAAATTAATTTTCACAGCATATATTAAGAAAGTACATTGAGTATGAGTACATGACCCATAAGTTGTATGAGTACTTAAAAAATGTACTCGAGTACCATATACTTCAGCCCCAGGTCTGTTCTCAACATTGAATCTTGTTTTTCCCATCTCTAAAAAGTGTGGCTGATCCATCTCCATCATCTGATTTTTATGACTTGTGATATCGGTTGGTATCATATTGCTAACACATTACCTCTGAATACAAAATGTAATATGATTATGACGATGTTTGCTTTTGTCCATTGGTGAAATTATCAGGTGTGAATGAACATGAGGAATTAGCAGTCTATTGTTACATATCTGGTGTGGTGCCAAAGCTACTGTTAGGTACACGCTCATCATAGCAATCACCGATTTGATGGACACCAATACACCAGTTTAAACAACATCTTGGTGTACGATTTGAACTTGTCTATTGTGTTTGCAGGTTGTCAAGGTTCTTGGAAGGACTGGCTCCCAGGGTCAGTGTACACAGGTATGTACTTTGCAACTACCCTGTAATGCTGTACTACTGCAAGCAGTTGGTATGCAACAGTCAGTGTGTTTTTGAAGTCACAGCAAAAATTTGGTTGACAGAGTGAGAATGTCTGTCTGAAATTAAAGGATGATAATTGCAAATGGGAAACAATAAAAACACACCACTGGAACTATAAAGCACATAACTGTGCATAATGTTGAGAAAAAAACTAAATTTTGTGTTAGCAAAATGTGTTTTAATTATAGAATTACCTTTAATTTTTTTCAAGGCTTGTGTTACATGTCTTTGCACACTGCTTGGGGTGTAGTAAGAAATGGGATAAGGGGGTTTGTCTTAAAAATAAAAAGTGTCAGTTATATATCGGCAATGATTCAAGCCAACTCTATATTAACAAAAAAGTTGCTGAAGAAAGAGAACAGGCAGAACACACCTACCATGGGTATTTGAAACCCACACTTTCATTGCCAATCTATGGGCAATGGGAACCCATGCACAATACCAGCAGCATGTCCTCACTGGAAGATTCTCCTTCGCCTAAATATTTAGATTTGTCACTACTATCACCTTGCAAGTGATACACAGTATCGCTTGCACTATCCGCAAAATAGAATATTAGCATTGAACCATATCGAAATAGCTTCGATAAACCACATTCATCATCTTGGATATCTTCGCTGCCTCCCTAGCAATGCATAATTTGTGTGCTTTTTCTGATTGGCTTAAACATGTCATAGTCTGAAAGAGTGGGTTTCAAATACCCATACAGGTACTTTGCTGAAACTAGCAAAATTATAAAAATGTTTCATTATGTCACTTGATTATGAACTTCGCCGCGTTATGGTCTATTGTAACGCAAGGCATCACATATACGAAACAATACTAGTGAAAATTATAGAGGAACCATAGATATAAAAACCTGATTTTTTATAGGCATTTGTGTATTTTTAAGTTCACTTAAGGATACACGCGCCTCGTGAAATAACAAAAACTGTGAAATTCGTCGATTTTCTAAAACCACATTTTATTACAAATGTGTATTAAAAATACATTTATAATTACTTTCTTGAATCTATATATAATTCCTTGTTGAAATATGGCCACAACAATGCAATATTAGAGACAGTATTGATAGTTGTACTTTAGTATTCTGTTTTTGTCGTTTTTCTCAGAACAACATTTTCACATATTTTCAGATTTGTGGAAAGTCCCCCGAAAAAAGTTACAAAGATAAGATGCTGAGATTTTCACTGCACACAGATGCATCATGGTTCTGTGCAATGAGTGATTTTGAACTAAATCATAAGTGTCTGAGAGACCACATAGTGGGGGTAACGGAGAGGAAAAAACTAATTTAGCAAAACACTTTGTTTACAAAAAAAACAATTTTTTCCATCCAAACTACTTCATTGCACAAATTGATATATTACTTACTAGAATAAATCAGAAAATGAGACCTACATTATTTTAATTTTTCATGGGACTTCCCACAAAACCATACCATACCTATCAGCAATTCTAAGATTTCCCGGTTACCATGGTTACGGTTATGCAGATTGCAAACTATCTCATGGGTAACCTTCTTTTTATACATACATTATACCCTGCAAATTTGGTTAAGATATAATGAGTAGTTTTTGAGATATGACATACACCCATTTCACGAGGAGCCTGTATCCTTAAATACACCCTACACTATATTTAGATGAATCACTGATATTTAGATGTTTTGTTATTTTCATGCTTGGCAAATGGTGATGCTTTCATATTGATGATTCAGGTACGCGTGGAGTTCATTGATGACACAAGTCGGTACATCATCCGTAACGTGAAGGGTCCCGTGAGAGAAGGCGATGTGCTTACGCTGCTAGAATCTGAACGTGAAGCCAGGCGGCTTAGGTAGTGCTTCAATTACTCACAGGTGTGTACATATTAGTGCCCTGCACGGGCCTATAATTTGAGCCCAAGCCCGGTCTGCGATTAGCAGTTAGAATCCAGGCCCGGCCTAGGCCCGCAAAAATTAGTCATGCCAGGCCTGCAAACTAGCATTTAGGCCCGACCCAGACCGTTCGTTTTTGGCTCAGGCCCGGCCCGCATGTTCCAGGCCCGTTCCATACCTGTGGGCCAAAGATGGTTAATTTTTAATGGATAAACCTTTGATCTTATAATAAAAATGAAACAAATAAACTGTAATACATACGTATTGTTTTATTAAATAACATAAAAAAATAATATATTAAAAGTGTATAATGTCTATTAGTCTGCTGTCTACTGTCCAGAGTATGCTGGACGAGTTCTAGAAATCCAGCGCACCCAACTGCTTCAAACGGACAAATATCATGAAGAAAATAATAAACTTTTTATTGTCATTACTATTAAGTATTATAACATATTTTTATGTGGCTTTAATTTATTGGATTATGGTTAGGGTAGGAGATTTGTTTATCTAACCCTAACTTAAGCTTAATGCAAACCATAACCCTAAGTTAAGTTGTTAATTGAATTAGCTCAACTAAGTTAACTTAATTTAATTAATGTTACCAGTAAGGGCAGTTAATTTTGTATTAATTTATATTTCAATTAAATGTTACCCACTGGCACTGACACCCAGTAGCATTTCCAGCAGGCCTGCAGACACAGATCAGGTACAGACATGTGTGAATCAGTACTGGGGAAATTGTAGCCACTAAATGGTAGACACTAGTTAATACAATTGAAAAATACAGGGGTGGGCACTGGGCAGTTGCCAATGGGTAGGTCATTCAGGCAGGCAAGATTTGGAGGGAAGACAATAGGATGTCCACTGGTAGGGTCAAAGGGTGATACATTGATGGTTAATCATGGCTTGATTGCCTCTGCAAATGTGTCTAAAGTAAACATTTGGGGCTGGCGGCTACTTCCAGCCAAGTGAACTTATGGGGCCATTAGATCTATGCAAAAGGCTACATTCATGCAAAAAATATGCATCTGTATCCTGTATGTACTATGTAGTAGTAATATGTACTGTGTAATGTGTGTACTGTGTATGCAATACTATGCATTGCTATTATTTGCAATTTTTAGGTTGCCAGTGGGATGAGTTCCATTTAAGATTTACAGTTATACTAGGACAATGAAAACATTGATTGTGTTGTAAGTTAGTTAACCATAATTGCATTAACAATCATAAGTAGACCTCACAAACGTGGAAGAGGCTTTTGAATACCTTCCATGTTGGCAAGATCAATGGTTTTGTTTAGATTAGGTCACAGCTATGCTATCTCAACCCGTTGTTCGTGGTGTCCATGTAGCTCCCGTCACATCAGCTTAAGTGATTGCAGATGTGCATTATTAATCGTGTTGTATGATGTTCTCTCGCTCTGATCCTTTTGTGTAAGCTGATAGCCAACGTCATTCACTTCTTGCTGTGCTTCATATGTGCTTTAGTTTACAAATAAGTGGTGTTTTCTCTTAGGTGAAGGTGTTCACAGTGAATTGCATCTCAAGACAATTTCCGCCCAGCAAGAAAGAACATGACCAAAAATCTGCAAGGACATTAATGGCCGATACCATCACAATGTGAATACACAACATACTTTCAGTTATTCCGCAATGTAAGCAATAAATAAAGCACCTTTCTGCCACACAATTTACGTCTTGTTAATTTCCTTATAAATTCTTCTGTGCATACTGTTGTGCTGTCGCATTCCTGTTCTTTGCGTAAGTGTACATATCATTAACATGAAATTGTTACTTTGTAACTGCTTTTATAGCTTTTGCTTCCTTTCGCATAAAATATGGTGCTATATTTTACCATTTTAACTCGCAGTGAGAGAGACGATCAATAAGCTTCATGTGCTCGGTATACAATTGTTTGGGCCGAGGTCACTATGCCCTTATGCTCCGAGACCGAAGTTACAAGGGTTGTGGGCCGAAGTCTGCAGAGAATGCTGTCTGAATTCACCATGGACCGACATCACCTGTATCCACGCTGACAGCTCGCTTTGATCCGAGGTGAACCGTGGTTGCTGACGCCCATGTCGATGCCTGTGTTCTATTGATTGATAGCATCAACAGCTTCCACTATTGGGAATAATGTTGGCACAGCATCCTCTTTCAAAGAGATTTTAGCACCAGGATAATCCTGGGCTGCCATCTTCTATGGTCCGGATGGCAATCAAAACAAATTTTGTCGAAGCGAATAAAGCCGGCTGTTCTTCGACGGCTTGAAGTTTGCTTTTTATAACAAAGTTGGCTACGTAGGGACTTACTCCAACTACATGTTACTCTATTCTACTACTATACTACTGTTTGCATTATAATGGAATGCTGCATAATAAACCATTCTGACACTCGCTTCTAAACAACAGCTATAAATGTCAATGTTACGGTGAATGGATGGAAAGTCCCAGTCTCATTGCACTACCTTGTCATCAGTGACGTTACGTTGAAGCTTGCCGATAATCGTGGGGGAAATATGCATTATCGAAGCAGGCTGGTAGAACAGTATTATTTAGAATGATAAATTAATTAAATTCTAATGAATTTGTCGGTGTTGTGGAAAAAATACTTCAAGATGTAATATAATATGATTTCAAGCAATCGTTTTTATTCCCTTTAAAGAATTAGGAGGAAGGATATTCTCCTGCTGCTGGTCACTATAGAAAATGTGGAATTTAAAAAAGGTTATGGAAGATACGGAGATACAGCAAAACTGGGGGGGGGGAGAAGGAAATCTCCTTCCCAAAGCAGGAGACGTGGCACCTTTGCAATCACTTTTTTGGGAAACTGGCATGCCTTCCTGAAAAACAACACATACATTCCGTGATTGTTTGATGGTAGTCGCAGAATAAATGCATGCAAGCCTTTTCATTCTATGGTTGGAGCATAGGCCAACAAATCCTTTCCACCGAATGCGTTTTTGGGCTTCACTTCTAATGTGATGTCTCGTTGGTTGTTGTTTCGTCGTTCCCATATTCCTTCATTGTTTATTGTTTCTGGCCACCATATCCTTTTAAATTCTTCTTAGACATTTATGAAAGTTTGTATCTTCTGTGGTCTTGCTATACTGCTATAATGTAAAAAAATATCACAAATACCATAATTGAACAACACTATTTATATATTTAATCTAAGTAGGGTCGGTCCAGTAAAGGAGTCATCAGGGTGGACAGTTGGGAAGGCCAGACTATGTCACTGAGTACATAATCTGGTCAGATATGTATACAATCGGTCTACTTACCTCCATACAGGAAGAGAAAGTCACATTTAGAAACAAGTTGCTGGAATTCATGAGGTATATTCTGTAGATCCAGCAGCAATGTTTGTTGGCAAGAAATTAGAATGCATAATTATGAATGAGAAGACCATAAGAAAGTGTGAATAAATAATAATATATAAAATACTTCTATTGCACTAAAATCTTTGGGAGACCCAAGCTTGGCAGCACACCTAAACAAATTGGGTTGAGCAGTTTAATCGATAAGCAGTTCCTGTTATAAACAGTTCGATTCGTACGCTGGGAGCTATGGAAGATAAGCAAGTCTGAACAGGTGGTTTTTTTGTTTACTTTGAAATGTTATATTTCCTACAGACTTAACACTAACAAGGAGGGAGTTCCAGAGTCGGTGCGGCAATGGAAAAAGCTTCAGTGAATGTAAATATGCTGGTTGCCTGGATGAAAGTGCTTGATAGGTAATCGTACAGATCTTAAAAATAAAACGATATAGATTTGGGAGCCAATGCAAGAGAAACAAGGAGACCAGGTAATTATCCTTGCCAAACAATTTTGCACACTGAAGTTTCAAGATGTCCTTGAGAGCAATATTATGATGAAGGGAATTGCAGTAATGAAGTCTACTGCTAATTAGAGCAGTTGCAATAGTTTTGGCGACAGCAAGACATACCGGCGAATACGACAAATACGTCACGAATGTGATAAAAGCAGCAACAACGTTTGTTAAATATTCCATGCGGAGACGGCCGGCGTGAAATTCTGGCTTAGCATAAGGTGTGGCAGGGGCAATCAAATTTACCTCGCTGCTTTTATGTACCAATAATAAGAAACAGTTTTATTTGCATTAACCTTTAATTTGCTGTCAGTTATCCATAGATATGTTACAGTCAATCTGCGTAATCAGTCATTTCACGTAATGACTGACATGTTTAGGCATTGTGCGAAATGACTGAAAATTTCAGTCATTACGCGAAATGACTGGAAAAGAGGTGGAGTCATTTCACGTATCGACTGAAACAGTATATCCCTTAATGACAAGTGATGTGGGCAAACTTGCTGTTCTTTCAGCACCCTAGCCAGATATTTTCAGAAATTGCCACCTAGCAGCTATCTATTTGTCATTATGATTCTACAACTTGCAATAGTCTACTGTATCCAGGGTTGTTTGATTTAAATCATTCCAAAACAATAATTGATTTATGATTTATTTGACTTCCGATTTTTTTTTATCGATGATTTATATGAATTTAACACAAATAATTGTTTACAAGCATCAAGATCAACAAAGTTTTGTATGTTTTTAATACAAAACACAAAGTGTGCACACTTGTGTAGCTGTATTGACACCAGATAGCCTGATAGTAAAATATGTTATGACATTATGTATGTTTGAGCTATTTCCTTTCTGAATGCAGTGAAGCCACACAAACTTGTCTTCCAGAGGAAGTATCTTTTGAAGTCCTTAGTTATCCACTTAGAGCTTGTGCTAGTTGTTACCAATTCAGTATGTTGACTCAATTTAAGTTTAATACTGTACCATTTTGTATTCTGGTCAGAGACCATTAGAGTACACAGAGCCCTGGACAGGTGCTAATCCACCCTCTCAGCAAACAATAATTAGCACTGCTACAGCCACAGACACGGAGCATGCTTTCCTTTCCAAGACAGGTTATGCAGCTACAGGGGGTGAGGCCTTGTGGACATTGTCTAATGTCTTTATATATAAGCAAAAATCATGTACCCTCTGTTAAGACAAGAACCTAAATCGATTTGAATAGAACACATTTGAAAGAGTTTATAAATATAAACATCTATATACCAGATTTTAAAAAATCTAATAAAAAAAAAATCTCATTTAAATAAAAAAAAAAAAAATTATTTAAAAAGAAAATCATGATTTTTTTCACCCCTGACTATTAATGTGCTACATTTCCACAATATGTCAAACAAATTATACTATATGCCATATTCTCATAATTATATGGATGAGAGCATAATTATACCTGGGGTAGTTGTTTTTAAGTGAAGAATGTTAAATTCATAATATTTTACATCACAGTATTGGTGAAAGCTAATACTGTATTCAACAAATATTACTAAATAATTATTATACTCAGTAGTTATCATGAAAGACATGTGAAGTATACTTGCCACTGAGAGAAATCATACCCATTACCTAGAAGATATTTATAAAAGACGACAAATCAAATCATGTCTGGTCTTAAAAGGAAAATTTACTTTACTAACAACTGGATGATTAGCATGTCATATGGATCGTTCTCACTTGTTCGGACAGCTCAGACTGTTGTGACACCGGCTGTTACACATTCGTTTTGCTTTGTAGCACTTGCACCTGTTGCTAGTACATTTTAAAGACGACTGCAACAGTCACACCTGACAAAACCTTGTCCTCCAGTTGCTGACATTTTTTATGCATGGCAGAGAGATATCTGTTGGTCTTAGTTGGTATCAGACTGGGATAGAAGGCTTGGGCATAAGTTGAATTGGTTGCGTGAATATTTATTTATCAGGATCCCAGTCTTTACTGCAGTGGTCTATAAGTTGATGACCCCCAGGATGTTATGTGGATCCCCCCTTCCTCTATCCAATATTGGGATGGGAACTGGGTATTGCAGGGGCTCCGAACGGGAGAAATATATCCAACAGCTAGATAGCCACTTCTGCTGCTTTCTTCGAGGTTAGAGGCCGTATGATACAGAACTTTGTGAGATGGCACAGATAAACAATGATCCACTTGAAATGTGACTGGGGGATGATTGCATGTTGATTAGGATGACGTCATAGGTGTCCTCAATGCACACATGATATATTGGCTCCTCTTGTTCTGTTTTTTGTTTCTTTATCAACTTCTTGATGTCACCACATTGAAGAATTTGATACCTGTGAAACATATTCGCAAATTTTTTTTATTATCAATTTTAATTATGAATTACCCAAACCAAAATGGTAAAAAGAATATATATTGTAATTTATTGTAATATACTCATAATCATGATGTTTATCAATGTGTCAGCAATTGGTTTAACTTCACTTTTAAATTAATTTGTTTGTATGGCTTAATGTGACAAATCATGAAAGGACTTTGACTTTTGTGGGACAGTATTGACGACTTTCATTTGTGCTCACTTTTACAATTCATGGCTAACTGAAGAAAGACCCTTTCATTGTGGACGTCCTGTCTTACATAAAGAAAGGAAAAATTTAACAGAGAAAGGATTAAGGCTTGAATTGGTATCCAATACAACTGTGGTGGATATTAACTTGGGGCTTCTGACTGAGAAAATCTATGAAGGGAATTACCTCTGGCTTCAATGTGCAGATCAGTGAATGAATGTGTGAAATTTCACCATTGCCAAATCAAAATGAAACCACATCATGTTATGCAAGCCACCAAAATTGCATGTGTCTGATATTAAGCTCCTTGAAAAATGTTGTGGCAGAAATTCCCTAGATGGGGGGTTTTCACCTGTCTGGCCTGGGGCTGTGGAATAATTTCTATGACAATTCTGGTATGATGTCATTACTGCATAATTACATGTTAGCTATGGCGCGTTTGGAAGAGTATTTAACTATATTTCCATCCATACCTCATTTATTATAGGTTAGAATATTTGCATTGATTAAATGGACTACTATTTATCCCTCAAATTGTGAAATGTCTGGTAAATTTCTCACACTTAAAATCAAGAAACATTGTTCAGCATAAGAAACTACAAATAAAAATTGGTTCTTGCTGAGTATGTAGTATCCATGGCGTGTCTTCGAAGATCATCAGTTTCCACCATCTTGAGTTGTTCTATAGTATTGAAATATTCCACTTTGGGAATTAGATGTTTTTGACATATTTGAAACCTTTTGTAGAGTACTTCCTTAAATTGTACTTCATAATTATCCTGTGTCATTGTGATAGCTATGCCAAGAGGCAAGTGATTAAAACCTACTGTTCTTTTTTATAGGGACAGGCAATGCACAATAGCCATTTGAGAGTCGCCATTGTTAGGCAATTAGCATTCCCAGTTGGAGAATGGTTGGGTCATCCAATACCTGTTCTTCAAATCAGAGAACACCAGTGAGATAGCTGTCAATCAAACTGTCAGATGGAGGGTTAGAGTCTTGTACCCAGAGAGGGATAAATTATTAGCAAAATGTTGCCATTTGCAAATATATAGCAAATATTTATTCATTTTGTTTATCTACTTGAGTAATGCGAATGTCTGAAGAATTATGAAAGCTGACATTAATGAACAATTAACATTGGAATAATATATAATGACAAAAGTACACAAATTGTTATTACACAGTATGACTGAAATGGTAACCAGTCAAACTGTGTAATAACAGTGCCTTAATTCCAGTCATTTCGCGTAATGGCTGAAATGTTCAGTCATTGCCCAAGTGAAACAGTCATTTTGCGTAATGCCTAAACTTGTCAGTCATTACACGAAATTACTGATTACACAGATTGACTAACATATATATATATATATCATGGAAACAATCCCCAAGTTGGTTTAAGGAGCAATTTGTATCCGGGGTAGCCAAGGAAAGGTAAGTCTGTGTATCATCTGCATATAGGTGGTGGTCCAAGTTGTGAGTTTGAAACTATCTTCACTGTGGTATCTTGGTATCTATCAGTTAAGTATGATGAAAACCAGCTCAGGGCTGTACCAGATATGCCATACCACACTGAGTGAGTATGTTATGGTCAATAGTATCAAAAGCAGCAGATAAATCAAGCAAGGTACTTTACCTCTGTCCATATTTAGAGTGACATCATTGTGCACTTTAAAAGAACAATCTGTAGAATGAAACTGTTAATAAGCTGATTGCAATACAATAGACATACAATTTGACTCAATGCGAGACCTTAGACGACTTGCTACAACTTTTTTCAGTACCTTTGAAATAAAGCTTGGATTAGAAATAAGTCTACAACTGTTCAGGTTTTCTTTGGGCAAAGTTGACTTCTTAAGAAGTGGGTTGACATAAGTTCCATAGCTGACATGGATTTTCAGCATCATTTGAGACCATAATAATTTTGTATAACACTCCGACTTGGCTGCAGCCATTTGTGTGTTGCTTGCAGTATTGACAATGTTTTGAATAACGTGACCTGTCCAAAGGGGAGCGTGATTTGCACCATCCTGAAGTTGGAAACTAAGGATAAACATGGTGTTGGTGATCAGTTAGTACTTGTAAATTTTTTCTTTCAAGAGGTAAACATGATTTTTTGATGCTGGTGAATTGGTGTAGAACTGCAGTGATCCATGTTCACAAAGTGTGTGTCATACCGACAGCTCTTCACAGGATGAACACAATCTGAACACAGAGAACAGAGCAATAATAGCAGTTCCAGTCTAAGTCAGTATTACTGCATAACTGATTAACTGTTGTTGATTGTCAGTAAGGCTTTGTAGGAATTTAGCAAATTCATTACAAATAGTCTTTGGAGGTCCCTCCTCAATTAGATTTTTTCCATTCATCTAATTTTGTACTCATTTTCGCAAAGAAAAACTTACCTAGTATCTGCTTCGACGTGCTAGCTCATTTGTGCAAATTTTGTATTTAGTTTGAGTGAGCCTTGATATACTATAACAGGGCTAATTACAACTTTGTAAGTTTCACGATCAAAGTCAATTCTTTTAATGATTTTAGCAAAAGTACACGCTATTATTAAAGCGACTGCACATATTACTTACCCACATGCTACACATTTGAGATGAACTAAGTCAATTGAGGATTTTTTTACAAATTCGCTACAAGTACTTTTATTCAGTGTTATACTTTGCATGAGTTTCATATCCAAAAAGTAGTACAAATAGCATTGCATTTTTTTAGATACCTTAGTGTATTTTTGCGAAACGCTTAACAAATTATATACACTTTCAAATGGATTTACATGTATAAGAATAACTTGTGCACATCTACTGCGTGATCTTGGTCTTTGGTCATTAACCAATGTCATTAGTATCTTTTAACAACACAGCCTCCGTTGAATTGGCTGCTCCATGCAACACACACTTCTCCAACGCAGAAATAAACAAGTCTTGGTTAAACGTTGATGTCATACACCTAATATCACAGAAGGTGGCTTATATTTCCTTGGTGTGTAGTATCAAGGAGCAAGTTTAATGAGCTGTCTCAGGAGTTTGTCAATGCCAACAACGTGCTTGCTTTGTTCATCGTGACTACTCAGTTCTACCACGGCCTGTATCGTGTCACTAGGTATCTCTAGGTTATAGACGTCATTGTACTCTTCCACCAGCCACTTTGCATTTTGGTACGGCAGATGTCCTGAAATGTCAACAAGTCAACACGTCACTCAGCAGGACTATTGCTCAAATCATTATTAATCGTATTCACAGAATGTCGCTTTGTTTGGGTTGAAATTTGTAATTTTGACCTGAAATTCCTTTCTAAATCCCAATAAAATTTTCCATTGGTTAATTGGCCTATGGCATTCCGATTCCTATAGCCATCTGTCAGCCTACGAAATATACCTACTGGTGCGTCAAGCAATCGGAAATCTGCCTAGCTATCTGCTTACTTCAGATGCTGTTTAATGGATACATATGGTACTCTATTCAAACATACCAGTGTTATCCGAGTCAACTAGGTAGAATGCATTGGCCATCTTCATGAAGCGGTTGAACCATGGACTGTGTTCTGGCCTCTTTCTACTATTTCTTCTATCCTTAAAAAAGATTCCACAAACACAATCATATTCTGAAGACTATCACATGTAGCACATCTTATTTAGGCTTTATTCGTTAAAACCGTTATGCTTAAAAAGCACATTCACAGTAAAAGTTGTAAATTTTCCCCAGTATGTGAATCATCCATTTGCACATATATGGCATTCGTGTTACCTTGGTTTCACTGTTTCTGTCTTGGCTGTCAGACTGTGGCACTCTTCCTGATAGCTCTGACTGTCGTGGGGACGTCTGCTGGAATACAAACATACAATCATGTGCTTGTGAATTATACAAGAGAAGTAATGCTGAAAAAATCAAATGAGTCAGTCCACCGTAATAAACAGTGGCGGATTTAAAGTTTTTTATATTTCGTTGAACAAGTGTTGTAACTGTTGTTGTTTGTCGCTGGATATGTTTTGTTATTGTAGCAGGTAGGGAGGAGTGAGAACAGTTGTGATAGGATGACTGGTCAGTCACTGCTCAGAGGCCTCCTGGCCCTGCTCTTATACTGCCTGTGGTGGGTTTCATGATTTTGGTTATACAAACCCATAGTTGAGGATGGGGTCATGTAACCGCTAGATGTGATAATAACACATTTACCATGTATTTCCTTCTTTCTGCCTGCTATAAGGTTGAATTCATAGGTGATCTACACCTTATATGTGACTTTAGCATGCAATTAAATAACTTACAAAATCCAGATGGTAACCTCAAATAACAGGAAACATTACCTTGGCAGATTTGATTGACAGAATTGTGTTGCGTGGACTGAGCAAGGTGTCTTTAGATCTCAGCGCAGCTGTCCTCTCTATTTCATTAAGATATGGCTTCCAGCTGAGAAAGACAATACAAAGTGGTTACTTTTTTGATGATGGTAGTGGTGAATAACACTGATGTTGAAAGCTGTCTGAACAGCCGATTCAACATGACTTACGACTGATAGTCAACTAAAATATTCTGCAAACCAGCCATATATCTAAGTTGCTAACACTCTATGGAGTACAGTGTGTACGTGCATTCATAGCGTGCATGTATGCGTGCATCCATAGCATGCATGTATGCATGCATTCATAGCGTGCATGTATGCGTGCATTCATAGCATGCATGTATGGGAATGGAAATCAATGCAACACATTTTGTTGTCAATAATGAAACCCTAGAGAAATTCTTCTAGAGCATACTTGTAGGCCCCAGTCCGACTTTCATACTTGTCCAAGATTCGGCAGATCTCATGCTCTTTCATATTGATGCCAGCAGCGAGAGATAGGATCTTGATCTGAGGAGAACCATTCAGGTAGTTTTAAAGGAGACCATACAAACATTCTGTACCAGAACTAGAATCATCACAGTTAAACTCATCTCATGAAACAGAAGCCTTGCCATGCTCAGTAATGCAATTTTGAACAACAAATGACCAGTGTCTCAAAAATAGGCCAGGAGTACAAGACAGTGTGCACAGTTTAGCAGATTGAAATATTTGTTGACAGTTGTTTACCATTTTAAAGTTATTTTAGAAACAAATAATGAAAATAACAATGTTAATGGAATTTGCATTAGTTACTGCTACTTTTGATGTCAATACCACTAAAAGAGTAGATGTTCCGAAAAGATTTTCTGTATATTTGCAGATAATTAGGAATATTATGTGCTGGCAGCAGCATTTTCGAACAGGTGAATTCACTGTGTCTACCTGTTCTCTGGACATGGTTCCTCTGTGTTGGGCATCAGCATTGACAAACATTTGTCTGACGAGGCTGAAGTCTAGGTCGTCACCTAATCCCTCATCAATACCTGACAACTGAAGCCTACAAACCACCAGTCACCACCACCACCACAGTCAGCAATGGTGCAGTCAATATTTGTGCGTGCGTGTGTGTACGCGCATGCATGTGTGTGTATGCATAATATGGGCATTGGTGCATGCATGTTTAAGACACTATATCACGCTGTGAGAGACAACATAACACTGTTCACGTGCATGCGAGCAATGCTGCAGGCGTGACATGTGTGTAAGTACGACGTGCATGGACGAGTTGGCTGTACAGCTCTAGATGTAGCCAACTCCAGGGTCGTAGCTCTATGCTAGCGGCACTACAACAAGCACTTACTTCATGTCCTTCTCTTCTAATGCTGTGTTGTAGTTTCTGTTACAGTCGGACAACTTCCTGAAGATGCATTGCAATGATAGTCATAATGATGTCTCTATTTTCTATATGGATTGTGCAATGGCAGTCACAGTATATTATCAACATTCACAGATGTCTCAACAGGCCCTTTTATAAAAAAAAAACGCCTTGTTGTTTCCGAAGACATGCTCATCAAAACACCTAGTTCTCATTATGGAAAACTATCAAGATTGATTCTAAATGTGATGGCAGCACAGGTTGCCACAATGTCTAATGCATGCAAGTTTTTAATTAGTTAAATTATATGAAGGTAGCTAGCTACATTTACTTTACTGACAACATCAACTATTGGTAACTGTAGACAATGGTTCTGTTTATTGTCATGATAATCACGAGACAAGGAGTTGCTCACACAGACTGCAGTGATGTTTTTCCCCGTACTGTTTCATCCCCGGCTCTCTGGTCGTCTCCATGGCCACAATCATAGCATGGCTTTCTACTGTCATCCAGTGAGTTAAAACATGCCGCAATGAATGATAGCACCTTCTCGTAGTTCACCTTCCTTGCGTCTGAGATGGACACGTACATGGAGGAGAGCAGGCGAAGGTCCACCACGGACAGGTGCACCTAAACACCAGGTCAACAACTCAAGGAAGCATGCGTAGTTATTCATACGTGTACGATGTTTATTTCTTACTGTCTACATTCTGTAATTGAAGTGTGGCTGCATATTTCCCAGTATAGTTGAGTAATATGTTCTATAATGTTCGTTGAGACAAAGGATGTTACAAGTTGGAAGATTGGGATATAAGAACCATCTAGACAAAACAATCTCTTTAGTAGGTAGGTGATAAAATAATACATATATGTTACAATGACACCAGCAGAGCCCTCTAATCCAGCCTAAAAAACTCTATAGAACATAAGAATGTGTGAATGAATAAAAACAAAGAGGTGGGAAATATATTTCATCCGAAGCATATTGGCTTGGATGGCAATCTTGTTCAATATTGTGGTCATGTTTTCTTTAGTTGGTTGAATGGGGCAGCAAGATTCAATGCCAGTAGTGGCCAGCACCCACCTGTGATCGCAGCAGGGCGTATCCAATGTTGGTGTAAGCCACATATCCAGTGAGGTTCTCATCATACTCCACTAGTTCAGTATAGACCTCCTTCAACCTGTCCTTGTTGAAGTTGGCACCGAGACCACGACTGATGCGCTGCTTCAGGAGCAGCTCATCTGTCTTGGTGAGGGTGATAGGCTGAGGGGCCAGGAAGGTGGATGACGGAATGTACTTGGCCAGACACTCAACAGAGGCATCAGAGGTTGTTTGTAGGGAGATCCGGTCCAGTGTCTCTTCAATCGGTGGTATCACAGGGTGTGGGTTCAGGGAAGACTTTGACGTCAATGACACTTGGGGCTGTTGGATCTGTAGGCAAGACAAGGTGACCACCAAGGGAATATGTTATAATGTTAATGTCACTTGGTGTAGATTAGTTAGTCCTGTGTAAATTAATGTTGGACATTCTTCAAAGTTAAAACAGTCTTTGAAATTACAATATTGTACAGCATTGTAAAAATATGTTGAGGAATTTCTTATGTGCATAACATAGTGCACGCTTTGACAATAAAATAAATGGAAAGGGCAACAGCCAAATAAACCAATTTACTATTCATGTGCCAAAGCAATATTTACTTATCTCTAGCAGTAAACCTATCATTTCAAGTTTATTTGAATGTGTAGCACCAAGTTGACCAGGGACAAGTAGGAACTACAGCTTTACAACAGGGGTAGCTATAACAGGAATAATACTGACGAATCAATGTGGCCAACGTATGTGCACTTCTGTATATAAATGGCAGGTGCACAAAGCATGAGATTAATAACTATGCCAGTGCAGTGAGCCGTGCAACACTTATGGTGTGATTGATTCAACCAGATTAGGCAGGAGAATATTGGTAAACAAGAGAGGCATGAAATGTACAGTGTATACACATGCATGTGCGCAGGCATGCATGCGTGCACACACAGTAGGTTCTATACATAATAATAATAATGATCACTGTATACATGCACTCTGTATTAGAAGTTTAATTTTAGTAAGACATATTAATATGCTAATCCATACGGGCATTCTGTATTAGTTTGCACAGGGAAATGTTAGTTGGTCTCTACATACCCATGTGTACAGGACTGTTTTATTTAAATTTTTATGCCAGAGAGTTGCAATAATTAAATTAGTTGATACAGTGTAATTGCATTTTAACAAATCCACCATACTCTTAAGAATGCCATAGTTTCTGTGATGTACACTATATTGCAGTATTTTACAAATACACCTCATTCTGTTGTTTGAATCACCTTAGGGCTGGTAGCATCACCAAAGTTCTGATAGGTTCCTCTCAGTCTCAAGTAGGTTGTTGGGTCGATGTTGTTGGGCTTCTCAGTGATTGGGGGTAGAGAGGGTAGGCTTGGGTCTGTTGTCAACTGCTTGCTCCATGTTCGTGAGATCGGGCTGCATGCGTGTAGACTCTCAACCGCATACTTCGCTCTGTCAACATAGTCAGGTGGTAACCACTGCATGTCTCTCATATCACATGTCCACATGTATAGTAACCTCAGCTAGGACAACAAAGTTATCAGTTTAATATTAATAATATTAACTGACATGCCTACATTGTCAACATATTTAACAAATGTACAACATAAGCATTTAATATCGTTATAATGGAACCAACTACATTTTCATTAACATGAAAGTATTATAATTCATATACATAAACACTATATTTAAACAATGGCTTTGAGTTGATTAAGTAGAAAGAAAAGACTCTTTCATCTATTGGACAAGTTGATTGACAGAGTGACTAAAGGAGGAGACTGACTCACTTCTCCTGCCAGTTTGGCTCCTCCTTCACATACACCCTCCGTCCTCCCACGATCCTCAGCCTCTGCAATTGGCTGTCATTGTTCCCATAAGGAGCGTTCTTTGTGACAAAGTTGGTGTCCTGGGGTCCATAAGTGGCACTCAGGTAGTCATTCTACAATGGCATCACAGGGATTCACACAACTCTGAATATCATGTGAATATTACTCAAACTAATTGCTGTACTTGATAGAAACGTGCCCTGACATGTCTTCTCCATGCCGCCAGCGCCAACACTGATGTCTCATTCAAATCAAGTGTAATTCAATTACAAGAATGCAATTGTTGATGCATAATAAAAAGCAAGCACAAATAACATGTGTTGGATTACACCCTGTGATCTTGACTTGACTTGCACATATCTCAAGTCATAAGCATGCATGGAAAAATATCTGACAAGAGTGTAGAAATATATGTATCAAGATTTCAAGATAAGAAAAGGTTGGGTTAAAGGATTGTTTTAGCAGTATAAAACCAATTTATTTCTTTGCCAAATATGTCTTTCTAAATGTGAGGGCAAAATATGTGATTGAAGGATGGCACTACAACAATATTCACTATTTCATAAACAAACTTTATTTATGTTACAACCAATGCATGCCTGATTTCCAATCCTTAATTATAGGTAGCCATGACGCATTTTAGAAAAACACCCTAACCATGTCTCTTGCAGTTATAAATATAGTACCAATTCAATCTTTTAAAATGTTTTCAACATTGTTGTTTTAAGTCAAACTACCGGGTATATATTATAATTGTTTACAATGATTATATACTAAGATATTAATTACAAACTACCTGTTATTGCACTACATGCTAATACAATCAATTTAAGAGTAAAAAAAATCATGTCTTAGTAACAAAATGATGCTCGAGTATAATGGCACCAATTACAATATGACATATGAATGGTGTTATAATGGTAAACCATTATAATAGTGGGTCAATTTGTGTGTTATTACAAACATTGTTCACACATTAGGGAAATAGCAGATTGGACTCAATGCTAAAATGAGATTGATGTATCCAAACATAATTACACACTTAATATAGGTGTAATAAGTTTATGCACATTTGAGGCACCGTGACTGCTGTTCAGATGTTCACATTTGAAAAGTGATGTTACACTTACAGTAGATAATAAATAATTTATGGTACAAAACATATGCCAAAAAGGTACCATGTAATTCTGAGAATGAAAAATGACATCAACCACAATAGCATATTGCACAGATTACTTGGATTGTATTATAACACAAATTTCAGGTTTGCATGTACTCATTTGTACTTCGGGGAAATAGTATTAAATTTTTATAGGAAATTTCAGTAGAATGCAGATAAAATTTGACAATGATTGATCTAGTGTTTTAGTGGAACTGAGTATTGTTCTAAAAATGTATATTCAATAAATTAAACATCCTCAATTGTCATAACTTTCATAAACTGAAAAAAAACATTTGTTCAAACCGTAAATTTCCAAGACATCCAAATCTTTGGGTAGGTCCAATGCCCATAACAGGCACTTAGTATCATTACAAAATAACATAACAGAGGTACTTCTAACCATTACAACATAACATAACAGAGGTACTTAGTATCATTACATCATACTTTTTATATAAAGTAAAAGCTAAGAATAAATATTTCCTTCATAACTTCATGACCAAGCTTTCTATAAATGGGTTAGGTTAAGAGCTTTTGACAACACCCCATTTTAGTAAGTGTTAGTCAACTGACATTGTAGCAGGAGGCAGGAACTGCCCCGGGGACCAATCACTAGATCATGTATTGCCAATTTGCCAGTATACCATCTTTAAAAATTTATCTAATTGCCCCCCCCCAAACAATTATTAAACATGTCAAAAAGATACCCTTTTCGTGTGAAGCAGATTGTGAGGCAAATTTAAGCAAGATTATGCCCTTTTCAAGTAAAAACAAATATAATAATAATATTTTGAAGCGTAAATTATGCATTGTTCCATAACAGGTGATATAGTTTAATTCATTACAGATTTTGTTCATAGAATAATGTTAACTGATGTTATATAAAGTTCTGCTCAAATGACAGATGTCAATATATATATATATATATATATATATATATATATATATATATATATATATATATATATATATATATATATACCTTTATTAGGCCTACTCAGTGATTTGATACGGATACACAAAACACACCCATAAAACGTGGAATTTGTCTCAAGGATGGCATACTGGTAATGTATTGAGTGCCCCCCCTCCTCCCGGGTAATGTATTGAGTGCCCCCCTACCCCGGGTAATGTATTGAGTGTCCCCCCTCCCCCCGGGTAATGTATTGAGTGCCCCCCCTCCCCCAGGTAATGTATTGAGTGCCCCCCTCTCCCCAGGTAATGTATTGAGTGCCCCCCTCCCCCGGGTAATGTATTGAGTGCCCCCTTCCCCCCATGAACTCCCCAATAATTACATGTCTCACTCCCTACCCAACAGATTACTGGTATGGCGAGTAATTGTCCAATTCACCGAACAATGCATAACAGTTTGTCCCTCTGGCAACAAGGAAGAGGAACAGGACACCCCGATGGATAACAAAAAGAGCAAAATTAGCAAAGAGAAAAAGTATCACATGTGGCAGAGATATAGAGAGACTGGAGATTATCATGTGTATGAGGCATATAAGAGGCAACTGAACAGAATCTGTAATGAGGTAGAAAAGGCAAAAAGGAATTTTTAGAAAAAGCTAGGGGGCAATATAAAGAAAGATCCAAAGACATTCTTCGTGTACACAAGGTCTAAAACTAGGACAAAAGACAGCATTGGCCCATTTGTTCATAATGAAGGTAATGTGATCACGGACACATCTGAGACAGCAAATGTACTAAATGACTTCTTCACCTCAATGTTTACTGGTGAAGATGTTGATGGCTTGTCTGAACCGGCTAAGGCATTTAAAAAAGTTCACTCCTCGTGTGGTATTGTATTGAAGAAGCTGATGCACCTAAACCAATATAAAGCCCCTGGAGTGACCGGCTAAGGCATTTAAAAAAGTTCACTCCTCGTGTGGTATTGAAGAAGCTGACGCACCTAAACCAATATAAAGCCCCTGGAGTGGACAACTTAAATTCAACAATATTCAAAGAAGTGGCTCTGACTATTGCATCTCCATTGAGTGGGATTTTTTTTAGCAAATCCCAACTTGGAAATTATAGACCAGTAAGTTTAACATCACAGATATCAAAAATGATGGAACCAATCATCAGAGATGTGGTTGTAGAACATCTACAGATACATAACCTAATTAAAACATTGCAACATGGCTTTATGAAGAGGCAATCATGTCTAACATACCTTTTAGTGTACCTAGATAAGATTACTGCTGTACTTACCCCTGTAATTGATGAAGGGCTGCCAGTCGATGCTATTTATTTAGATTTTAGCAAAGCCTTTGACTGGGTTCCACACTGCTGGCTGGCAATGAAGCTAAATACACATGGAATTGGAAATAGATGGATAACGGAACGGTTATTAGGTAGGGTACAACGTGTCGTTATAAATGGAACAAGTTCGAGGTGGTCACCTGTTAAGAGTGGCGTCTCTCAAGAGTCAGTCTTGGGAGCAATTCTATTTGTAATTTATATCAATGACATAAATGAGGGAGTGTGTAATAATATTCTCAAATTCGCTGATGACACAAAGTTGTTCAGTTGGATAGCATCAAGCAAGGATGCTGAGGTGTTACAGAGAAATCTTAATACCATGCATAGGTGTAATGTAGAATGGCTAATGCTATTAAATGCAGAGAAATGCAAGTGTGTGCATTATGGCCACAATAACAGGCATTACAAATATTTTATGGGTGAAGACCATATTCAGACATCACATGAAGAAAAAGACTTGAAGTAACCGAGCAGTGTGCTAAAGTGTCCAAGAAGGCAAATGCTATGCTAGGTATGATTAACAGAGCCATCAAATACAAGATCAAAGAGGTAGTGCTACAATTATACAAGTCCCTAGTTAGACCGTATCTGGACTACTGCATTCAGGCATGGCGTCCATTCAAACAAAATGACATAAACTTATTAGAAAGTGTACAATGAAGAGCAACCAGGATGATACTGGACTTGAAGCATATCGACTACTCTAATAGGCTGTGAGTTCTAAACATCACTACTCTTGAGACTAGGCGATTGAGAGCCGACCTACTAGAGGTGTTCAAAATATTCAATGGATTAGAAAGTATTCTGCCTGCTTACTTCTTTGACATGCATAAGGCACGGTATGCAACACGAGGGCATCCGTTTAGAATCACGAAAATGCACTCTAGACTAGATTTAAGGAAATATTCATTTACTCAAATAGTACATGACTGGAAACAACTTCCAGAGGCAGCGGTTATGTCTAAGGATATTAACACATTTAAGGGTCACATTGACAAATATTTAAAGAATAGGGTGGAGGATTATACGAGTCAGCGCCCGACTCCCTTCCTCACCATCTCCTCGACTGCAGCAACTGTGTAGAAGAGGAGGATCAAGGTAAATACATTTGCAAAACTATCTAATCTAGACTAAGCCTAAGCTAAGGCTGCAGTAAGATGACACTTCTACCCACCTTTCTTCCAACTACAGGCATTGTATGTAGACGGCGCAATAAATAATCACATTTCTACTCTGTTACAACGAGACCTGCAACACTACTGCATAGTGTGCTACGAATGAGCATTGCCCATGCCCATGACCATGTCGATCCTTGAGCCTTCACACTTCTCTTGCCTTTCTATAATATTTAACAGCTGAATAATAATGTACGTTTCGACAGACGATAATTACATCCAACAACGAACATTCATTCACTGTAGCAGTGCCGTGCAACTATCCGTGGTTAACAAAGTCGTAGGGTCACACTGACACTCAGCGACACCGTTCAAATAATTCTCTGTTGTCCGGTTACGTCAGTGAGTGTTGATCAGAATCAGAGCGCGTTGTTAGGGTCAGACTTAGAGCATGCGGTTGGTTGTGATTGTAAGTGCGTCTGTCGCTGCCACACGCTAAGCCTAAAGCCTAAGCTACAAAATCGGACGTCGTCTTTCACGCAACACTGAATTAACCTAGCGTGCGTGTCTCTGTCAGCACGCAAACTGCTACACTGCCTACAGGCTGGCAATCACATTTTTGATAGAGAGTCAGTATGCATAACCATAGCATATACTGCTAGAGAACAGCTGGCATTGGCTGGAATGTAGGTGTGGACGCTACCAGGCTACCAGTAGTACCACTTGGCACTGACACGGCACTGCCACTGCCCTGGCACTTGTCTTTCGCAGTTCCAGTTGATCGAGATTTTAAATCACATTTCGATATCGATTCACGGACGCAGGTGACACGGCGTATATAGCGTGTGTGCCTTAATATGTATATTGTAATGTATTCTAACAAAGTGTTAAGTAACTAGATAAACCTGACGATATCAACAAACGACAACTTCCAAAAAGCGCTGTGGCATTGCTGTTTACATTTATTGACAATAAAACCAGTTGGTGGCGCCATGCGTACGATGGTTTGATTTTTGTTGGCTCGCTAGTCGTTATAAAAAAAATATAATTATCTATCGCTCTCGATTTGGAAAACTATATTTAGTTTAAATAGCAACTAAAGGTAAGCCCTCAGTGCATTACAGCGCGGTATCTAATCCTTAGGATCGCTCAAAGCGCTTTTCACTTCACATTACTGCGCGAAGACTGCTTGGTCACACATCAATCACTGTCTCTTGAGTCGACAGGTAGGGCCTACTCGTTTATGCAGCTGCGTGAAGTGAAGCAACATTTACCGTCATCTCGTATAGCCGACTAGACCACAAATCACTTATGCAATTTAATCACTATTCATTCGCACGGGCATGATATACGCACTGTCAAAATGGTAGCGGGAGTGGTAACAATAAAAATTGCTGAGAGTAGACCACAATTAGTTTTGCTAGTGGTCGTCATAATAAGGTTTATTTGGGTCCTCCCTTTGCGAGATCCTAATACGCCACTGGTGACTAGCTACTTACTAAGATATTCATTCGCATATATATATATATATATATATATATATATATATATATATATATATATATATATATATATATATATATATATATATATATATGTATATAGATATATATATATATATACACATATATATATGTATATGTGTGTGTATATATATATATATATATATATATATATATATATATATATCAGGCCCGTCCTGGGGGTTTTGAAAAGGGGGTTCGGACTTCTGGGATGATTTATAAAAACGTTACAAATAAAAAATATCAAAAAGGGGTCCCCCGAGGACGGGCATGATGTATGCACTGTCAAAATGGTAGTGGGAGTGATAGCAATCAAAATTACTGAGAATAGACCACAATTAGTTTTGCTAGTGGTCGTCATAATAAGGTTTATTTGGGTCCTCTCTTTGTGAGATCCTAATACGACACTGGTGACTAGCTACTTACTAAGATATTAATTCGCATATATATATATATATATATATATATATATATATATATATATATATATATATATATATATTACTGAGGCTAGGCCACAATTAGTTTTGCTAGTGGTCGTCATAATAAGGTTTATTTGGGTCCTCCCTTTGCGAGATCCTAATACGCTACTGGTGACTAGCTACTTACTAAGATATTCATAGCAAAACTAATTTTGATTTAGCATCAGTAATTTTGATTGCTATCACTCCCACTACCATTTTGACAGTGCGTATATCATGCCCGTCCTCGGGGGACCCCTTTTTGATAGAGGATTTTTTAATTTGTAAAGTTTTTATAAATCATCCCAGATATCTCCGGCTGATTGTGTACGTCCGAACCCCCTTTTCAAACCCCCAGGACGGGCCTGATATAGGGAGTTTTACTCACTAACATGGTAACTTCGGTCACGTTGTGTTGTTGTGTTGCTAGATTGGTCTTTTTGACGTAGGCCCTAGCAATGAACATTGAACTAAACATGTTTTCTTTAGCATTGTGTCTTCTTTGTGATTAATCATTTGTGATTTACAGTAATTTTGGCCGCGTAGGTCTAATAACATCGGCCGCCACTCTCACCATTTTCTCAAGCGAGTAGGACATAATTATATATATATATTTATTTTATATTATATTATATTTTGGTAATTTAACGCTTTTTCTTGTGTCTCGTGTAGCGGAAGATGGGGCGTATCCGCACATCTAACGTATAATGTGCTATAACTAGTGAACTATGTCAGAAGTAACATTTCGCAGTGCTATATTCAATAACAAATCAAACGACAACAATAATAACACACATTCCAAAAATGCATAGGCACACCGATATGCGTTTATTATTGGAGGTACTACTATGAGATGCGTATCAATATAATATATTATGTGTAAATTACATGAGATTCTGCACAAACATTTTCGATTATAATTTGTTACCGACGTAAACGAGTTCAATTCGCTGGTTCAAGTGTTTGATGTATGAGTTAGATGTATGAGTTAGATGTATGAGTTAGATGTATGAGTTAGATGTATGAGTTAGATGTATGAGTTAGATGTATGAGTTAGATGTATGAGTTAGATGTATGAGTTAGATGTATGAGTTAGATGTATGAGTTAGATGTATGAGTTAGATGTATGAGTTAGATGTATGAGTTAGATGTATGAGTTAGATGTATGAGTTAGATGTATGAGTTAGATGTATGAGTTAGATGTATGAGTTAGATGTATGAGTTAGATGTATGAGTTAGATGTATGAGTTAGATGTATGAGTTAGATGTATGAGTTAGATGTATGAGTTAGATGTATGAGTTAGATGTATGAGTTAGATGTATGAGTTAGATGTATGAGTTAGATGTATGAGTTAGATGTATGAGTTAGATGTATGAGTTAGATGTATGAGTTAGATGTATGAGTTAGATGTATGAGTTAGATGCTATCGCAGACCACAGTTTTTAAAGCAAATACTACGCGGTTTTGTCAATAATGAGGTGTGCGGACATGCGTCAGCTTGCGGACATGCCCCAGCTTCCCCTATATTTATGAGCCTAATAAATATACAACTCGAATAGATGACGGAAACTTGCGGCGTTTCACAGATATATGTTAAGTTAAATATCGTTTTCTGTGTATTGTGACAAATCATGTTCTCACCGCTGATGAATAATGAGTTTCCATGTGTCCCTCACTGTTAGTCCCCGGGTGCTACCTGCCCCATCCGTCGAGCTACGACAGATCCCCGATTGGAACGTGCCACTTCCTCCTGAATGACTGCGAGCGTTGTTGTCTTCGTGAGTTCTACGTCACGCGTACAAAAAACAAACAAACGTTTGCCTTTTACGTAAGACATCCGGTAAGTCGGCCCAATGCTGCCGTAACAACAATTTCTATTTTTAATCCAGGATAGCTTTCTTACTCAGCACGTACTAGAACCAACCAGGGGAGAAAATGTATTAGATATAGTTTTGTCATCACAAAAAGAATTAGTGGACAATGTAAAAATATTTGAACCATTGGGTAATAGTGACCATAATCAAATACATTTTGACATCAATGTAAAATCAGAAAGTAAAAATAAGAAAACGTACAAGAGAAACTTCCACAAAGGTAACTACAAAGATATGAGAAAATACTTAGCAAAGCTAGATTGGAATAACATGCTGATGAATAAGACCGCAATTGAATGTTGGAATATTCTAAAATATGAAATTGAGAGTATCATCGATAAATTTGTTCCCTTCCAAAAACAAGGAAAACGGTGTAGAAAGAAACACTTGTCAAAAGAGGCTATTAGAAAAATAATGCTAAAACAAACTATGTGGAGGGTTTATAGGCGTACCAGAAAGGACGAAGACTATGCAAAATACAAAGAGGCACTTAATGCAGCTACAACTGAAATCAGACAATCTAAAAGAAGCTATGAGCAAAAACTAGCATGTAACATAAAAAATGACAGCAAGAGTTTTTATGCATATGTCAGGAGTAAACAAAACGTACAAGACAAGGTTGGACCTCTAGAAGACAGTGCTGGAAATATAATATCACAGGGGTTTTTAATGGCGGAAGACCTAAATGGTTACTTCAGTTCAGTGTTTACCAAAGAAGATATTAGTTCATTACCAGTTGCTGATGCTAAATTTCAGGGGGCTAAATCTGACTATTTAGGTCCGTTAGTTGTAACTCCAGAATTGGTAGCTAAGAAAATAAAGGCAATGAAAGATAACAAATCACCGGGAGTGGATGGGATTCCTCCAAAATTACTAATGGAAACAGTAGAACAAATCAGTATACCACTTGCAATAGTATTCAACTTGTCATTAAAAGAGGGAGTTGTTCCGTTTGAATGGAAAGAAGCAAACATCATACCATTATTTAAAAAGGGTTCGAGAAACAAGTCAGAGAATTACAGACCAGTGAGTTTAACGTCAGTGATTTGTAAATTATTAGAAAGGTTAATTAAAGACCATATGGTGGAATTCCTCGTTAAGCATAAATTATTAAATTCATCTCAACATGGTTTCCTTAAAGCGAGGTCATGCTTAACAAATATGTTATGTTTTTTGGAAGAAATCACTAAGTGGATAGACGTGGGATCGCCAGTAGATATTATCTACTTAGATTTTCAGAAAGCTTTTGACAAAGTGCCACATCAAAGATTACTACTTAAATTAAAAGCCCATGGTATCGGGGACAGCATAACTGACTGGATAGAACAATGGCTGACTGACAGAAGACAACGAGTTGTAGTAGATGGAGAAGTTTCAAATTGGAAATCGGTTTTGAGTGGGGTACCTCAAGGATCAGTATTAGGACCTATATTATTCTTAATTTATATCAATGACTTGGACGACAGTATAACAAGTAACGTACTGAAATTTGCGGATGACACAAAACTGTTTAGAAAGGTTAATACTGATGGTGATAAACAACATTTACAAAATGATCTAGACAGATTAGTGAAATGGTCTGAGAAATGGCAGATGTTGTTCAATTTTGGGAAATGTAAATGCTTACATACAGGACATGGGAACTTGAATGTAAACTATAAAATGGGAGATACTGTTCTGGGTACTACTGTAAAAGAAAAGGACTTAGGAGTTACAATAAGCGCTGATATGAAAGTTTCAGAGCAGTGTGGTATTGCAGCTTCAAAGGGTAATCAAATTCTTGGATTGATTAGAAGAAACGTAACATACAAGGGAAAAAAGTTAATTATACCTCTTTATAAAGCAATAGTTAGACCTCATTTAGAATACTGTATACAAGCTTGGAGACCATATCGTAAGAAATATATAGATACGCTTGAACGCATACAAAGGAGAGCAACTAAAATGATTCCAGAACTGAGAGACCTTAGTTATGAAGAACGCCTGAAAGAATGTGGTTTAACAACTATAGAGACAAGGAGGTTAAGAGGAGATCAGATTGAAGTTTTTAAGATATTGAATGGGTATGAAAATATTGATAGAAATATGTTTTTCTCACTCAAGAAGGATAGCAGAACTAGAGGACATGAGGTAAAATTAGTAAAGGATCAATGTAGTTTGGACATCAGGAAGCACTCGTTCTCACAGAGGACAATAAATGAATGGAACAAATTGTCTACAGATTGTGTAACTGCTAGCAGCGTGAATATGTTTAAAAACAAGGTTGACACATATCTCAGGAGGGCGGGTTATAAGTAGATGAACATTGTTGGACTCTCGATAAGCCAATGGCTTCCTTGTCCACTTGCCATCTGGGCCTTTGGCTTGGATGGCAAATCTTGTTAAATCTTGTAACGCTGTTTTCACATGCGTGCTTAAATGCCTCGGCAGGTCCAGCACTGTGATATATTGCCAACAGATTATGTCGGAATCATTGTTTATAAATCTAAGTTTTCGTTCCATCGACTTGACAGTGTCGAATGAAAATTCATCAGGATTCGGAGGCGCGCGAAACACGTACTCGGTGAAATATGAAACCGTCTCAGGTTTCTTTAACCGACACGAGAACTTGCGAAGTCAAACCATCAGCAGCCTTCCTGGTGACACCTTAAACATCGTGTACACATATCATCTAATAGTTGGTCACTACATGTCGTCTTCAGTGGTTCTATTACGTCCCCAAATAACGAGACGGGACCACCGTTAACTTTGGGAACCTGTTTTCACTATTTGCCTGCACTTGGTCTTCAACCCAGGACTCGTGCCATCATTCGAGAGCTGTGTGGTCATGGTATAAAATACCAAAACATTAGTGACAATTGACAGCAGCAATAATACGTAATCAAATGTATTATCCATAGAGGGCTTACTTATGCCCATCGCCCCTCTTGGGGCATAGGCCGTCGACAACAGATCGCCAGAGTCCCCTGTCCTGGGCCATCCTCTCTAACTGGTTCCAGGTGTAGCCCATCTTCCTGGTGTCTGCCTGGAGGTCCCGTCGCCACGTGTTTCTTGGTCGTCCTCTTCTCCGTTTGCCTTGAGGATTCCATGTCAGCGCTTGCCTGGTGGTGCTTGTTACTGGTTTTCGGAGCGAGTGGCCAATCCAGGCCCATCTTCTTCTTCTGATTTCCTCTTCGACAGGTCGTTGTTGTGTCTTTTCCCACAATTCACTGTTGCTGATGGTGTCTGGCCAGTGGATCTGGAGGATTCTTCTCAGGCAGTTGTTGACAAAGGTCTGCACTTTGTTGATGGTGGTGTTGGTTATCCTCCATGTCTCTGCTCCATACAACAAGACCATCTTCACGTTGGAGTTGAACAACCGGATCTTTGTGCGTGATGACAGTACCCTGGAGCTCCAGATGTTCTTCAGTTGCAGGAATGCCACTCTTGCCTTGCCTAGAGGGCGTCTTACCCCATACCTGGGGCAAGACGTCCCTTTCTGATGAAATGATGCAAACTATTGATATAATATTATGTAAAAATCCAAACAGGCCGCAAAGATACACCATTCAGTTATACTCGGACTAGTAGCTAGGGCAGAAGAACTATGCATTCCTGGCACGCAGCCATTGTACAAATGACATTGTACCCATACCACCGGAGAAGCAGAGTTATGTTGTTCATGAAGAGCTCGCCGCATAATATGGCACATGGCCACAGTAAGAACTAAAATTGATGTACCTTCTGCAGTGCTGCATTTTGATAATCAAAGATAACACGTATAGTCTACCATATACGCACATATCAATTAAGTAATTCAGTGCACTCCGAATTGTCATATATGTACTAAGATGTCCATCTATACGAAATGGCAGATTGCATAGTTCAGTAGTCACTATAGCAGCAATGTTATCGTTCACATTAAACATACATCAAGCGAATATAACATTGGAAATACGAAGAGGGCGTCTTATCCCGAGGGGTTACTCTAGCACACACTACCACAGTTGTCAGTAGTTTCGGGACTCGGAAAACACCCAGAACGAAAGTAGAAATACTGATATAATTTGTTCCGTTCCGTATAAACGAAAGTTTTTCAGAAAGCTAACTGTTAATATGCCGTTTGAATTTATTGATGTTCATAACACAAAGAAAGGGAAACGGTAAAGTGTGTATGACATATCCTCGACACGTCACGTTGGGCGCGCGGGAGCGTTGCCGCTGGCGTTCTAATTTTGTGGCGGCGTCACCTGGCGAATCGTAGTAGAATCTCATGGTCTCGTTGTTCACACGAGAAGTGCATGGACAAAATGGCCGAAGTCAACACGGGTAGGGAGCAATATCTGTCAAAATGTTTTATACTAATGTACTAAAGTAGTGTTATATGCTCCGTGCTTAATACCATCGTTATCTCTGTGATTTACCGCTGCACACATGGTATCGGTACTGTGTTCATTAACATGTACTTGATAATACCTAAAGGTTTACGAATCCACGTTTTGGTTCGGCTATGCGCTCACTCCATTTGGGGCAAGCATTTGACTTTTGTATCAAAGTTTAGGAGACATTGTACCGGCTTTAATGGTGGCATTTTATCGTTGTTGCGAAACAAGAAAACCATTCGACACAAATTGCATGGTGGTTTTAAGGTAGATGTCTTGTTATTATACTTGTTAAGAAGGTTTGTCATTGTGACAATCTGCGAAATTACGCCGTTTTCATTTTGATATTACACCGTCTAGATTAACCGGCTTTGTCGTTGAGAAATCTATTGTTACATGGGAGGGGGCACACGATGACCACTGGACACAGCAGGGAAGAATATGTACGTTCTTTTTGAAGTTACAAATGTTGCATCTGTCACTTGTATTTTATGTCAATCCTGGCAATTTGCCAATTTGAATATCGGAGTTCATAGTAGACCTAGGGTTGGCTAGAGTCTGGTAATCCAAGTGATGGGTTATGCTGAAGGGGTTTAACCGAGTTACACCCAGATATGACTGGGTACACAAATAATGCTGCATATAGTTAGACATTGCCAGTCTAGTCACGTGGGCAAAGTAGAGGATTCCAGCATAGTGCCATTGAAGCTGAAGTCGGGCTTGTTCCGGTTGCTGGTGGTGTCTGTGCTGCTGTACAATGCCAAGTGTTGGCCCATGCGTAAGAACAACATAGGTGTGGTAGAAGGATTTATTTACCGCTGTCGACACCATGTCACCAGGACAGAGCACGGCTCCCAGATCCACTCGGCGACCATCCAAGCCATGCGGAGGTGTTTGGTGTTGCTGCTAGCCCACATGTGGAGGACCTGGTAAGAGAAAAGCGGCTTCACTGGATGGGACACTGCCTCCGTATGAAAGAAGATCCACTGCGAGCACAAATGACAACAGCACTCAATGATGACGGACCCTGGAATAGGCTGATATGGGGAGACCTGTATGTCCGAAACATCAACATGGACAATGTGTTGGCACTGGTTGCTGGAAGAGGATGGAGCTATTTGACGAGAGCGTGTATGAGTAATTGAACTCGTGCCGGATGATTCTAAGCCTAAATGAATGAAAATAACTTTTTTGCAATGGAATTTTTTTCTGTATCATCGAATAGAATAGAATATTCAAAATATTTAAACTTAAAAGTTAAGGTAACTGGAGTGGCTAACATGTCAGTTGATTTTTTTCTCTCATAATATGCTAGGAAATATTGACCTGAACGTTGACACCACAAATAATCACCTAGCACTTATGTCGTATTTCGCCAATCCATCCTTTAAAAAGCAGTCCTTTTGGAAACCCCCTGACTTCTTAGAAATGCTGACGATGTTTCCATAGTAACGACCACACATGCTTCGATCTTTGTACCAATTTTATTAGTTCACTGTGAACTCGGAACATGTCATAATCATCTGGCTACTGTGATTCCAGTATGCATCAGTACCATACCTACCCAACTAAATCATGTTCTTCAACCAGTAAATATCTGTAGTTTAGTTTATTGTGCCTTTGAAGCACAAAGGCACAATAACGGAAACGGCCAAGTAAATGTGACCTGGTGATCCCGCGGATAACGGGCCAGTCAAAATGATCGTAAACACACCCTGCAACATGTTTGTCAGATGGCTGGCATAACCTGATATCGTAGACGACAACACATTACAAATACAGATTCATGGGCCATTGTGGCGGCAAATTAAGCGGACATGTCAATATTAGAAACAACCATTGTGTTTTGTCAACAGTATGTAAAATGCCAGTGAAAAACGTCGCATTATGCATGTATCTATTGACATTTCTGTTATCACTAACAACCCGGAAATTATACTTAATTTACTTTTTTAGAAAAACTACAACACTTACTAAGCTACAATTTGGCGTATGGGTGCATCTTAAATGTAGGCAAAGTTGCACGTATTTGAATTACGATTGGTGAAGGGTTTGTATAAAAAATACACTGCCACTTTAGGCTGTCATTAAACTTTTTGTGAACTTATTCATGATGGTGTAACACACATAATTTGTTTATGTTAACCAAAATGTTCCGTAGAGTTATTAGTGACACTGTCATACAAATATGTATGTCATTTATTTCTTTGGGGATTTTCTCAAAATGATATAATTTTGCCCTTTGTGGCTATTGTTTCACATTTACAAATAAAAAAAAAATCTTGTAACAACCAAATAAATGGAAAACGCAAGATTTTATTAATTTGGAATATTATATAGTATTTCAAAGACAATCTAAGAAGAAATGGGTAATTTATCTTAAAAACTTCTACTGAAACTACTCAATTCAAGACAACTATATAATAGTCGCCCCAACTACCTGATAACGAGTATACCAGCAAATATCATGACCAGGCATAAACCATATTATGAGATAGTATTAACAGTTTCATCATGTACTGATTCAACATTACCACTTTCATTTTGACCTCTCAATCCCATATATTTGGTAATTTACCCAAGAAATATGCTTATTGACATATACATTTTCTAATATTTAACTAATATTTTTTACTTGAAAGTTTCCATATATACAATATACAAATATGATGGCAAATATTTAGGAATTAATGCTTTAGCATAGTTTATAAGATAAGATAAGATAAGATACGTTTTATTACCAAGTAGCAAGTACAAGGAATTTGTAGTGTTGTGGCGTTAGCACAAACATACACTCATGCACCCAATCACACACGGAACTAAACATTACATATCACAATCGTAATACTAAAAACAGTTGAAAACAAGCGAGAGTAATATAATAGGTTGCAAGATTAAAAAATAAAAAAAATTAAAGATTAAAAAAAAAAAATAAATAAATAAATAAAAAAAATAAATAAATAAAAAATTAAAAAGGCGACATTGCATCTACCTACCAGAGGCAAGACATTTATGATGGCTATCCGTTTAAAAATCTCAGCGCTTGAGGATAGAAACTATTGTTAAATCGCGTCGTTTTAGTTTTTATGCTACGGTAGCGCTTACCGGAGGGAAGGAGTTCAAAGAGATGGTTGGCTGGATGATATTCGTCTTGTACAATGCGCTTGGATTTGCGCAAACTGCGAGATAGATAAAGAGATCTGATGGACGGCATATTTAACCCGATTAGTTTAGAGGCGTACTTGACGACTGATTCAATTTGATTAATTTCATCTTGGCTGGCGCGACCAAACCAGACAGTGATAGAAAATGACAAGACACTTTCAATAACTGCGCGGTAGAAACATGTTAATATTGCTTGAGATAAGCCGAATCGTTTGAGGTGTCTAAGGAAGTACAAGCGTTTTTGTGCTTTTTTAATGATGCCAATCGTGTTATTACACCAGGAAAGATCTTTAGAAATAGTCGAACCCAAAAATGTTACAGAGTCGGCTTGTAAAACTTCAGTACCGTCAATGACAAGGGGGTGGATGGGTGTTTTCTTTTTGCGAAAATCAATGATCATTTCCTTCGTTTTGGATATGTTTAGTACCAGGTTGTTGTTCTTACACCAGCCGACCAGTCTTTGAACTTCCTCTCTATACACAGACTCGTTAGCATTGTTGACACAGCCAATTACAGTGGTGTCATCCGAGAACTTAAACACGCGAACAGATTGGTTACCAGATACACAGTCGTTTGTAAAGAGAGTGAAAAGGAAAGGAGAAAGCACGCAGCCTTGTGGGGCACCAGTGTTAAGAATAACAGGTTTGGAGAGAGAGTTTTTGACCTTGACAGATTGAGGCCTGTGAAGAAGAAACTTGTGCATTGTGGTAATACGATTATATTATGACCTTTATTTAAAGATAGCTTTGATGATTATTCAGAGATAAGTGAAATAGAAGATGGTAATGTTAAAACCTAAATATATAAAATTTAACCAACATGAGTTTGATAGCTGTAGTGCATGCTTTGTTTTTTGTAGGAGAAGCATGTCAAGGTTTCATTTTTGGCCAAAACATGGAAGAGCGTGTGATCCAGGTACATGATTGTTTTATTCTGTGCAGCTACGTTGTAACTTTACTTATGTTAAGACATTTTACCCATGTGATTGATGATGTGAAGCATGTATGCACAGTTCACATCTAGGCAATCATGTTTACTTTTTTATTAAGCACAACTTAATTTTTTTATGGACTTTGAATAAATAGATAGTGATGCCAGGTTTGCCAACTTGTCTTTAAACATATTCATATTGCTAGCATTTGCACAAACTGTAGATAACTTCCATTTATTTATTGTCCTCTATGAGAACGAGTAAAACTTTCTGATATATAATCTACACGGTGCTATCACTAACTGATGACTTTGGACTTGCAGGCGCCTGAGACAGGTGACGACGATGAATCTGAGGGCAGAACTGAAGACGAGTCACAGGGTGAGTTTATTACTCATCATGTGGATATAAATTTATATAATTCTTGACTTAAATGCTTTTCTGTGAAATACTTGCCATACGTTGCTGTTATATGCATGTAGATCTGTTGTCAGAGAATGGAGCCACCGTTGAAAATGATGCCGTGTCATCTACCTCGTGCACCCCCCTGCTGCGACCCAGCTCCTTCAAGCCACACTCCAGCTCCTCAGGGCCAGGTCAGTCACTCTCACTTCCAGTGTGATTTCTTTACACACAATCAAATCAGCTACAATTACTTTTCATATTGTTACTAAAGTTACAATTTCACTTCTAATATTTTCAAATCAATTATAACCACATCATTTAAATTACATTGTTACAATTGCAATTACAGATGCATAAGTTGGACAGTTTATTCAGTATTTTTTATTTATGGCTTTTGTGTTGCTGAATTCGTATATATTGTTTGGTAACAAGAGAATCTGTTTTACAACTAACCAATTGTTCCCATGGAGACAAGTGAGTAGACGTTGAGATTAATATACTGTAACAGATGCAAAAGCATTTGAATGTTGGGCATTTGAATGCACATTCAAATGCCTCCATAAAATTTTGAATGCGTACCTTAAACATATGCTTTTGTATTTGAATGCGACCCACAAACATTTGATTTGTCAAATGCACAATCAAATGCCTGCATAATTCTTTCAATAATTATTACTGTTAGATTCACTTTCAGTTCACAACATGCCATTAGAAAAAGTGCTCTGTGGTGAGCAGTACCTTCAGCAGATTATGAAATCATTGTCTGACTGTGAATCCACTTTCACAACGGGCTCTTTGAAAAAGTGCTCTGTAGGTCAACTGGTCAATGCCTGAGCTGTATATATATATATATATATATATATATATATATATATATATATATATATATATAATATATATACATACATATATATACATACATATATATATATACATACATATACACGCACGCACGCACTCACACACACACAACATGAAAAGACCAGCTGGTTTATAGGTTGATGGCTTCAGAGGTTACCTGTTCATTGAAACAAATCAAGCAATGCAGACAAATGACTCCCTTGTGTTGTGTTGGCACTGTTGGGGTGGGTTGGGGTGGCAGCTCATTGAAGAAATAAACATTAGCAATGCCATCCCTGAATATTTACAGCCAGAGAGAGAGTGATTAGTGGTAGCTGTAATTATCCACCAGGTTATCTTCCCAGTGACCCCACCAGTAGACAGTCTATTGTCTTGGGTTCCCCTTCCATTCTGGCCTACCTGAATGATTAGCCTTTCATTCCCTGCCATGGTTCCAAGTAAACTGTCAATTGTCTATTCCTCCCTCCCATTTCCACCACGGCTGCAGGCCTGGAACTCTGTGACTCGTTGTATGACTCTACAGACATGTTCGTGTTGTGGGACTTGTATATAGTGGTACTTAATGGTTACAATAATGTATTTATTAAATAAATTAATAATGTGTTTGTATACATTATTACATAACAAGCAAGAAACTAAATAAGTGTTGTGTATGAAACATACATACAATCAGCTGTGTTTGTATACATTAGTTGTTTTTTCTCCAAGTAAAATGAATCGTTAATATAAAGCCAAAACATTTGGATAATTCAAATGCATTTGAATGTGACCCCAAAATATTTGCATTTGAATGCGTTCCTGGAAAATGGCATTTGCATTCGCATTTCTATTAGAATCAAGTGAAACATTTACATTTGTATTCAAATGCGTTGACATGCATTTGTTAACAAGTCTGGTGTACTAGTGCTGTGTAACTATGTACTGGTGCTGTGTAGCCATGTACTGGTGCTGTGTAGCCATGAACTAGTGCTGTGTAACCATGTACTGATGCCATGTAGCCGTGTACTAGTGCTGTGTAGCCATGTACTGATGCTGTGTAGCCTTGTGCTGGTGCTGTGTAGCCGTGAACTAGTGCTGTGTAGCCATGTACTGATGCTGTGTAGCCTTGTACTGGTGCTGTGTAGCCATATACTAGTGCTGTGTAGCCATGTACTGATGCTGTGTAGCCGTGTACTGGTGCTGTGTAGCCATGTACTGGTGCTGTGTAGCCATGTACTGATGCTGTGTAGCCATGTACTGGTGCTGTGTAGCTGTGTAGCCATGTACTGATGCTGTGTAGCCATGTACTGGTGCTGTGTAGGCGTGTACTAGTGCTGTGTAGCCGTGTACTAGTGCTGTGTAGCCGTGTACTAGTGCTGTTTAGCCATGTACTGGTGCTGTGTAGCCGTGTACTGGTGCTGTGTAGCCATGTACTAGTGCTGTTTAGCCATGTACTGATGCTGTGTAGCCGTGTACTGGTGCTGTGTAGCCATGTACTGATGCTGTGTAGCCATGTACTGATGCTGTGTAGCCAGCCAGTTTAATGCACTGCCAGTGTTCAACCTTGTGGCATTTGTATATAGTTTCAGTATGACTGTGACCCGTTGCAGGTACGTTAGCACCGAGTCGACTGAACAACCCATTTGAAACTAGGTCTGGGGCTGGACCCACCACCCCCGTCACCTCCTCGTCTGACCCCACAGCACCGACTGTCTCAGAAGGCGCAGGTACGTCGTAGTTTCACAGCTCTTCTGGGAGGATTTTATTCTTCAATCTTGATTGGCCTGATTAATGACTAACACATCAACATTGTTCTGCCAAGGATGTATGCAATGCAATTATGCAGTGTTATGTGTGTGTATATATATATATATATATATATATTTGACAATGGACGAGTTGGTTAGTTAAATTGAAAACCAAGTGAAATGATCATTTAATGAACTTGTTTAGTGTTTTCTTAAATTATGATGCGGTGTATGTTGGTCTGTCTGGATCATCATCATCCTGTTTTTTTAATACCCAAAGGTGCAATTGGTTCAACTACTCTGGCATCTAATCCTTTTGCGGCCGCCCGTGTCAACCCACATTCAGTGTCATCAAGCTCCGACAATGATGGTGAGTACGGACAGCTTTCCTCGACCTGTTACACCGACCATTGTTAATATGTGAGTTGATGTAGTGTGTCCATAGTAGATTGTTTTGGGGAGATGAATCTCAATATGCAGTATGATATTGCTTGAGCAGTAGAGACATACTTGTGTGCATTTGTGTTGTAGCTGACAAGCCGATTGTTGGCCCAGCTCATTTTACTCCCCAGTCAAGTAAGTACTGAATGTTTGCATCAGCTGTTCCATCATGATCCTGTGATGTTCTCTGGCATCGTTTCCACAGTCCGGTTCTGCTTCACTCAGAATTGGTACATCTATTTGAATCATGAAAATTGTGAGATTCCTAAAATTGATCAGGCTACACAACTACACAACTGATCAGGCTACACAATGCTTAAGTAGTCGTAACATTATTGGTATCTGCTTGGATCTACTTCAGTCATCAAGTTTGCTGCACTTGTATCTCTGTTGGCTTCAGTCGGTGCCACAGCTGCGGTGACAGAAGCAGCCGAGAGTAATGTTAGCTCGAGGATAATGCTGCGGCCCTCCATGCTTGACAAACAGACTGCAAACTTCAGCAAGACTTTACAAGGTGGGGGATTCCCGGTGGTTCATCAGCGGATGCCTCAAGGCTTGGTTATGTGTGGTGATGAAATATTTTGTGATTAGCAGATTCATCAGATTGATGGTGATTAAAATGATCTTTGATTTTTTCATCTGGTCGTTAGCAATTCTTTGTCAGCAAATACTGTTTGATTCTCCATGTTGTCAAACCTCACCTTGTTGTCACTGGCAGTTTGAATAGGTTACCTTGCTGGTCATGAGTACAGTGAGTAATGCAGTACAAAGAGATTGACCCTGCAGTTATCGTCAGTTTTGGCAGAGGAGTCACAATGCTTTGTACTGTGATAGGATGTCAGTTAACATTATGAAGCCATCTACTATGACTTTGTACTGTGATAGGCTGTCAGTTAACATTATGAAGCCATCTACTATGACTTTGTACTGTGATAGGCTGTCGGTTAACATTATGAAGCCATCTACTATGACTTTTTATTGCATCCTTGAAAACTGGATGTTTATGTACACTGTAACAACATTGCACTGCAGATAAGGTGTCGATATGATGTCATGTTGTCAAACAAACAAATCGCTCCAGTTGTCGCCTGTATCGTCGGAGGGAACAATTGTGGTGTCATGGTTTTGGCACTTGGTTGTTTCTCTAAAGGCTGTAGAACTTTGTGAATGTGGCCCAATGATACTGGTCAGTAATTATTCATGTCTCTGTTTCAGATAACACAAGTGCTCATAAAACGTCGTTTAAGCTGGAGCCAGCAAAACTGCAGAGTCCACTTGCTACGTCAAAACCAATTGGTACGTTTAGAAAATTAACCACTATTCATTGCCGTAACAATATAACAAGGGATTTTTTTATTTAAAATACAGTAGTTTAAAATTTACCTGTACATCATGTAGAGACTAATTAAAATTCAACATTTTGTGCACTAGCAGTCTCAATGTGTGCGGGTTATAAACATTAATGATTTTTTTGCAGTTTCTACGTCAGATAAAGTGGTTTCAAATGATACCAAGCGGCAAGATGATGTACCGCTGCGGTTGTTTGATAAATCGTCAGGTGATGCAAGTAGCACAAACACAAGACATGTGGGATCAACTGATGGCAGAACAACAGGTGGAGCCACTGCATTGGCATTTGGAACAGCATCGTCTAATCTGTTTTCACAACGGACACATGAGTCGCTTCCTGGCAAGTCGCAAAATGGGTGCGTGATTTCTAAACAGTTGTACAGTGTTGACGGATGTCACCTATGTTTGAAATATGGATTGGTAGTTGTTTGTGTGTTTTTTATATTTAGAATCTTCATCTTCAATATGTTGTATATATTATGTTGGCAGACATTTCCCGCAACACCTACATGTTTGTTGTTGCAGTTCTTTTGAGGGCCAGGCGGACGGCTCTGCTGGGGCTGGTTTCCTGTTTGGGGAGAGCATGAAGGACAGGGTAAAGGTGGGTGGGCTTTCACCCTTGTGCCACTGGGTACTTTAGAACCACATGTTTTGATGTCACACAAGACAGTTGGGTTATGCGTTTGGTGCTGTGTATTGTTGAGCTACTCATGATATTGCCTGTACACCATACAATACACTGTTCTTGTGTGTCTTTATGAACCAATAAATATATCATATTTCTTACAATTCATCCTTATGTTGACTCTCATAATGCAACATTTTATTTTGTTGCATGAATAATTTTGTGGAAGTGTCTGTTGTAATGAAACTGTGTTTATTAGCAATGTGTTGTAGTAAGTATAATGTGTTGTAGTAAGTATAATGTGTTGTAGTAAGTATAATGTGTTGTAGTCAGTATAATATGTTATAGTAAGTATAATGCTGAAACAAATTATGCATAATGATGGCATCCACGAACCATTTGGCTGATTCAGATAACACTAGGTGGTTGATGTCTCTGACAGATTGATAAATAGACACTGTTGTATTTGCTATCTACAGAACACAGCGCCCTCCTCTGGGTTCGTATTTGGGGAGCAGCTGACTGCAAGAGCCGAGGTACGCAGTGGCGCAGCCTCTAGTTCAACAGACACAGGGGCGTCACCAAACAACACTTCCAAAGACACAACACGGGCTGCCTCAGAAGGTTTGACGTTTTTCATTCATAAGAAACGTGTGCATTGAAAATTTGGGCTAGACAATTATTATAGAATTGTAAAATTCATAGAGTTAGTTGTTACTATTGATCTTTTTTGAAGCTCACTATATAATACTGTAGGTGAAACATTAGGTTAACTGTGTTAACCAGTAGATAAAAACAGTGTCGCCTCTCCAAACCAATTTTTTTTACAATAAGGTATACAGATGTGATTCAGTAGTAAAATAAATTTGCGTAATATTTTTTTTTTATTCGGCGATTACCACATTCCTTGTTAGATTAATTTGTGTGACATTAAAACAGAAATATAAATTGTTTATATGTTAACAACCTGACCAGTTACTGGTTGTTATGGTTACAGAGGTGGCCGTGGTGCACACTCTGGAGGAGTCTGCTGCGGCAGAGCAGGCCAAGAGGACGAAGGTGGCATTGGAGGAGGTGGAAGTAAAGACGGGAGAGGAGGACGAGTACAACGTCTTCCAGGTGTGAATTCTTTCTCATCTGTCTTTCTTTTACCTCAGTAAAAGTATAGCATTGTCATAGCCCAAGCATGACATTCTTGGATGCAATATGAAACATAAACCTTATTTGAGTTTTATAGCGGACTCTGCTTAATAGAATCAGTCAGAGCAGTTTGATTCTATTAAGTGTCTGATTCACTTAAGCGGCACATATTAATACAGCAGGAATAGGCAATGATGTCATCCCAGCCAATATATTTGATTCTACTAAGTGGCTGATTCTGTTATCTGCGATTTTATTAAGCAAAGTCCACTGTATTTTATTACACGAGTGTGATGTCGACATTTAGCTAAATTTCAAGTTGGTGGAAGATGCAAGAGCATCAAATACAACTGTAGTATATGTGTGTCGTGCTTTGTTTCAGATCAATGCCAAGCTGTATGTGTTTCAAAAGGAGTCGCAGTCGTGGATTGAGCGGGGCCGTGGACTGCTTCGACTCAATGATATGAGCAACACGGAAAGACAATCATTCCAGTCAAGAATCGGTGGGTTCTAGTCTCTCAGTAGCCTTGAAACCAGTCCAGACTCGGTGGGTTCTAGTCTCTCGATAGCCATCAAACCGGTCCAGACTCAGTGGGTTCTAGTCTGTCGGTAGCCTTCAAACCGGTCCAGACTCGGTGGGTTCTAGTTTCTCGGTAGCCTTCAAACCGGTCCAGACTCGGTGGGTTCTAGTCTCTCGGTAGCCTTCAAACCGGTCCAGACTCGGTGGGTTCTAGTCTCTCGGTAGCCTTCAAACCGGTCCAGACTCGGTGGGTTCTAGTCTCTCGGTAGCCTTCAAACCGGTCCAGACTCGGTGGGTTCTAGTCTCTCGGTAGCCTTCAAGCCAGTCACACTGGCCAACCACACATCAGTGTATGAACACTGGCTCTATGAAATGGACACTGGCAGTGTTTTTAAAGATTCAGATTCTGATAATTTTTATCAATGTTATATAGTATAAACTAGGTATATTCTAACATCTGATCTGACCCCAAATGTGTTTATTGAACCACAATGTTTAAATATAATTTGGCCATTATCTGTTTACCAAAATTAACCTAGATGTACAGCAGGGACAGCCTAATAGGGGGACCACAACAGCCGGGGGTTGGGCAACCTAATAGTGCTGATGGGTGGAATGTGTTATATACACAGGAGCCGTGTAGATACACTCATTACAAAAACACAAACAACAAAACAAGTATATTTCCACACTAGGCACAATTGGGAGTAATAAATAACTGAAATCAAAACAACACGGCTGTTCTGGTCCACTTAGTAGGTTGTCCCCATTCAGCATACAACATGTAAAACAATCAGACTGTGTCCCTCAATGTATGCTGTGTACACCATCACCGACTGCATATATTTTATGATACAAACAATCAGACTGTGTCCCTCAATGTATGCTGTGTACACCATCACCAACGGTATATATTTTATGATACAAACAATCAGACTGTCCCTCCATGTATTCTGTGTACACTATCACCAACTGTATATATTTTATGATACAAACAATCAGACTGTGTCCCTCAATGTATGCTGTGTACACCATCACCAACTGTATATATTTTATGATACAAACAATCAGACTGTGTCCCTCAATGTATGCTGTGTACACCATCACCAACTGTATATATTTTATGATACAAACAATCAGACTGTGTCCCTCAATGTATGCTGTGTACACCATCACCAACTGTATATATTTTATGATACAAACAATCAGACTGTGTCCCTCTATGTATGCTGTGTACACCATCACCAACTGTATATATTTTATGATACAAACAATCAGACTGTGTCCCTCAATGTATGCTGTGTACACCATAACCAACTGTATATATTTTATGATACAAACAATCAGACTGTGTCCCTCAATGTATGCTGTGTACACCATCACCAACTGTATATATTTTATGATACAAACAATCAGACTGTGTCCCTCAATGTATGCTGTGTACACCATCACCAACTGTATATATTTTATGATACAAACAATCAGACTGTGTCCCTCTATGTATGCTGTGTACACCACACGACTGTGTATATAGAAGGATAACCCTACAGTTGCTGCTCTATCTACTGACAGTGATGCGGACCCAGGGCAGTCTGCGAGTGGTTCTCAACACAAAAGTGTTTGCTGGCATGACGATTGACCGAGCCAGTCCGAAGAGTGTTCGTCTCACTGCACTGGATGAAGACGGACTCGTGAAAATATTCCTCATTGTGGTGGGTATCCCTGCAGATCTAAATCTGTGAGTGTATTGTGATGTCACGTGATGTCTATGATCTATCAAATACAACCCAAAAAAATCCTTATCTATTCTGACATCAGCATGGTGTGTTGTGTGCCTTTCTTAAAAACCATCTGATAAATTATCAAGACATTGATAGATAATTTGACAGTTTTTATGTGGAAATAAAGAGGAATTGAGAAAGAACTTATAAACCTAGATCATTCTTTCAATTGCAATCCTTTTTTCTTGAAAATGTTGCAGGCGAGTCCAAATGATGCTGACCAGATTTTCAAGGCAATTGACTGGCGGGTTCAGCAACTACACATGAAGGAGCAGAAGAGGGAGTCTGAAGCAGGGAAACACACTGAGGCCTCCGCCAGCAGCTCTAGTGGCTCCATCACGGAGAAGAGACCTGTCACTGACTCGCCAGAGGACAGTGGGCCTAGCAAGAAAGTCAGGTCAGTGCTAGTTGGATTTAATAGCTCCATGCAAATCCCGTGGCTGCATACATATTAATGTTGTGTGTTGCCGTGGCTGCATACATATTCATGTTGTGTGTTCCTGTGGCTGCATACATACTCATTTTGTGTTCCTTTGGCTGCATAATACGTAATATTGTTCATGTTGTGTATGACAGAGTTGAGAGCGTTCACCGGAAAGATGCTGCGACAGAGGAGTCCAATGACAGCAGCACAGTTGACCCAGAGACTGAAGGTACACCTCCGTCCTAGCTTGTCTCAGTGTCCTACATTCTTTCTACACTCAGAGACTGAAGGTGCACCTCCGTCCTAGCTTGTCTCAGTGTCCTACATTCTTTCTACACTCAGAGACTGAAGGTGCACCTCCGTCCTAGCTTGTCTCAGTGTCCTACATTCTTTCTACACTCAGAGACTGAAGGTGCACCTCCGTCCTAGCTTGTCTCAGTGTCCTACATTCTTTCTACACTCAGAGACTGAAGGTGCACCTCCGTCCTAGCTTGTCTCAGTGTCCTACATTCTTTCTACACTCAGAGACTGAAGGTGCACCTCTGTCCTAGCTTGTCTCAGTGTCCAACATTCTTTCTACACATCTTGTACACTTCAGGCAGCCCACTGCTTTTAGAACTAATGGCCATTTGCTTTCTTTCAATGGTGATGCATGATTTTCAATAAATGGCTATTAGCTGCACTAATGGTTTAAGACCTAGTGGCTATTTGCTACCATGTGCATACATTTTCAATTGTGATAATATAATACCATTTTCAGTGATGAGTGAACGTGGAAATTTGACAGACATACATTATTTATTTATCCAATTGTACATTATGGTGTAATAATAATACTACAAATGGCATACAGTGTATATGAAATGCAAACACTATTTTTGTTATAATATAAAGAAAGAGTAGTGCACTAGTGTTCGCTTATTATGATGTGTTTCAGTGTTTTTACTGTGGGTATAATAAATAATTTTATGTAAATCGATAATTAGATTGGGAATATGGACTCCCATAAGACAAATAAATTCGCTTTTGTAGGATCCACTCTTAAAGTTTTTGTAATTTCTTTATTTTCTTCAGTATGCAAAAGAAAAGCATGTGTTTGTAACACTTATAAGGTTTATATGAATCATTATTTAACCCGATTAATTGTGAATGCAAGCATTTATATGTGTGTGTATGTGTGTGTGTGTGTATTATGTTTTGTGATTGCACCTATGTGTGTCAATACATATATGTGCTAATGATAATATAGTTTTGTGAGAATTTTGCATCAATTAAAGTTATGTTGTCTATCGGCAGGTTCCAGTGAAGGCTTCGTTTCATCGCCCAACCTCAAGTCGTCGTCATCGGATGCATAACTGGAACTGGTCTGCTGATGAGCCTCGCATGTCCAGCCACCGACTGACCAACTGTCCACTCCAGTTGCTTCGTCAGCCAGCGTTGAAATTGTGTCATCGTCAGTGTCACTGAATTGAAACTCACCTGACAGTCCACAGTGTTAGATTGATCCAATGGTATGTGTGGGTCGATGGCCACGTCACACTGTGAGAGGACAGCTTGGGGATATGCCCTGGTTGTGGTGGCACATCACAGTATTCCGAACTTAACACATGTTGACTTGCTAAGAGTGATTGAAATAGTTTTAGGATGGTAGGACGAGAACCCTACTAAAAGCCAGTGGTGGGTTGTTTGATGATGACGGGAAAGGGAACTAGGTTTGTAGATTGAGCTGCCGTGAACAGTCTCGGATCCATGTTGTGTAGCATGGATGGACGAACATGTTCATGAATGAACGAACACGTACTGTTACTATTGCTAATGTTGAAGGTTGTGCACAAATGCCAATGTAGAGCAGTGAAGGTCGCATACCAGTGAGGAGGCTGCGTTGATACGCAGAGACCATGCACAAGTTTAGATATGCAAACTGTTCTAGCAGTAACCGGACGCAGTAAATGTTAGTGATATGAAAGTTTTGGTAATGCCGTTTCATAAAATGTTCAATACGGTCTGTTTGAATAAACCAGACTTTGGAAGCGGTTAATTTTGTAGAGTAATAGTTTTTAAATAATAAAGGACCTATTTCTTCAAAAGATTTCTTATAAAGAAATAAAAAATTGGTTATGTTGTACATTTATTTCTGGCACTAGTATCCTGGTTTGAATGGTTCATTCGTGAAAGCCACTTTGGGGTCTCTAACTGTTATACTTGCCCATAAGTGGATGTGCACATTTCTATATCTGGTTTCTACATAACTAAGGGACAATATAGAGGTATTCATCAGTGAAGACGAAACTTGGGCATTGTTTTGAAAAGGTCATGTAGAATATGTGTGAACTTGACATTATGACAGACCAACAAAACAACACCAGACTCCATGAAGATCAACAGGCAGGGTTGCCATTAAATCGGGCATTTGATGCGTTTTAAGTATTTGCATTTATAGTATTGCAACAAATTTATGGTTATAATCATGCATACATTCGTAATCCTGTCGCCTTGAAGGATATCATTTCAGAAATACTGCTGGTTAGATTGTGGCCAGGGAGTCCCAATGAAGAACTCTCCAACCACAGAACCTACCAATAACAACATTATGTAAAGATGGCATCTTTACATGTGTGTGTTGTTATTGCCATCTCATGTATTTATGTAAGTTACCCATAACAACATTATTGTAAAAACGTAATAGCTTTCAGCAGATATCAGAATCTATTAAAATTGTTTTGCAGTCTTATCCGACACAAGCCAAGAGTAAGGTTTGTTTGTCAAGAGTAAGGATATTTGTTCCGTGTTGGTTCCAAGTTTTGTCACTGCTGTTGTCCCGAAGGAGGCTTAGCTTCAAGGTAACTGTCACAAGTACTGGACCATAACAAAATAAGTTAGTTGTCACTGACACCTGTGTATGCCAACACCTTGTCTACGTAAATGTGCATTTCACATGAAAGTTTGTGTATAACTTCTGTATTCCTGAACGTGGTATTAAACATGACATGTTTCTAAATAAGTTTCTCGCATGTATCATTGACACCTTTGGTGATGATCCATTTGAGCTATGATGTGTCGTTACAATTAATACTGCACAATATCCATGATTAGGTGGAATGATGTTTTTGAAAAGAATTACTCAAAATGTGTTTCATCCATATTCCAATAGCTTTGTATATTTATTATCAATAAAATTCACTTTTACAACAATGACATACCACTAAATAAAAGAAATTATATTTTAGGCAACGAGAAAGTACAACACTCTGGAATTACAAATGATGTGGTCATCTTGCTTGGATTGTTGTTTTCACTTGCATATTCTCCAAAAATTGTCAAACAATTTTTGTTGCAATATCTTGAGGGTACTGTATAGAAATGTGTCGATAAATGTTGCAATTTATAACCATAACTATGAAAATTCAGAAGAAAAAATTCTTAATGTAAGAATTTTTTTAGAGGAGTTCTAGAGTTTATTAAGCCAACGGTGACTGAATGTATTATGATAAAAGTCTTGCAGTCCGGCCCACTGCCAAATAAACCTCGGCTTTTGGAACAATTCAAACTGGGCAATGGACAATTTATACTGCTATACAACACCAGGAATTCCTCATTTGTGGATCCCCGTGCTCCTAGTTGCCAAGTTCAGCCTGGAAACTGACTGGTGCAGAGTTTTACAACATAAGTCACTGTACCCTTCAAGTCGACAAACAGATCTATTATAGAAGCATTGTTTATTCATTCATTGACATCCAGCAAGAGAAATCACATTGACGTTTTTCAGAAATTTGCACCATAAAAATGAGTCTTCTGCTATTATTTAAAATTTAATACATAGTATCTAGCTGTAAATTGCCTCGACTGATCTGCTATGTCTGTGGATGACTAATACCTACACACGTACTGTTAAACTATTCATAGCACATCAGATGCTAGCATCGATTCATAATCTTCAACCTTTCATGATCTGGTCATATTCCTGTTGATGTTCCACCATTCTAAGGAAGACATTGTACTTCTTGCTGTGATAACTGAAACCAAAAATATACACTTAACTTTTGAAGAATATAATATTTAATTAAACATTCAAAGTAATGAAACGTGCTATATTTGAATTAATAACTAAATGTATCCTAGGTTAGAAAAAATTAGGGCTCCAATGCATTTTTGTGTGTTTTATGTCCTGAATGTGAATGATCAGAACACTACTGCTAGGATATAAATAGTCCATGACATGATTTCATCATAATATAAAAACTATTTTAAATATGAGCTATTTGCAGAGGTGGTATAATTTGACTCTTGGCTCCAGTTGTCACTGTATGCCGACACTGAGTTTTTATTGTTTTGTAGTTCTGCACTGTTACCTTACCAAGACTTATTTTCTATCAGGGGACATACATGTGCTGCGCTCTGTTGAATACTGGTCCAATTGGAAAGGTGGTAAAATTTATTCCGATTTATTTATTCTTTGGAACTATCCTAGTGACACAGCTGCCGTGAGGTCGTCTCAGTCGAACCACCAGGCAGTTGTAATTATTGTACATGTTTTCTTTGCAAGTAGTGTGTCGATTTAAGCCAGTTTTTAGCATTCCAGATTTATTTTTAATTAATTAACTTTACAACTGACTAATTCCTTGCTGGGGTTCCACAAGGTAATACTGTCAAAAACACAACATTTTTAAATATCTCAAAATGTCATGTGTTTTGGGTGAAAACTAGTTGATATTTCACAAAATAATACCACAAGGCATATTTTCTACCAAGAGAGCAAAGGCAAAATTGATCAAACATGAATTCATATATGGCAAATTGAAATCGATTCATATATGGCAAATTGAAATCGATTCATATATGGCAAATTGAAATGTTGTTTTGCTTATTTTACTTGACATAGGCATCCAGCTTATGAGGGGAGCCATTTTCAGACGTCAAACTTGTTGAGGGTCTCAACCACTGGTCTTCATCTTACACGAATCATTATGATAAACTTACTGGGAACAATATAATGGTGCTGTAGAACTATGTCAACAAAATAATGGTGCTGTAGAACTATGTCAACAATATAATGGTGCGGTCGACCTATGTCAACAATATAATGGTGCTGTAGAACCATGTCAACAATATAATGGTGCTTTAGAACTATGTCAACAATATAATGGTGCGGTCGACCTATGTCAACAATATAATGGTGCTGTAGAACCATGTCAACAATATAATGGTGCGGTCGACCTATGTCAACAATATAGTGGTGCTGTAGAACCATGTCAACAATATAATGGTGCTGTAGAACTATGTCAACACTATAATGGTGCTTTAGAACCATGTCAACAATATAATGGTGCTGTAGAACCATGTCAACACTATAATGGTCCTGTAGAACCATGTCAACACTATAATGGTCCTGTAGAACTATGTCAACAATATAATGGTGCTGTAGAACCATGTCAACACTATAATGGTGCTTTAGAACTATGTCAACAATATAATGGTGCTGTAGAACCATGTCAACAATATAATGGTGCTGTAGAACTATGTCAACACTATAATGGTGCTTTAGAACTATGTCAACAATATAATGGTCCTGTAGAACTATGTCAACAATATAATGGTGCTGTAGAACCATGTCAACAATATAATGGTCCTGTAGAACTATGTCAACAATATAATGGTGCTTTAGAACTATGTCAACAATATAATGGTGCTGTAGAACCATGTCAACAATATAATGGTGCTGTAGAACCATGTCAACAATATAATGGTCCTGTAGAACTATGTCAACAATATAATGGTGCTGTAGAACCATGTCAACACTATAATGGTGCTTTAGAACTATGTCAACAATATAATGGTGCTGTAGAACCATGTCAACAATATAATGGTCCTGTAGAACTATGTCAACAATATAATGGTGCTGTAGAACCATGTCAACACTATAATGGTGCTTTAGAACTATGTCAACAATATAATGGTGCTGTAGAACCATGTCAACAATATAATGGTGCTGTAGAACTATGTCAACACTATAATGGTGCTTTAGAACTATGTCAACAATATAATGGTGCTGTAGAACCATGTCAACACTATAATGGTGCTTTAGAACTATGTCAACAATATAATGGTGCTGTAGAACCATGTCAACAATATAATGGTGCTGTAGAACTATGTCAACACTATAATGGTGCTTTAGAACCATGTCAACAATATAATGGTCCTGTAGAACTATGTCAACAATATAATGGTGCTGTAGAACCATGTCAACACTATAATGGTGCTTTAGAACTATGTCAACAATATAATGGTGCTGTAGAACCATGTCAACAATATAATGGTGCTGTAGAACTATGTCAACACTATAATGGTGCTTTAGAACCATGTCAACAATATAATGGTCCTGTAGAACCATGTCAACAATATAATGGTCCTGTAGAACTATGTCAACAATATAATGGTGCTGTAGAACCATGTCAACACTATAATGGTGCTTTAGAACTATGTCAACAATATAATGGTGCTGTAGAACCATGTCAACAATATAATGGTGCTGTAGAACTATGTCAACACTATAATGGTGCTTTAGAACTATGTCAACAATATAATGGTGCTGTAGAACCATGTCAACAATATAATGGTGCTGTAGAACCATGTCAACAATATAATGGTGCTGTAGAACCATGTCAACAATATAATGGTGCTGTAGAACTATGTCAACACTATAATGGTGCTTTAGAACTATGTCAACAATATAATGGTGCTGTAGAACCATGTCAACAATATAATGGTGCTGTAGAACCATGTCAACAATATAATGGTGCTGTAGAACCATGTCAACAATATGATGGTGCTGTAGAACTATGTCAACAATATGATGGTGCTGTAGAACCATGTCAACACTATAATGGTGCTTTAGAACCATGTCAACAATATAATGGTGCTGTAGAACCATGTCAACACTATAATGGTCCTGTAGAACTATGTCAACACTATAATGGTCCTGTAGAACTATGTCAACAATATAATGGTGCTGTAGAACCATGTCAACAATATAATGGTGCTGTAGAACCATGTCAACAATATAATGGAACTGTAGAACTATGTCAACACTATAATGGTGCTTTAGAACTATGTCAACAATATAATGGTGCTGTAGAACCATGTCAACAATATAATGGTCCTGTAGAACTATGTCAACACTATAATGGTGCTTTAGAACTATGTCAACAATATAATGGTGCTGTAGAACCATGTCAACAATATAATGGTCCTGTAGAACTATGTCAACACTATAATGGTGCTTTAGAACTATGTCAACAATATAATGGTCCTGTAGAACTATGTCAACAATATGATGGTGCTGTAGAACTATGTCAACAATATAATGGTGCTGTAGAACTATGTCAACAATATAATGGTCCTGTAGAACTATGTCAACAATATGATGGTGCTGTAGAACTATGTCAACAATATAATGGCCCTGTAGAACTATGTCAACAATATAATGGTGCTTTAGAACTATGTCAACAATATAATGGTGCTGTAGAACTATGTCAACAATATAATGGTGCTGTAGAACTATGTCAACAATATAATGGCCCTGTAGAACTATGTCAACAATATAATGGTGCTTTAGAACTATGTCAACAATATAATGGTCCTGTAGAACTATGTCAACAACATAATGGTGCTGTAGAACTATGTCAACAATATAATGGTGCTGTAGAACTATGTCAACAATATAATGGTCCTGTAGAACTATGTCAACAATATGATGGTGCTGTAGAACTATGTCAACAATATAATGGCCCTGTAGAACTATGTCAACAATTTAATGGTGCTTTAGAACTATGTCAACAATATAATGGTGCTGTAGAACCATGTCAACAATATAATGGTCCTGTAGAACTATGTCAACAATATAATGGTGCTGTAGAACTATGTCAACAATATAATGGTCCTGTAGAACTATGTCAACAATATAATGGTGCTTTAGAACTATGTCAACAATATAATGGTGCTGTAGAACCATGTCAACAATATAATGGTCCTGTAGAACTATGTCAACACTATAATGGTGCTTTAGAACTATGTCAACAATATAATGGTCCTGTAGAACTATGTCAACAATATGATGGTGCTGTAGAACTATGTCAACAATATAATGGCCCTGTAGAACTATGTCAACGACATAATAATGCTGTAGAACCATGTCAACAATATAATGGTCCTGTAGAACTATGTCAACAATATAATGGTGCTGTAGAACTATGTCAACAATATTATGGCCCTGTAGAACTATGTCAACAATATAATGGTGCTGTAGAACTATGTCAACAATATAATGGTCCTGTAGAACTATGTCAACAATATAATGGTGCTGTAGAACCATGTCAACAATATAATGGTGCTGTAGAACTATGTCAACAATATAATGGTGCTGTAGAACTATGTCAACAATATAATGGTCCTGTAGAACTATGTCAACAATATAATGGTGCTGTAGAACCATGTCAACAATATAATGGTGCTGTAGAACTATGTCAACAATATAATGGTGCTGTAGTACTATGTCAACAATATAATGGTCCTGTAGAACTATGTCAACAATATAATGGTGCTGTAGAACCATGTCAACAATATAATGGTGCTGTAGAACTATGTCAACAATATAATGGTGCTGTAGAACTATGTCAACAATATAATGGTCCTGTAGAACTATGTCAACAATATAATGGTCCTGTAGAACTATGTCAACAATATATAGTGGTGCTTTAGAACTATGTCAACAATATGATGGTGCTGTAGAACTATGTCAACAATATAATGGTGCTGTAGAACTATGTCAACAATATAATGGTCCTGTAGAACTATGTCAACAATATAATGGTCCTGTAGAACTATGTCAACAACATAATGGTGCTGTAGAACCATGTCAACAATATAATGGTCCTGTAGAACTATGTCAACAATATGATGGTGCTTTAGAACTATGTCAACAATATGATGGTGCTGTAGAACTATGTCAACAATATGATGGTGCTGTAGAACTATGTCAACAATATGATGGTGCTGTAGAACTATGTCAACAATATAATGGTGCTGTAGAACTATGTCAACAATATAATGGTCCTGTAGAACTATGTCAACAACATAATGGTGCTGTAGAACCATGTCAACAATATAATGGTGCTGTAGAATTATGTCAACAATATAATGGTGCTGTAGAACCATGTCAACAATATAATGGTGCTGTAGAACTATGTCAACAATATGATGGTGCTGTAGAACCGTGTCAGCAATATAATGGTCCTGTAGAACTATGTCAACAATATAATGGTATTGTAGAACTATGTCAACAATATAATGGTACTGTAGAACTATGTCAACAAAGAACGGAGACACTTACTCGTGAAGGTCTTTCTGCGGTCGGACGACTTGGCCAGACCCAGTCATTGTCATCATTGCTTCCTGAACACATCCAGATAATAACAACATTCTACTAGTTTGGTTTTTGTGTGAAGTTTTAGCAATATTAACTGGTAAATGTACAAAATGTACAAAACCTGTGAAAATCTACCAGTCACCAGTGGTCCTGCATCTTGCCTTAGCCAAAAATAACATTTACTTCATTTCCTGTGTTCATTATTTAGAGGATCTGATATTGTTGTGTGTTGTAATTTAAGGCAGCTGGTGTTGAACAGTTGACAAAAGACTTTCTTTCTTAATAACATCAACATGTTATTAAGGGAGCAATATTAATATTATAAAATGCAGTCTGAGGTTTTGTGATAAAAGTAAAATTCAGCTGCAGTATAACTGCTCTGGTTCACCATAAATTTGTGCAAAGGTTTTCTTTCCTACCTGTAATATATTTGCCCATAAACTAAGTACTTGGAAATAAGTGTGAAATACTCACCTGTATACTGTGGAAGCGTTTGGATGCACAGGCCCCAAGTATTGCAGCTCCAAGCAGAACCGATTCATTTGAATTTGGTATTACAATTGGGAGACCTACAGCATCAACCTTACCTTGATATGTGTGTTGTAAACAATCAACTTTCTTCTGTGGAGGACAAATTGCCACAAAACATGAACATCAGACACACAAATAAAACATTAACAAAGCCAATATTTCTTAGATTTATTCAGGTAGATTTGTTCTTACATTGGTTCATTTCCATTGTAATTACACTCAAATTAAAAAATAAATTTTCTTTTAAGTTTTTGAACTAGGAAAAAAAATTTGCAACTTTTTTGTAGAATAGGCATTTAGTTTGTATGTATGCCATAAATATGCCAGTAGACAGACCTGTAACATCAGCATGTGTCTGCATAAACATATTGTTCTTGCTGAGTCCTCCACAAGCAAACAGCACCTGGATGTTGTGTCCGGCTGTCTGCATCGTCTCAAGGATGTGGCGTGTCCCGTACTGGCCAACATACAGCAACAGTGAACAGAATTCCTCAGATATAATTAAATTAATTCCATCAATGTATATGAATGTTGTACTATCATGAGAGTAACATGTACAATCCTACATCTTTTAAATGTGTGAACTGTTTTAAGTGTGTAAACAATAACAATTAACTAATATTATTTCAATGATGACTTGCATTATGTGCTTCAACTTACAAATAAAAATCACATATAAAATATTATGATCTGCAATTTTACCAACACATAATTTAATTGTTAACTGAATTAAAGTTAATTGTTAATTTAATTGAAGAATTTGAGAGGTTAATATAATTTAGTTGACCTAAAAAAAGGTGTGAGGTTAACTTAATTGGAGAATTTCTGTAATTTAATTTAATTTAATTTAATTTAATTCTTGTAATTTAATTAGTTAACTTTTCAAGTTAATTGCTCCATGCCTGGTGAAAACACGGGAAGTAATTGCCTCAGCAGATTCACATCAAGTGAAATAACTGACTACAGACATGTGGAATGTCTGAATCAATGGATTGACTACTGAGACGCCATCTCAAAACAAATGTCATTTAACCTCAAAACCCCTGCCATAAGAAACTTTAAATTACATCCTATGTCCTTTTACCCTTCATGCTGTAACCATCACAAAAAGCTGCCTACATGTGCTTGAAGATCGCTCCAATATGCTATGTCATTGCAAAATAAACGAAACAGCTACTAAGCCCCCCCCCTATGCTAATGTCTGCATACTCAATTTGGCATCATTTAAAAATGACATTGGTGTTGATAAAGAACAGAGGGAACTCACTGCTAATGCTTGGATGGTGGCCAGATACTTCTTTGCCAGGTCTTCAATGCCAGAGTTCAACGTCAGACCACACATCTACAATACAGGTCAACACATGCTCACCATGACTACTACCTTCTGACATAGACATATGAAGCTCTATCTACAAAATGTGTTAAATGCCAAAATCACAGAAGAAAACACAAAATCAGCCACTTAGTACAATCAAATAGCTCGGGTCCAAAGTGTGTTTATTAAACGGAGTCCTCTGTAATATGTTCACCAGACGGGAAGGAGGGAGATGGCAACAGATGTAGCTGTCATTCCAACTCACGCGAGTTGTCACATCGGCCACTTCTGATCCTCTCAGCTCCCAACAGTTACCTACCATACCTCTGAGGGTCAAGTGAGGCAGTGGTGACCGGTTGCCATGGAAGTCCGGCCATATATGTAAGTCAGTGGTCAGCTCAGTCACAGACTTGACCGCCTCTTTCTTCTGTAGGTCCATGAGGATCTCGTTGAGAACACAGTGAGGGTGGACACTCCTGGAATGGAAGAGGACACTCGTTTGTCAAGATGGTCAAGATAGGATGTGTCCATCATATATGCATTGATTAGATGACATGCTGTGACAGTTGTTCCTGCGTGTACCACATTTTCCATTGTATAAATGGAGAATATTTTCCACCATTATCGATTGCTGGATTGAAATTATGAATATGTTCAACCATGCAATATAATCAATAAATTAAATATAATTCTATTATTTGTTATATGTAATTGTAAATACCTGGTATGTGTTTTTTATTAGTTTGTTTACCTGAACTTAATTAACTAGTATGCTACTACTATACAATTGTCATGACCAGAGAAAGCATTTTATAAGTATTCTGTCTTCTCCATTTCTGCAATAAATTGTGATCAAATTTGTAATAAAATATAGCATTGTACGTGCTATAATATTCATGTGGAAATAACATTTATTGTATTATATTGTATACCATTAATGCCACGTAGCAGATTACAAAAACCGCATGCAAGACATATGAGAGCATGAATGCCGGTTTTGGGATATGCCAAATACACAGGACAATGGCTGGATTGCTTTGCTGAAGTAATTTTTTACACTGTCACTTCTCTGGAGTATTTGAGGTAGAGGAATTATCTAAATTGGTTGTTGTACTGCACCAATGTTTCTCTTCACTGTTCATCTGTCTTAATCGTATATATGCTATGCACTCTCTATTTGTGTCATCATTGGTAAAGCCTGGCTGTAGACAAATCCAGTGACCCAAACTGGTCTAGAGTGCATTGGGCAGAGCTAATTGTGACATTAAATGGATAATTTGGAACATTTTGCTGTAGTTTCAGTTTTCCCTTCTGTGACATCACATCCCCCAATATGATGACTCAGCAATCACATGGCTCAGCAGTCACACTAAACAAGGACAAAGTTGATCCAAGAGCTTCACTGAGTTCAGACCAGCTGTGTATGATGTGCAACACATTGGATTAAGGCATCAGTTACAGACATGGTCAGTGTGGTATTGTAATACCATACCTTCTCAATGCATCTTCTTCTACCCATGAGTATGCAGGGTGGTTTATAACTATGTGTTCTATCTGAAAAAAAAACTAAACGCTAGGGGATCTTCTTGTAGAAACATTCATGGAGTCATGTCCAAAACATTATATTGGTGGGCCCCTTCTTGATATCTATTGTAACCTTGTTTCCACAAAAGTAACATAGACACTGACTGTTACCCCGGTACATAAAACAAAATTTCAGACATCATATGACAAACAAGAAAAGTTGCACACATTATATAGCATTACTCACAAAACAAAATCAACCATTTGTTTTAAAAATTGTATTTAGCTAATCAATTGTTTATACTGCTATGTTACCAAACTTCCTAACTAATTTTCAATAAATAGGATTACTTCAGTAATGCAGATCACAAGTCACTTACTAGTTTGCCTGTAGCGCTCTGTCCACCTTCACTCAGCCAGAGTGTAGGAATCATGGCCGAGTAGTACGGTCCCCAGATCCCCGGCACAAACACAGGCTCATTACTCACCTACCAACAACACACACAATCTATCAGTGCATCTAATTCTTTTCAGTAAATTTGGAAACATGTTAAAAACTGAATCACTTTCTATCTTCATTCTGAGCCAGTGTTATTTTTGGATTAGTATGTTGCATTAATATTATTTTTGAGACTGTAGTAAGTGTATAAGTTTGGTGTTCTTGTGTACATATAGCAGAAATTGAACTGTTCGATGTGTCTTGTATGACTCTGTCCCATAGGTATGAATTATTCCGATTCCGAATCATTCCCTATTTCTGCAGCATTAAAGTGAATCTATTAAGTGAATGAGCTGCTTAATAGAATCAAATTGCTCTAACCCAAAATGAATCTATTAAGTGAATGAGTTGCTTAATAGAATCAAATTGCTCTAACCCAAAGTGATTCTATTAAGCTGAAATGTGAAATTTTCGTAGCATGCTAAAATTAATACATGTTTGGGATAACATTATATTTTCATGCTGTGTGTGAACATACTCTCCCTCCAGTCTCCCAATGGTTGCAGTGCCTATGACAATGACATCAACGTGACACAGGAGGCTGGGGAGCCAAAGCATGACAGTGACAAAGAGAGCGGTGACACAAAGCTGTGTTTGCAGAGTACATTTGTACAAAAGAACTGATTTACACAGTGTCATGTGTTGAATATTCAAAAATATGTCTGGAACCATCATTCAACAGAAGTACACAATCTGGGGCTTGTAGGAACTTACAGCCAGATGACACGTGGAAGTGCCACAGATCAGAGCCAGTCTGGACGCAAAAGGAACACAGCTCAACTCAGAGTCAGCTGGAATACTTCCAATGGAACCTGAAGATAATCGCGCCCATATACAATACACCCACAATATACTGAACTATACATTAATCTCCTGATCCTACCATATGGTGGAACCCACCCCTCTGAAGGAACCCTGCAGCTGCTCTAAAAAGTACTTAATTTTAAATTTGCATTGTGTTTTTCATTCAGGTGTATTTACATAATTACATGGGATTGTATTAACACAACAATGAACGAATGTTGTTACATGGGATTATATTTCCATTTACTAAATTTGAGGACAATAAATCAGAACATTTAGGGCAGTTATTTGTAACTCCTGAAATGATAGCGAAGAAAATTAAAGAAGATGAAAGATAATAAATCACCTGGAGTTGATGTGATACCACCAAAACTGCTTAACAGAAATTGTTGAGCAAATTAGTACACCGTGTGCAAAATTATGTAACTTGTCACTAGAAGGAACAGTTCCCTCAGAATGGAAAGAAACAAACATTATGCCGCTATTTAAGAAGGGATCGAGGAACAAGCCAGAAAATTACAGACCAGTGAGTTTAACATCAGTTGTATGTAAATTACTCGAAACATTAATTAGAGACCACATGGTGGAATTCCTTGTAAAACATAAATTAATTAATACATCTCAATATGGGTTCCTAAAAGCAAGGTCATGTCTAACCAATCTGTTGTTTCTTGGAAGAAATTACAAAGTGGGTAGATGACGGGTCACCAGTGGATGTTGTCTACTTAGATTCTCAGAAAGCTTTCGATAAAGCGCCACATCAAAGATTGTTACTTAAACTAAAAGCCCATGGTTTGTAATCATGTAATCAACTGGATAGAAAAGTGGCTTACACACAGAAAACATAGTAATAGTAGTTGGTGAGATTTCAAACTGGAAATCAATTTTAAGTGGGTACCACAGGGATCAGTATTAGGCCCTTTACTGTTTTTAATATGTATAAATTATTTTGAAGATGACATACCTAGCAAAGTACTCAAATTTGCAGATGACACAAAAGTATTCAGAAAGGTTACTAATGATACAGATAAACAAAGTTTACAGGATGATCTAGATAAATTAGTTAAATGGTCAGAAAAAATGGCAAATGGTATTTAATTTTGGGAAGTGTAAATGCATACACATAGGACATGGAAACATGGGCGAAGAATATAAAATGGGGGATGCTGTACTAGATAGAACCACACAAGAAAAGAACTTAGGAGTAACATTTAGTGCTGACATGAAAGTTTCAGAGCAATGTGGGATTGCTGCTTCGAAAGGAAATCACATTCTAGGGCTAATTAGGAGAACTATCACGTATAAGGAGAAACAGCTAATTGTAGCTGTAGTGAACGGTTATGAGGAGTGATAGGAATATGTTCTTCAAACGTAAAGAAGGCAGTAGAACCAGAGGACACAAAGCAACATTAGTTAAGGAGCAGTGTAGGTTGGACATGAGAAAGTACTCTTTCTCACAGAGGGTGATAAATGAATGGAACAAATTGCCAAATGTTTGTGTTAATGCTAGTAGTGTAAATATGTTTAAAAATACAATTAACAGATATCTGATAGGGGCAGGCTACACATAGATGAGAAAATTGTTGGACTCTCGATAAGCCAATGGCTTCATTGTGCACTTGCCATCTGGAACTAGTTGTTTGGGATGGCAATCTTTTTAAATCTTGTTAAATCTATATTAACACAACAATGAATGAATGTTGTTACCTATGCCACCAGCATTGGCGTCCTGCATGGATGTAGCCACAGGTATCCCAACATTCAGCCCCATTTCCCTGGCTGCATCCTCTGTCAGCCCATTCCCACACGGGTCCCCAGGGACTTGCACATCCTGCCCTGGAAGAAACACAACACAACATATTGTCTAAGTGGGGCCAAATGTCTTATGAAAGTAAAACAATAAGTATGAAAGACACAGAGATTGTTTAACTTGAACCTACTATTTTCTGCACTTGGCTGTCAATCACATCAACCACTTGGCTGTCAATCACATCAACCACTTGGCTGTCAATCACATCAACTACTTGGCTGTCAATCACATCAACCACTTGGCTGTCAATCACATCAACCACTTGGCTGTCAATCACATCAACACTTGGCTGTCAATCACATCAACCACTTGGCTGTCAATCACACCAACCACTTGGCTGTCAATCACATCAACCACTTTAGGGTTGCTAAAATACCAGGGAAGGAGCAGGAGTCATTTACTCCAATGGGAACTGCATTGTAATTGAATCTGGAGTTCACCTGTCCCCATTGTAATCATATTTTTTACTGTCATGGCATCCATTTACTGTAATTGGCTTTTGGCTATACCTACCCACAGACATGATCATATGAAAACCTACAAGGTCATTTCATTATGATTCTACATTCCCCCTTGAAGTAATATTAGATTGTAATAAACAGGTCTACTTCCAGGACAAGAGCTACAGGTACAGCCCACTGATGGAACAGTCACAGTTCTAAAGTTGCGAATATAAAACAGGAATTCTATGAATTGTTCATCTGTTCATTGTTCAGCACCAATGTGATGAGGTTGGTAGATTCCATTTTGTGTCTGTGTAAATGTTAAACTGCCAAAAATATCAGAATTGGTCAGTTCTAGAAGACAGAAATATGACACACCTATTTTGCTGCAGTTTTCTAGTAACAGGTCATCCAAACCAACCTCTCTGAAGAAGGAAACATCCCACTCGCTTCTCTCACAGTCTGCCTGATACATCCATGCACACACCAGGGAACACAGTGACCTGGATACAACGCACAGAAACACTTCTTGTTTTATATGTTCAGTCCATAAATAACACATGACAAAACTTATACTGTATTCCTCAGAATTATAACAAATATCATTACATAATAGCATTGAAACATAACATTTATTACACTTCTAATTCTCAGCATCAAGTATTAAGTCAGAAAATGTCATCACACTAGCTTCAACATGAATAGAGTAAGCAAGTTATCAGGCACTGACACAAACACCACACTTCAACAGGATTACAGTAAGCATGTTATTAGGCACTGACACAAACACCACACTTCAACATGATTACAGTAAGCATGTTATCAGGCACTGACACAAACATCACACTTCAACATGATTACAGTAAGCATGTTATCAGGCAATGACACAAACATCACACTTCAACATGATTACAGTAAGCATGTTACCAGGCACTGACACAAACACCACACTTCAACATGATTACAGTAAGCATGTTATTAGGCACTGACACAAACATCACACTTCAACATGATTACAGTAAGCATGTTATTAGGCACTGACACAAACACCATACTTCAACATGATTACAGTAAGCATGTTATCACGCACTGACACAAACATCACACTTCAACATGATTACAGTAAGCATGTTATCACGCACTGACACAAACACCACAAAACAAACACCTTGATAAACAACCAGTGGCTCGCCAGGTGAGAAAATCTGGCAGATCAAAGAAATGCCCTGCTCTGTCCCAGCACTCGGTCTTCTTATTCTACAAAGACGAACCAACAGTTACACTTGACAGTAGTCAGTGGTGTAAGTGGGATAACTTGAAACCCAGACTACTTGAAACTAAACATAAACTAAACTCACCCTGTTTAGTTGTGTGTATATACATATAACCTGTTATTCTTTCATCTCCATACTGCCACAGATGAATTCACTGGCTGACAGGGTTGTTTGGTTTAAATCATTTGATTTAAATCACTGATTTAAATCACTGATTTAAATCACTGATTTAAATCATTCCAAAAATCATTGATTTATGATTTTTTATTTAAGATTTTTGAATCACTGATTTATATAAATTTAATACAAATAATTGTTTACAAGCATCGAGATCAACAAAGTTTTGTATGTTTTTTAATACAAAACAACAATGTGCGCACACTTGTATAGTTGTGTTTTCACCAGATAGCCTGATAGTCAAATATTTTATGATATTGTGTATGTTTGAGCTGTTCCCTTTCTGAGTGCAGTAAAGCCACACAAACTTGTCTTCAGCAGGAAGTATCTCTTCAAGTCAGAAGCCCACTTAGAGCTTGTGCTAGTTGTTACCAATTCAGTATGTGGACTCAAGAGAGACAGTCTGGGCTACAATTGTCTAATGCTGTACCAGTTTGTAGTCTAGTCCTGGACAGGTGCTAATCCACCCTCTCAACAAACAGGGGGTGAAGCCTTAAGGATATTGCCTAATGTCTTTATATAAGCAAAAATCAGGTACCCTCTGTTAAGACAAGTGTACCCAAATTGATATGAATAGAACACGTTAGAAAGAGTTTATCAATAAAATATCTGTATAAACGTCTATATAGCAGATTTTAAAACAATAAAATAAAAAAATCTGATAAAAAAAAAATGTCAACCCTGCTAGCTGAGCAAATAAAAAATTTTGAGATTATGAAGCACAATATGTGTGCATATACATGCGGGCATGCAAGCTTGCAAGCATGCATATGTATGTACGAAGGAATAGTTCCTTCAGAATGGAAAGAGGCAAACATTACGCCGCTGTTTAAGAAGGGATCGAGGAACAAGCGAGAAAATTACAGACCAGTGAGTTTAACATCAGTTGTATGTAAATTACTTGAAACATTAATTAGAGACCACATGGTGGACTTACTTGTAAAACATAAATTAATAAATACATCTCAACATGGGTTCCTAAAAGCAAGGTCATGTCTAACTAATCTCTTATGTTTTTTTGAAGAAATTACAAAGCGGGTAGATGACGGGTCACCAGTGGATGTTGTCTACTTAGATTTTCAGAAAGCTTTCGATAAAGTGCCACACCAAAGATTGTTCCTTAAACTAAAAGCCCATAGCATAGGTAATGATGTAATCAACTGGATAGAAAAGTGGCTTACACACAGAAAACAGAGAGTAATAATAGATGGTGAGATTTCAAACTGGAAATCGGTTTTGAGTGGGGTACAACAGGGATCAGTATTAGGCCCTATACTGTTTTTAATATATATATATATATATATATAAATGATTTGGAAGATGACATATCTAGCAAAGTACTAAAATTTGCAGATGACACAAAAGTATTCAGAAAGGTTACTAATGATATAGATAAACAAAGTTTACAGGATGATCTAGATAAATTAGTTAAATGGTCAGAAAAATGGCAAATGTTATTCAATTTTGGGAAGTATAAATGCATACACATAGGACATGGAAACATGGACGAAGAATATAAAATGGGGGATGCTGTACTAGGTAGAACCACACAAGAAAAGGACTTAGGAGTAACATTTAGTGCTGACATGAAAGTTGGATTGCTGCTTCGAAAGGAAATCAAATTCTAGGGCTAATTAGGAGAACTGTCATGTATAAAGAGAAACAGCTAATTGTACCCCTGTAAAAGCAATAGTTAGACCACATTTGGAATATTGTATTCAAGCATGGAGGCCATATCTTAAAAAGGACATAGACAAGCTAGAAAGAATACAACAAAGAGCAATTAAAACGATTCCAGAATTGAGAGACCTTAGTTATGAAAGCTGCTTATTAGAATGTGGTTTGACAACACTAGAGACTAGGAGACTAAGAGGAGACCAAATAGAAGTGTTTAAAATAGTGAATGGTTCTGAGGACGTTGACAGGAACATGTTCGGTGTCCACTTGTCATCTGGAACTTGTTGTTTGGCAATCTTGTTAAATCTTGAATGTAAGTATGTACATATTGGACATACAAATTTATGTACAGGTTCAGGTTTACATAACTAATGCATACAAGTGAGGGAACCAAGTTGTGAACACCTCTTTGAGCCACAGTAACTTTGGCATCGGCATCTCCAGTGACATGTGACCCCCTAGACACTTAAGCACGGGGTGACCGGTAGTGTTGATTCTGTCTGTCTGGGAGACTGCACGGTGATCCATCCACAGCATCACATTCCAGTGGTCACTGCCACTGTCTGCAACACAAGGGGAGGTCATTGGGGTGGTCAAGTGATGGGGTGGTGTAGTGATAGGGTGGACAAATCAACAAGCATTGATTTCCATTCTAAGGACAAGTCATATTTATTTATAACTTTGTTATACTAGCTGAGTTGTCCAGCGTTGCCCGGGAGAAAAGGCAGCCACTGCAAGACCTCATGATTCACACTACACAGTCAAGTTTTGGTTGGGCCATGCTAATGGCAATGATAGATACAACTTATGGCTCACACTACCCATTCAAGTTTTGGTTGGTCCATGCTAATGGCAATGATAGATACAACTTATGACTCACACTACCCAGTCAAGTTTTGGTTGGGCCATGCTAATGGCAATGATAGATACAACTTATGGCTCACACTACCCATTCAAGTTTTGGTTGGTCCATGCTAATGGCAATGATAGATACAACTTATGACTCACACTACCCAGTCAAGTTTTGGTTGGGCCATGCTAATGGCAATGATAGATACAACTTATGACTCAAACTACACAGTCAAGTTTTGGTTGGTCCATGCTAATGGCAATGATAGATACAACTTATGGCTCACACTACCCAGTCAAGTTTTGGTTGGGCCAGGCTAATGGCAATGATAGATACAACTTATGACTCACACTACCCAGTCCAGTTTTGGTTGGTCCATGCTAATGGCAATGATAGATACAACTTATGGCTCACACTACCCAGTCAAGTTTTGGTTGGTCCATGCTAATGGCAATGATAGATACAACTTATGATTCACACTACCCAGTCAAGTTTTGGTTGGTCCATGCTAATGGCAATGATATATACAACTTATGACTCACACTACCCAGTCAAGTTTTGGTTGGTCCATGCTAATGGCAATGATAGATACAACTTATGACTCACACTACCCAATCAAATATTGGTTGGTCCATGCTAATGGCAATGATAGATACAACTTATGACTCACACTACCCAGTCAAGTTTTGGTTGGTCCATGCTAATGGCAATGATAGATACAACTTATGACTCACACTACCCAGTCAAGTTTTGGTTGGGCCATGCTAATGGCAATGATAGATACAACTTATGACTCACACTACACAGTCAAATATTGGTTGGTCCATGCTAATGGCAATGATAGATACAACTTATGACTCACACTACCCAGTCAAGTTTTGGTTGGTCCATGCTAATGGCAATGATAGATACAACTTATGACTCACACTACCCAGTCAAGTTTTGGTTGGGCCATGCTAATGGCAATGATAGATACAACTTATGACTCACACTACCCAGTCAAGTTTTGGTTGGGCCATGCTAATGGCAATGATAGATACAACTTATGACTCACACTACCCAGTCAAGTTTTGGTTGGTCCATGCTAATGGCAATGATAGATACAACTTATGACTGACACTACCCAGTCAAGTTTTAGTTGGGCCATGCTAATGGCAATGATAGATACAACTTATGGCTCACACTACCCAGTCAAGTTTTGGTTGGGCCATGCTAATGGCAATGATAGATACAACTTATGGCTCACACTACCCAGTCAAGTTTTGGTTGGGCCATGCTAATGGCAATGATAGATACAACTTATGACTCACACTACCCAGTCAAGTTTTGGTTGGGCCATGCTAATGGCAATGATAGATACAACTTATGACTCACACTACCCAGTCAAGTTTTGGTTGGGCCATGCTAATGGCAATGATAGATACAACTTATGACTCACACTACCCAGTCAAGTTTTGATTGGTCCAGGCTAATGGCAATGATAGATACAACTTATGACTCACACTACCCAGTCAAGTTTTGGTTGGTCCATGCTAATGGCAATGATAGATACAACTTATGACTCACACTAGCCAGTCAAGTTTTGGTTGGTCCATGCTAATGGCAATGATAGATACAACTTATGACTCACACTACCCAGTCAAGTTTTGGTTGGTCCATGCTAATGGCAATGATAGATACAACTTATGGCTCACACTACCCAGTCAAGTTTTGGTTGGGCCATGCTAATGGCAATGATAGATACAACTTATGACTCACACTACCCAGTCAAGTTTTGATTGGTCCAGGCTAATGGCAATGATAGATACAACTTATGACTCACACTACCCAGTCAAGTTTTGGTTGGTCCATGCTAATGGCAATGATAGATACAACTTATGACTCACACTACCCAGACAAGTTTTGGTTAGTCCATGCTAATGGCAATGATAGATACAACTTATGACTCACACTACCCAGTCAAGTTTTGGTTGGTCCATGCTAATGGCAATGATAGATACAACTTATGACTCACACTACCCAGTCAAGTATTGGTTGGTCCATGCTAATGGCAATGATAGATACAACTTATGGCTCACACTACCCAGTCAAGTTTTGGTTGGTCCATGCTAATGGCAATGATAGATACAACTTATGACTCACACTACCCAGTCAAGTTTTTATTGGTCCAGGCTAATGGCAATGATAGATACAACTTATGACTCACACCACCCAGTCAAGTTTTGATTGGTCCAGGCTAATGGCAATGATAGATACAACTTATGACTCACACTACCCAGTCAAGTTTTGTTTGGTCCATGCTAATGGCAATGATAGATACAACTTATGACTCACACTACCCAGTCAAGTTTTGGTTGGGCCATGCTAATGGCAATGATAGATACAACTTATGACTCACACTACCCAGTCAAGTTTTGGTTGGGCCGTGCTAATGGCAATGATAGATACAACTTATGACTCACACTACCCAGACAAGTTTTGGTTGGTCCATGCTAATGGCAATGATAGATACAACTTATGACTCACACTACCCAGTCAAGTTTTGGTTGGTCCATGCTAATGGCAATGATAGATACAACTTATGACTCACACTACCCAGTCAAGTTTTGGTTGGTCCATGCTAATGGCAATGATAGATACAACTTATGGCTCACACTACCCAGTCAAGTTTTGGTTGGGCCATGCTAATGGCAATGATAGATACAACTTATGACTCACACTACCCTGTCAAGTTTTGATTGGTCCAGGCTAATGGCAATGATAGATACAACTTATGACTCACACTACCCAGTCAAGTTTTGATTGGTCCAGGCTAATGGCAATGATAGATTCAACTTATGACTCACACTACCCAGTCAAGTTTTGGTTGGTCCATGCTAATGGCAATGATAGATACAACTTATGACTCACACTACCCAGACAAGTTTTGGTTAGTCCATGCTAATGGCAATGATAGATACAACTTATGACTCACACCACTCAGTCAAGTTTTGGTTGGTCCATGCTAATGGCAATGATAGATACAACTTATGACTCACACTACCCAGTCAAGTATTGGTTGGTCCATGCTAATGGCAATGATAGATACAACTTATGGCTCACACTACCCAGTCAAGTTTTGGTTGGGCCATGCTAATGGCAATGATAGATACAACTTATGACTCACACTACCCGGTCAAGTTTTGATTGGTCCAGGCTAATGGCAATGATAGATACAACTTATGACTCACACTACCCAGTCAAGTTTTGATTGGTCCAGGCTAATGGCAATGATAGATACAACTTATGACTCACACTACCCAGTCAAGTTTTGGTTGGTCCATGCTAATGGCAATGATAGATACAACTTATGACTCACACTACCCAGTCAAGTTTAGGTTGGGCCATGCTAATGGCAATGATAGATACAACTTATGGCGCACACTACCCAGTCAAGTTTTGGTTGGGCCATGCTAATGGCAATGATAGATACAACTTATGACTCACACTACCCAGTCAAGTTTTGGTTGGGCCGTGCTAATGGCAATGATAGATACAACTCATGGCTCACACTACCCAGTAAAGTTTTGGTTGGGCCGTGCTAATGGCAATGATAGATACAACTTATGACTCACACTACCCAGTCAAGTTTTGGTTGGTCCATGCTAATGGCAATGATAGATACAACTTATGACTCACACTACCCAGTCAAGTTTTGGTTGGGCCATGCTAATGGCAATGATAGATACAACTTATAACTCACACTACCCAGTCAAGTTTTGGTTGGGCCATGCTAATGGCAATGATAGATACAACTTATGGCTCACACTACCCAGTCAAGTTTTGGTTGGGCCATGGTAATGGCAATGATAGATACAACTTATGGCTCACACTACCTAGTCAAGTTTTGGTTGGGCCATGCTAATGGCAATGATAGATACAACTTATGACTCACACTACCCAGTCAAGTTTTGGTTGGTCCATGCTAATGGCAATGATAGATACAACTTATGACTCACACTACCCAGTCAAGTTTTGGTTGGGCCATGCTAATGGCAATGATAGATACAACTTATGACTCACACTACCCAGTCAAGTTTTGGTTGGTCCATGCTAATGGCAATGATAGATACAACTTATAACTCACACTACCCAGTCAAGTTTTGGTTGGGCCATGCTAATGGCAATGATAGATACAACTTATGGCTCACACTACCCAGTCAAGTTTTGGTTGGGCCATGCTAATGGCAATGATAGATACAACTTATGGCTCACACTACCTAGTCAAGTTTTGGTTGGGCCATGCTAATGGCAATGATAGATACAACTTATGACTCACACTACCCAGTCAAGTTTTGATTGGTCCAGGCTAATGGCAATGATAGATACAACTTATGACTCACACTACCCAGTCAAGTTTTGGTTGGTCCATGCTAATGGCAATGATAGATACAACTTATGACTCGCACTACCCAGTCAAGTTTAGGTTGGGCCATGCTAATGGCAATGATAGATACAACTTATGGCGCACACTACCCAGTCAAGTTTTGGTTGGGCCATGCTAATGGCAATGATAGATACATCTTATGACTCACACTACCCAGTCAAGTTTTGGTTGGGCCGTGCTAATGGCAATGATAGATACAACTTATGGCGCACACTACCCAGTCAAGTTTTGGTTGGGCCATGCTAATGGCAATGATAGATACAACTTATGGCACACACTACCCAGTCAAGTTTTGGTTGGGACATGCTAATGGCAATGATAGATACAACTTATGGTGCACACTACCCAGTCAAGTTTAGGTTGGGCCATGCTAATGGCAATGATAGATACAACTTATGGCGCACACTACCCAGTCAAGTTTTGGTTGGGCCATGCTAATGGCAATGATAGATACAACTTATGGCGCACACTACCCAGTCAAGTTTTGGTTGGGCCATGCTAATGGCAATGATAGATACAACTTATGACTCACACTACCCAGTCAAGTTTTGGTTGGGCCATGCTAATGGCAATGATAGATACAACTTATGACTCACACTACCCAGTCAAGTTTTGGTTGGGCCATGCTAATGGCAATGATAGATACAACTTATGACTCACACTACCCAGTCAAGTTTTGGTTGGGCCGTGCTAATGGCAATGATAGATACAACTTATGACTCACACTACCCAGTCAAATTTTTGTTGGGCTGTGCTAATGGCAATGATAGATACAACTTCATGCCCCAAAAATCATACAACTGCCGGTTTCATGAAGCGTTCGTACCATGCAATGTATGAGCACGGCTACATGATTTCAGCCCCATATATACAAAACTGCCGGAGACATGAATGAACAAACAGACAGAGAAAGACAGCCACAAACTGTTTTATAGCATAGACAGCACACCATTTTAAATGTCCTGAAATATATTATTCCTGACAACGACATAATGTTAACATCACTTAGCTGACAGTCGTAGCAACAGGGGTTGACATTGCTTACCTGATAGTGACACTAACAGGGGTTGATACAGTTTACCAGATGGTGACACTGACAGGGGTTGACATTGCTTACCTGATAGTGACACTGACAGGGGTTGACATAGTTTACCTGAAGGTGACACTGACATGGGTTGACATTGTTTATTTGAGGGTGACACTGACAGGGGTTGACATTGTTTACCTGAGAGTGACACTGACAGGGGTTGACATTGTTTACCTGAGGGTGACACTGACAGGGGTTCATACTGCTTGTCCAGCACAACGAGTGAGCAGGTAGCATCAAAGCCAATGCCACATATATGATCCTTGTCTATGTCATCCGTCACCATCTGGAATTCACAAATAAACTAATAAAAGTTGTTATATGATAACAAACCTGAATTTATTGGAATGGAATCTTGTATATTTTAGTTTTAAATAAACACATAATGACACAAGCGCGAGGAGAAAATGTATTAGATAGTTTTGTCATCACAAAAAGAATTAGTGGACAATGTAAAAATACAAGAACCATTGGGTAACAGTATGACCATAATCAAATACATTTTGACATCAATGTAAAATCAGAAAGTAAAAATTAAAAAAACATACAGGAGAAACCACAATGGTAACAATAAAGATATGAGCAAATACTTAGCAAAGCGACATTGGAATAACATGTTGAAGAATAAGACCACAATTGAATGTTGGAATATTGTAAAATATGGAACTGAGAGTATCATCGATAAATAAAACAAGGAAAATGGTCTAGAAAAAAAACTTGACAAAAGAAGCTATTAGAAAAATAGTGTTCAAGCAAACTATGTGGAGGGTTTGTAGGCATACCAGAAAGGATGAAGACTATGCAAATTACAAAAAGGAACTTAATGCAGCTAGAAGTGAAATTAGACAATCTAAAAGAAGCTGTGAGCAAAAACTAGCATGTAACATAAAAATGACAGCAAGAGTTTTTATGCATATGTCAGGAGTAAACAAAATGTATGAGACAAGGTCGGACCTATAGAAGACAGTGCTGGAAATATAATGTCACAGGGATTTTTAATGGTGGAATACCTAAATGGTTACTTCAGTTCATTGTTTACCAGAGAAGATATTATTTCATTACCAGTTACAGATGCTACATTTCAGGAGGCTAAATCTGACTATGTAGGACCATTAATTGTAACTCCAGAAATGGTAGCTAAGACCATAAAGGCAATGAAGGATAATAAATCACCGGGATTGGATGGAATTCCTCCAAAACTATTAATGGAAACAGTAGAACAAATCAGTATACCACTTGCAAGTGTTTCCATTGTCATTAAAAGAGGGAGTTGTTCCGTTTAAATAGAAAGAAGCAAACATCATACCATTATTTAAAAAGGGTTCGAGAGAATTACAGACCAGTGAGTTTAACGTCAGTGATTTGTAAATTATTAGAAAGGGAAATTAAAGACCATATGGTGGACTTCCTTGTTAAGATACATTATTAAATTCATCTTAACATGGATTCCTAAAAGCGAGGTCATGCTTAACAAATATGTTATGTTTTTGGAAGAAATCACTGAGTTGATAGACAAGGGATTGCCAGTAGATATTATCTACTTCGATTTGCAGAAAGCTTTTGGCAAAGTGCCACATCAAAAATTACTACTTAAATTAAAAGCCCATGGTATCGTAATTGACTGGATAGAACAATGGCTGACTGATAGATGGAGAAGTTTCAAACTAGAAATCAGTTTTTAGTGGGGTACCACAAGGATCAGTATTAGGACCTTTATTATTCTTAATATATACCAATGACTTGGACAACAATATAACAAGCAACATACTGAAATTTGCAGATGACACAAAAGTGTTTAGAAAGGTTAACACTGATGGTGATAAACAACATTTACAAAATGATCTAGACAGATTAGTGAAATGGTCTGAGAAATGGCAGAAGTTGTTAAATTTTGGGAAATGTAATAATAATAATATATAATAATGTTTTATTTCAGGCAAGAGCCCATATATATACATAAAAAAACATAAATATACACACATGTTGAACATTAGAGGTAAAATATATATATATATATATATATTATATATATATATTTTTTTTTTTTTTAACTGGCCAATGCCTGAGCTGTATATATATATATATATGTATATATATATATATATATAATATATATATGTATATGTATATGTATATATATATATATATATATATATATATATATATATATATATATATATATATATATATATATATATATATATATATAATTTACCTATTCCATGCGTGAAGATCACTTTGAAGATCACTGCTTTGTCAAAATTTATCCGTCATGTATTTGAGTCTATATTTTTTGAAGTTCAAACTAATAAATGTAAACCTATAATTGTGGGCGTAATCTATCATCCCATGATAATTTAACTAAAAATGTAAATCAAGAGTTAAAACAAATATACGATTGGTTAACTAACAAATTATGTCGGAATGTCAAAACGAAAATTTTTTGTGTTTTGGCCCTGTAAACACTAACTGCAATGCAAATAATAGCATTAATATAAACAGTGAAATTATTAACCAGGTTGGCAAGTACAAAAAGAAGAGTCTGTGAAATTCCTAGGACTATACAGCTGTACATAGATAAGCATTTAACATGGAAAGAACATATAAATATAATCATCTTCAAAATAGCTAGAGCCATTTTTGCAATTAATAGAGCGAAACATTTTATACCACATAAAGCATTAAAATCATTATACTATACTTTAATTCACAGTCTCTTAACATATGTTATACACGCTTGGGGCAATGGAAACACAAGGAAGTTAGACATTTTACAAAAACGCGCTCTAAGAATAATTAACATTAAAGGATATAGGAGTCATACTGATCCTATATTTAAGTCTGAAAAAATATTGAAAGTCTCAGATGTATATAACCTACAGGTCTCACTAATTACAGTATGTATGTATATAACCTACATGTCTCACTAATTACAGTATGTATGTATGTAACCTACAGGTCTCACTAATTACAGTATGTATGTATGTAACCTACAGGTCTCACTAATTACAGTATATATGTATGTAACCTACAGGTCTCACTAATTACAGTATGTATGTATGTAACCTACAGGTCTCACTAATTACAGTATGTATGTATATAACCTACAGGTCTCACTAATTACAGTATGTATGTATATAACCTACATGTCTCACTAATTACAGTATGTATGCATATAACCTACAAGTCTCACTAATTACAGTATGTATGTATATAACCTACAGGTCTCACTAATTACAGTATGTATGTATATAACCTACAGGTCTCACTAATTACAGTATGTATGTATGTATGTAACCTACAGGTCTCACTAATTACAGTATGTATGTATGTATATAACCTACAGGTCTCACTAATTACAGTATGTATGTATGTATGTATGTATGTATGTAACCTACAGGTCTCACTAATTACAGTATGTATGTATGTATGTAACCTACAGGTCTCACTAATAACAGTATGTATGTATATAACCTACAGGTCTCATTAATTACAGTATGTATGTATATAACCTACAAGTCTCACTAATTACAGTATGTATGTATGTAACCTACAGGTCTCACTAATTACAGTATGTATGTATGTAACCTACAGGTCTCACTAATTACAGTATGTATGTATATAACCTACATGTCTCACTAATTACAGTATGTATGTATGTAACCTACAGGTCTCACTAATTACAGTATGTATGTATATAACCTACAAGTCTCACTAATTACAGTATGTATGTATGTAACCTACAGGTCTCACTAATTACAGTATGTATGTATGTAACCTACAGATCTCACTAATTACAGTATGTATGTATGTAACCTACAGGTCTCACTAATTACAGTATGTATGTATGTATATAACCTACAGGTCTCACTAATTACAGTATGTATGTATATAACCTACAGGTCTCACTAATTACAGTATGTATGTATATAACCTACAGGTCTCACTAATTACAGTATGTATGTATGTAACCTACAGGTCTCACTAATTACAGTATGTATGTATGTAACCTACAGGTCTCACTAATTACAGTATGTTTGTATGTAACCTACAGGTCTCACTAATTACAGTATGTATGTATGTAACCTACAGGTCTCACTAATTACAGTATGTATGTATGTAACCTACAGGTCTCACTAATTACAGTATGTATGTATGTAACCTACAGGTCTCACTAATTACAGTATGTATGTATATAACCTACAGGTCTCACTAATTACAGTATGTATGTATATAACCTACAGGTCTCACTAATTACAGTATGTATGTATGTAACCTACAGGTCTCACTAATTACAGTATGTATGTATGTATGTATATAACCTACAGGTCTCACTAATTACAGTATGTATGTATGTAACCTACAGGTCTCACTAATTACAGTATGTAAGTATATAACCTACAAGTCTCACTAATTACAGTATGTATGTATGTATATAACCTACAGGTCTCACTAGTTACAGTATGTATGTATATAACCTACAGGTCTCACTAATTACAGTATGTATGTATGTAACCTACAGGTCTCACTAATTACAGTATGTATGTATGTATGTATATAACCTACATGTCTCACTAATTACAGTATGTATGCATGTATGTAACCTACAGGTCTCACTAATTACAGTATGTATGTATGTAACCTACAGGTCTCACTAATTACAGTATGTATGTATGTAACCTACAGGTCTCACTAATTACAGTATGTATGTATGTATATAACCTACAGGTCTCACTAATTACAGTATGTATGTATATAACCTACAGGTCTCACTAATTACAGTATGTATGTATGTAACCTACAGGTCTCACTAATTACAGTATGTATGTATGTAACCTACAGGTCTCACTAATTACAGTATGTATGTATGTAACCTACAGGTCTCACTAATTACAGTATGTATGTATGTAACCTACAGGTCTCACTAATTACAGTATGTATGTATATAACCTACAGGTCTCACTAATTACAGTATGTATGTATATAACCTACAAGTCTCACTAATTACAGTATGTATGTATATAACCTACAAGTCTCACTAATTACAGTATGTATGTATATAACCTACAGGTCTCACTAATTACAGTATGTATGTATATAACATACAGGTCTCACTAATTACAGTATGTATGTATGTATGTAACCTACAGGTCTCACTAATTACAGTATGTATGTATGTATATAACCTACAGGTCTCACTAATTACAGTATGTATGTATGTATGTAACCTACAGGACTCACTAATTACAGTATGTATGTATGTATGTATGTATGTAACCTACAGGTCTCACTAATTACAGTATGTATGTATGTATGTAACCTACAGGTCTCACTAATTACAGTATGTATATAACCTACAGGTCTCACTAATTACAGTATGTATGTATATAACCTACAGGTCTCACTAATTACAGTATGTATGTATATAACCTACAAGTCTAACTAATTACAGTATGTATGTATGTAACCTACAGGTCTCACTAATTACAGTATGTATGTATGTAACCTACAGGTCTCACTAATTACAGTATGTATGTATGTAACCTACAGGTCTCACTAATTACAGTATGTATGTATATAACCTACAAGTCTCACTAATTACAGTATGTATGTATATAACCTACATGTCTCACTAATTACAGTATGTATGTATATAACATACAGGTCTCACTAATTACAGTATGTATTTATGTATGTAACCTACAGGTCTCACTAATTACAGTATGTATGTATGTATATAACCTACAGGTCTCACTAATTACAGTATGTATGTATGTATGTAACCTACATGATTCACTAATTACAGTATGTATGTATGTATGTATGTATGTAACCTACAGGTCTCACTAATTACAGTATGTATGTATGTATGTATGTATGTATGTATGTAACCGACAGGTCTCACTAATTACAGTAAGTATATAACCTACAGGTCTCACTAATTACAGTATGTATGTATATAACCTACAGGTCTCACTAATTAACAAGATTTAACAAGATTTGCCATCCAAGCCAAAGGCCCAGATGGCAAGTGGACAAGGAAGCCATTGGCTTATCGAGAGTCCAACAATGTTCACCTACTTATAACCCGCCCTCCTGAGATATGTGTCAACCTTGTTTTTAAACATATTCACGCTGCTAGCAGTTACACAATCTGTAGACAATTTGTTCCATTCATTTATTGTCCTCTGTGAGAACGAGTGCTTCCTGATGTCCAATCTACATTGATCCTTTACTAATTTTACCTCATGTCCTCTAGTTCTGCTATCCTTCTTGAGTGAGAAAAACATATTTCTATCAATAATTTCATACCCATTCAATATCTTAAAAACTTCAATCTGATCTCCTCTTAACCTCCTTGTCTCTAGAGTTGTTAAACCACATTCTTTCAGGCGTTCTTCATAACTAAGGTCTCTAAGTTCTGGAATCATTTTAGTTGCTCTCCTTTGTATGCGTTCAAGCGTATCTATAGCCTTCTTACGATATGGTCTCCATGCTTGTATACAGTATTCTAAATGAGGTCTAACTATTGCTTTATAAAGAGGTATAATTAACTTTTTTCCCTTGTATGTTATGTTTCTTCTAATCAATCCAAGAATTTGATTACCCTTTGAAGCTGCAATACCACACTGCTCTGAAACTTTCATATCAGCGCTTATTGTAACTCCTAAGTCCTTTTCTTTTACAGTAGTACCCAGAACAGTATCTCCCATTTTATAGTTTACATTCAAGTTCCCATGTCCTGTATGTAGGCATTTACATTTCCCAAAATTGAACAGCATCTGCCATTTCTCAGACCATTTCACTAATCTGTCTAGATCGTTTTGTAAATGTTGTTTATCACCATCAGTATTAACCTTTCTAAACAGTTTTGTGTCATCCGCAAATTTCAGTACGTTACTTGTTATACTGTCGTCCAAGTCATTGATATAAATTAAGAATAATATAGGTCCTAGTACTGACCCTTGAGGTACCCCACTCAAAACCGATTTCCAATTTGAAACTTCTCCATCTACTACAACTCGTTGTCTTCTGTCAGTCAGCCATTGTTCTATCCAGTCAGTTATGCTATCCCCGATACCATGGGCTTTTAATTTAAGTAGCAATCTTTGATGTGGCACTTTGTCAAAAGCTTTCTGAAAATCTAAGTAGATAATATCTACTGGCGATCCCACGTCTATCCACTTAGTGATTTCTTCCAAAAAACATAACATATTTGTTAAGCATGACCTTGCTTTAAGGAATCCATGTTGAGATGAATTTAATAATTTATGCTTAACGAGGAAGTCCACCATATGGTCTTTAATTAACCTTTCTAATAATTTACAAATCACTGACGTTAAACTCACTGGTCTGTAATTCTCTGACTTATTTCTCGAACCCTTTTTAAATAATGGTATGATGTTTGCTTCTTTCCATTCAAACGGAACAACTCCCTCTTTTAATGACAAGTTGAATACTCTTGCAAGTGGTATACTGATTTGATCTACTGTTTCCATTAGTAATTTTGGAGGAATCCCATCCACTCCCGGTGATTTGTTATCCTTCATTGCCCTTATTTTCTTAGCTACCAATTCTGGAGTTACAACTAACGGTCCTAAATATTCAGATTTAGCCCCCTGAAATTTAGCATCAGCAACTGGTAATGAACTAATATCTTCCTTGGTAAACACTGAACTGAAGTAACCATTTAGGTCTTCCGCCATTAAAAACCCCTGTGATATTATATTTCCAGCACTGTCTTCTAGAGGTCCAACCTTGTCTTGTACGTTTTGTTTACTCCTGACATATGCATAAAAACTCTTGCTGTCATTTTTTATGTTACATGCCAGTTTTTGCTCATAGCTTCTTTTAGATTGTCTGATTTCAGTTGTAGCTGCATTAAGTGCCTCTTTGTATTTTGCATAGTCTTCTTCCTTTCTGGTACGCCTATAAACCCTCCACATAGTTTGTTTTAGCATTATTTTTCTAATAGCCTCTTTTGACAAATGTTTCTTTCTACACCGTTTTCCTTGTTTTCGGAAGGGAACAAATTTATCGATGATACTCTCAATTTCATATTTTAGAATATTCCAACATTCAATTGCGGTCTTATTCATCAGCATGTTATTCCAATCTAGCTTTGCTAAGTATTTTCTCATATCTTTGTAGTTACCTTTGTGGAAGTTTCTCTTGTACGTTTTCTTATTTTTACTTTCTGATTTTACATTGATGTCAAAATGTATTTGATTATGGTCACTATTACCCAATGGTTCAAATATTTTTACATTGTCCACTAATTCTTTTTGTGATGACAAAACTATATCTAATACATTTTCTCCCCTGGTTGGTTCTAGTACGTGCTGAGTAAGAAAGCTATCCTGGATTAAAAATAGAAATTGTTGTTACGGCAGCATTGGGCCGACTTACCGGATGTCTTACGTAAAAGGCAAACGTTTGTTTGTTTTTTGTACGCGTGACGTAGAATTGCTTTTTGACTTCCGGCTACTTGGACTTGGTGCAGCGACTTGAATTTGGTGTAGATCATTTACAGAAAAACGCGGTATATCAAATAGAATAAGTATTACTATTGAATATATATTATACACAAACGTATTGTAGACATATATTAGGAAACAGGTTTTGTTAATTATTAGTCAGAGGGAGTATTTTAGAGTAAGTTAGTTTCGGATTCTGTCGGGGAATTCAGCGAGCGATAATAGGGTTGTTTACTATTCGAAAATTGAGATAGCATAGTGAATAGTTTACATTAGCTAATATATATATATATAAAGTGATCTATTTACTTAAATTACATACATAAGGTAATATCTGACATAGTGGTAGTCAACGTTTTCGGTAAAAAGGAATTAACAGCAGGATTTTAGCGTAAATTAGTACACACTGACTTCGTTGTTTTGTTACACAGTGTTCTCCGTATTCGCCAGGTGGCAGGATTTTTAGCCTAAAGTGTTCTTTTGATCACAAAAACAGCCTTATTCAAGGCTAACGTAGCAAACTAATTAAAAATAAATTGTATGATGGCGCCGTGCAAACGGCAGTTAAAGGCCACAAGGCATTTAATTTGTGGCAGTTGCAGCAACTGGGTGGATTTCGTCAAGTCTGGGTGCGAGAAGTCCTGGGCTGAGGTCCAGGCAGATAGTTTTAGTTTTGAGTGTAGGGGATGCGCACGGATGAAGGAACTAGAGGTGGAGTTGGAAGAGCTGAGGCTGCTCGTTGTGGCAATGGTGGGAAGGGAACAGGGGAGTTGTGCCAGTAGTTCCGGTGGGGGAACTGTAGACGATAAAGTGTCGAAAGACACAAGAGATGCTAGGGAGAGCTCACCTCAGCCTGGGAGGAAGCTGAGAGGAGGGAAGGTGACAGGTCATAGGGAGACAGGACGTAAGGAGACGGGAAGGAAAGGAACGGAAGGGAAGACAACCAGAGTGAAGGAGATGGGAGTAGGGGAGACAGGAGGGAAGGAGAAGGGAGTGGGGGAGACGGGAGGGAAGACAACCGGAGTGAAGGAGAGGGGAGTAGCGGCGACAGGAGGGAAGGAGAAGGGAGTGGGGGAGACGGGAGGGAAAACAACCGGAGGGAAGGAGAGGGGAGTAGGGGAGACAGGAGGGAAGGAGAAGGGAGTGGGGGAGACGGAAGGGAAAACAACCGGAGTGAAGGAGAGGGGAGTGGGAGAGACAAGAGCAAAGGAGTGGGAAGTGGGGGAGACAGGAGGGAAGGGGTCAGGACAGAATGTGATGGAGGGGATCGAAAGGAAGAGTTATTCTGCAGCAGTGATAGAGGGGGTGAGGAAGAGAGCGAGGGTGTTTGTGGGGGATTCGATAGTTAGGAAGACCGACAGAGTCTTAAACAAGGGAGATGATGTGGTGGTCTGCTTGCCTGGAGCCAAAATAGAGGCGATAACTGAGAGGGTAAAAAACATCGTAGGCTCGGGTAAGGGTGGATCTGTTTTAGTACACGTAGGGACAAATAACGTAGAGAGGGAGGGTACAACTGCCATAGTTAGGAAATATAGGCAGTTGGTCAGAACACTAAAACAGACGCGGGTTGAGCAGGTAATACTGTCAGGGATTTTACCTGTAATGGGCAGGAGGGGTCACAAATATCGAAATTGTCGGGGGATGGCAATTAACATGTTAGTCCAGAGGCTGTGTAGGGAAGAGGAAGTTGGATTTGTGGATTTATGGGGAAGTTTTGTTGGGAGGGCAGATATGTACATGAAGGATGGGCTTCATTTAAGTGGAAAGGGGGCGGCAGTATTCGCGGACAAACTTTCAGCAGCAGTAGATAGCGACTTGGGTACAATGACAAATGTTTTTGGAAGTAAACATTCTTTAAACTAGAAGTGCAGGGGGGTTACCTAGAGGTGTCTCAAGCAGAACAAGAGGCCACTAGCACAGATAAACCAATATCAAATCATCCGAAAAACATCTCTGAAAAAGGTTATATATGCGTATGTTTAAATGCAAGGAGCATAGTAAATAAGAAAAACGAATTAAACATTATGGTAGAAGATATTGACCCTCACATAATTGGTATAACTGAATCATGGGCCAACATAGATATTACAGATGCTGAATTAGTAGATCATCTTCTATTCTAACAAGATTTGCCATCCAAGCCAAAGGCCCAGATGGCAAGTGGACAAGGAAGCCATTGGCTTATTGAGAGTCCAACAATGTTCATTTACGTGTAACCCGCCCTCCTGAGATATATGGCAACCTTGTTTTTAAACATATTCACGCTGCTAGCAGTTATACAATACATAGACAGTTTGTTTCATTCATTTATTGTCCTCTGTTAAAACGAGTACTTCCTGATATCCAATCTACACTGATCCTTTACTAATTTTACCTCGTGTCCTCTAGTTCTGCTACCCTTCTTGAGTGAGAAAAACATGTTTCTATCAATATTTTCATACCCATTCAGTATCTTAAAAACTTCGATCTGATCTCCTCTTAACCTCCTTGTCTCTAGAGTTGTTAAACCACATTCTTTCAGGCATTCTTCATAACTAAGGTCTCTCGGTTCTGGAATAATTTTAGTTGCCCTCTGTATGCGTTCAAGCATATCTATATCCTTCTTACGATATTGTCTCCATGCTTGTATACAGTAGGACAGCAATATGGCCGTGGTGACTTGACGTGTGTGTGATTGGGAGAGATAGTATGTCATAAGCGCAATATATATAGTTACCAGTACCTTGAAAACATATGTAAGTGGCATCAATACCATACTGAAGAGGATGAGACAACAACTCTAAGTATAGACGAACACGTTGGTGTGAAAACAGTTCTCGTAAGAAATTGTGAGCAATATTATTGATAGTCCTGAGCCTTTACCCACCTGCACCTCTACAACCAGTGAAGCGTGGTGCCCATCCTCACAGGCGACTATACAAACAACAAGCTGGCCCGTGCCCAACCAGTGTCTGACCGGTGACTACTGAAGCGTTGTGCCAGACACCACACAGACGACAACAGGTATAACAATACGAACAGTGACAAGCCAGACTTCAAACTAATTGAAGCATGCCTAAGCACCGCAAAAGTAGCAGTCGCAGCGAAGTGATTGATGATAGCGATCAGCCTCCAACCTGTGTGTTCTGGGGGTCCTCCAGGATCTAGAAATTATGGACAAAATTAAACTGGCGCTGTTCCCAATGGAACTAGCTGTGGAATTGAAAGACCTTCAAGTGACACTCAAATCGCTACAGGAAAAGCTTATAGCAAAATATGCCCGCATTGAATCACTAGAAGAACAAATTGCACACCTTGATTGCGAGCTCGACAAATGTGAGCAATATTCAAGGGGAGCAAACATCAGAATACAAGGCATCTCTGAAACTGTCCAGGGGGAGGACACTGATACAAAAGTGCTAGACGTCTTCAATGAAAAAATGGGCTTGATTATCCCAGTTAAACACAACCAAATCGAACGAAGCCATTGATTGGGCCCCAAAAGAGACAAACAGGGCCGACCCGTCACACGAACCATGATCGTTCGCTATAGGAGCGAGAAAGTAAGGGATGCCATCTACAGAGCCAGATTCAAGCTAAAGCAGAATAATGTGGGGAACAATGTTCTGCATCAATTGTCGTAGTTTAGAGGCCCATTGGGATTCTTTCCAAGAATTACTTTTTAATATGTCGTCAAATGACCTCATACTAAATTTCATTGGCATAACAGAAGTTTTTAAAATTCAAGATGTCTTACATTATAAAATAAATGGGTATCATAATTTACTATTCAATAAATGAAGGCTTAACAGCGATCTGAACTTCATTGGCACAGGAAACCAGAAAATTTAAGAAATTAAACAAAATAAATGACTGTTGGACAGCCAACAGCAAGGTCCTTGTAAAGGAACGTGACAATAAGATCAGTTTGATCTCATCTGCGAAAGATCTTAAAAAGTACTAAACAGTACTGATCAGTGCCTGCTGCAAATCATTAATGTGAGTATTCTTACCTAAAAAAGTATTCTTTAATTTATATATATATTTTTTTCTGTATATGTTTTTGTCCCCTAAACTAAGCCTACTGTTTACTTTGTTTATTCTACTACACAAAGTATGACTTATTAATGCGAGTATTATTTTTGAACAATAAGAGTATTGCGCATTATTATTAGTTGATTTTTATGTATTCTTTAGTATAATAAACAAAAGATTAGTATGTTGGTTTATTCCAACAAACAACTTATTAATTAGTAATGTGAATATTATTGATTGTGTGGGCTTCTTAAAAAATATATATGAAATAATAAATAAATAAAAACAATGTAGTATTTATTATTTTTTGGGGGATTCTGAATATTTTGTATTAAGCCTACTTTTTATTTTGTCTATTTTACTACACAAAGTATGAGTTATTAATGTGAGTATTATTTTTTAACAGTAAGAGTATTGTGCATTATTACTAGTTGATTTATTTATTTATTACAAGAGATTATTATGTGGGTTTCTTCCAACAAACAACTGATTAATTACTAATGTGAATATTATTGATTAGTGTGAGTATTTTGTGTTACTACTGCGAGTACTGTTGGTCAGTGAGAGTATTGTGCATGACATTTTCGATTATATTTTTCATTCTTTGTTATATTACCCAATAAGAGTATTATGTGGGTTTCTCTCTCTAAAAAAACAAGTTACTCTGCTATATCTCTCGCAATTACCTGTGCATCAGCTACATGATTGTGCTATATGCAATATGTGTTTACATCATACGACTGTTTACTTGATTTATCTTGTTTGTTACCTCTTCTCCAAAAGAGTCACTTTGATGCAAACCATTGATTTTTTATTGTTCTTGTTAATCCTAAATATCAAACTATTAATCATTACTTGTGAATATTCATCTGTTCAAATGGTATGTTTACATTGTATGTTACGTTATACTTTCACATTGTAATAATATTCATGTAACCGTTTTTTAATGTTTAGTCAGTTTTGATCTGTCAATGAACTGGGAAAGTTTGATTACTGTGATGTACCTTAAAATATCTGTAAATGGCTGACACTATCAATATTAGCTGGATCCAAGCAATCAAAAATTATGACCTCAAATAAATCTACAATGAAGCTAAATACTATGAAGATGAAACATATTCTGATTCTCCCTTTTCACTTAATACAAATGATTGCAAATAGTTTTCTTCAGTTTAGTTCTCTAAAACATTTAAACCTGGAAATATATCTCTGTCAATGTTCTGCATCAATTGTCGTAGTTTAGAGGCCCATTGGGATTCTTTCCAAGAATTACTTTTTAATATGTCATCAAATGGCCTCATACTAGATTTCATTGGCATAACAGAAGTTTTTAAAATTCAAGATGTCCTACGTTATAAAATAAATGGGTATCACAATTTACTATTCAATACAAGACCAGATATAGATGATGGGCTTGGTGGAGTTGGGCTATATATCAGTGAAACATTTACCTATTCCATGCGTGTAGATTTGTCAATATTTATCCCTCATGTATTTGAGTCTATATTTTTGAAGTTCAAACTAATAAATGTAAACCTATAATTGTGGGCATAATCTATCGTCCCAACTCTCATCCACGTGCAGATCTTGATCTATTTATGAGTACAATATTAGATATCCAAGACAAAATCTCAAATGAAAATAAAATAGCTTACTTGATGGGAGATTATAACAAACTTACTAAACTTTGTTACTCATAAAAAACCAATGATTTCATAGACAGTGTAATAGCACAAGGATTCATTCCACATATGACCAAACCAACAAGGATAACATCCATTTCAGCAACTATTATAGACCACATATATTCAAATCATATCCACTCTAACTATGAATCTGGGATTATTGTCGCAGACATAGCTGACCATTTTGGAATATATCATTTAACATATGGTACACAAAAAATAGCATACAAAAAATACGTCAGTTAAACATATCCAACATTTTAAACTTTAGGAATCTATTGGTTAGGGCTGATTACTCATCTGTTATCTACTACTGATGCAAATGAAACATATGACAACTTTATGTTAATATATAAATCACTTTATGAAATATCTTGCTCAACTAAAACTATCAGAGTAAATACAAAATATATTAAAAGAGAGCCCTGGGTAACATCTGGCATACTTACTTCATCAATAAACAAAGAAAAGTTACTCCGAAAAAAGATAAATAAGCCAAACCCAGAGATAGAGAAGGCTTACAGGGTATATTGTAGACTCTTTAATAAGATCAAAAGAGCAGCAAAAACTAAGCATTATACTGAAATATTAGATTCAGATTTCATTCGAAACATTCTACTAAACACCCAATATTGCATTTACTTAAAGACATTGCAGACGCAAATGACAAAATTACCAAAGATATTACATTACATTGGCTGTGTTTCTTGACTTATCAAAGGCGTTTGATACAATTAATCATGACATTTTGCTATACAAGTTAAATCATTATGGAATCAGAGGAATAAGTAATAGATGCTTTGCCAGTTACCTCCTTAATCGTAAACAATATATTGAGATAAATAAATGCAAATCATCATTAAAAAATATAACAAATGGAATACCTCAAGGATCCATATTAGGATCTGTGCTTTTTCTAATCCATATTAATGACATAGTAAATTCTACTTCTCTAAACTTATTATCCTTTGCTGATGATGCCACCGTTTACTAATCAGGTTCCGATATTGATAATTTAACTAAAAATGTAAATCAAGAGTTAAAACAAATATACGATTGGTTAACTAACAAATTATGTCGGAATGTCAAAACGAAAATTTTTTGTGTTTTGGCCCTGTAAACACTAACTGCAATGCAAATAATAGCATTAATATAAACAGTGAAATTATTAACCAGGTTGGCAAGTACAAAAAGAAGAGTCTGTGAAATTCCTAGGACTATACAGCTGTACATAGATAAGCATTTAACATGGAAAGAACATAGAAATATAATCATCTTCAAAATAGCTAGAGCCATTTTTGCAATTAATAGAGTGAAACATTTTATACCACATAAAGCATTAAAATCATTATACTATACTTTAATTCACAGTCTCTTAACATATGTTATACACGCTTGGGGCAATGGAAACACAAGGAAGTTAGAAATTTTACAAAAACGCGCTCTAAGAATAATTAACATTAAAGGATACAGGAGTCATACTGATCCTATATTTAAGTCTGAAAAAATATTGAAAGTCTCAGATGTATATAACCTACAGGTCTCACTAATTACAGTATGTATGTATGTAACCTACAGGTCTCACTAATTACTGTATGTATGTATATAACCTACAGGTCTCACTAATTACAGCATGTATGTATGACTTTCACCATGATTTATTACCCAAATCATTAAAAAAATTGGCTATCAAAAAGAATTTGGATACAAGTATTAGAATAACTTGACAATACAACCTTCTTGTAAAAGAGAGACAGTAGTATAAGTTGCCTAAACATAATTTTACAAGAATTTGGAACAATATAAATGATAAAATGAGAAATGTTGAACACAGATCAAAGCTTAAACACATATTGTGTGATCAATACTTAGATACATATCTTCGACGAGTGGAATGTTTAAACCCTAGGTGCTCGGAATGTAATTAAATTTATAATTTATGCAAAAATAAGCCATTTTCCTTATTTCAGTCCTTTTACTGCTTTAGGTTTTTTCTCTTCAAATTCTTTTTTATTAAGCCACAGTCAAATGATGTTTGGATCCATGCATGTCCATGCATTTCTACTCATTTACATATATTTCGATGGTACAAACTTCTGTTCGTTGTCGCATGTCATCAGCAGCAGTGATAGACGACATGTACCGGTAATTAATATTCTGGTTAAATACCTAATGTAATCTAATTAGTGTCTAACACTGGTTCTTATATTCGTATTTACTGTACATATGTCACTATGGTAAAATATAATCTTTGGCCCAGTGATTATCTAGAATTCTAGATGGCTGCTGAAATAGTACAGTGATGGGCTGGTGTACAGTGATGGGCTGGTGTACAGTGATGGGCTGGTGTACAGTGATGGGTTGGTGTACAGTGATGGGGGGTGTACAGTGATGGGCTGGTGATGTTTTTTTATGTTTTTGGTTGTGATGTAATAACACAGTAATGATAATTAGTTTAAATGGTGTCATTGGAAGACGGCTCTAAGCCAAGTGACAGCCATACAACGTAACTTATCGAAAGTATTCAGATATATTGTAATTGTCTTTTTATATACAGTGTATGTTATGTTGTAAAAATAAAATTACTTACTTACAGTATTCTAAATGAGGTCTAACTATTGCTTTATACAGAGGTATAATTACCTTTTTTCCTTGTATGTTATGTTTCTTCTAATCAAGCCAAGAAATTTATTACCCTTTGAAGCTGCAATACTACCCTGCTCTGAAACTTTCATATCAGTGCTTATTGTAATTCCTAAGTCCTTTTCTTTTACAGAAGTACCCAGCAGTATCTCCCATTTTGCAATTTACATCCAAGTTCCCATGTCCTGTATGTAGGCATTTTCAGCCTTTGACAAAGTCAACCATAGTAAACTATTCACCAAACTAATTGACCGGGGCTGTCCTTCTTTTATTGTGCGCATTCTTTATTACAGAACTCAGAAATTCACTGTCAGATGGTGTTGCAGCTTCTCAGAATTGTTTACCGTTTCAAACGGTGTTAAGCAGGGTGGAAAAGCAGGGTGGAATCCTTTCTCCACATCTTTTTAACGTTGACATGGATGACTTAAGTGTAAATTTTAATAAACTACAAATTGGTTGTCTTTATGCAGGAACCATAATGAATGATATGATGTATGCCGATGACCTTTGTGTTTTTTCACCTAATGTTTCTGGGTTGAGAAAACTCACCGATTGTTGTGCTGAGTACGACAATATGTTTGATGTAACATACAATGGCAACAAATCTTTCTGTATGGTTATTGATAACAAACCTGGGGACAAATATTCACCCTGTTGTTATCAGTAACCAAACACTACCTCACACTGAGAAATGTAAATACCTTGGCCATATTATAAACAATAACATATTATAAATAATGATCATGATATTGCCAGGCAGAAAAGATATATCTATGCGCAGGCAAATGTTTTAGCCAGAAAATTTTACTTGTGCAACAGTACTGTTAAAACAACTTTATTTAATTCATACTGTGGTTCAATGTATACCTCAAGTCTTTGGTGTAATAAAAAAAAACAGAGTCTGAAAGGTATTACTGTTGCTTATAACAACAGTTTTTTTAATTTTACACAACTTGTCACCCTACTGTAGTGCATGTCATATGTTAATTATGTTAAATCCTTTAACGAATGCATTCGCTCATTAATTTTTAGACTTTTGTGTTGGTTAGAAAAGTCCAATAATATACTTTTTGTGAATTATTTTCACACTTTTATTTATTAGCGAAGTCCAATGATTAAACATTGGATTGATCAATTGTATGCTTTTAATTCATGATGTGTGTACTTCAAGCCACATCCAGCTCCTCAGGGCCAGGTCAGTCACTCTCACTTCCAGTGTGATTTCTTTACACACAATCAAATCAGCTACAATTACTTTTCATATTGTTACTAAAGTTACAATTTCACTTCTAAAATTTTCAAATCAATTACAACTACACCATTTAAATTACATTGTTACAAATGCAATTACAGATGCATATGTTGGACAGTTTATTCAGTATTTTTTATTTATGGTTTTTGTGTTGCTGAATTCGTATATATTGTTTGGTAACAAGAGAATCTGTCTTGCAACTAACCAATTGTTCCCATGGAGACAAGTGAGTAGACGTTGAGATTAATATACTGTAACAGATGCAAAAGCATTTGAATGTTGGGCATTTGAATGCACATTCAAATGTCTCCATAAAATTTGTAATGCTTTTGAATGCGTACCTTAAACATTTGCTGTTGTATTTGAATGCGACCCACAAACATTTGATTTGTCAAATGCACAATCAAATGTACAATCAAATGCCTGCATAATTCTTTGAATAATTATTACTGTTAGATTCACTTTCAGAAGTTCACAACATGCCATTGGAAAAAGTGCTCTGTAGTGAGCAGTGCCCTCAGCAGATTATGAAATCATTGTCTGACTGTGAATCCACTTTCACAACAATTCTGAGAAGCTGCAACACCATCTGACAGTGAATTTCTGAGTTCTGTAATAAAGAATGCGCACAATAAAAGAAGGACAGCCCCGGTCAATTAGTTTGGTGAATAGTTTACTATGGTTGACTTTGTCAAAGGCCGAAAATGCCTACATACAGGACATGGGAACTTGGATGTAAATTGCAAAATGGGAGATACTGCTGGGTACTTCTGTAAAAGAAAAGGACTTAGGAATTACAATAAGCACTGATATGAAAGTTTCAGAGCAGGGTAGTATTGCAGCTTCAAAGGGTAATAAATTTCTTGGCTTGATTAGAAGAAACATAACATACAAGGAAAAAAGGTAATTATACCTCTGTATAAAGCAATAGTTAGACCTCATTTAGAATACTGTAAGTAAGTAACTTTATTTTTACAACATAACATACACTGTATATAAAAAGACAATTACAATATATCTGAATACTTTCGATAAGTTACGTTGTATGGCTGTCACTTGGCTTAGAGCCGTCTTCCAATGACACCATTTAAACTAATTATCATTACTGTGTTATTACATCACAACCAAAAACATAAAAAAAACATCACCAGCCCATTACTGTACCCATCACTGTACACCAACCCATCACTGTACACCAGCCCATCACTGTACACCAGCCCATCACTGTACACCAGCCCATCACTGTACTATTTCAGCAGCCATCTAGAATTCTAGATAATCACTGGGCCAAAGATTATATTTTACCATAGTGACATATGTACAGTAAATACGAATATAAGAACCAGTGTTAGACACTAATTAGATTACATTAGGTATTTAACCAGAATATTAATTACCGGTACATGTCGTCTATCACTGCTGCTGATGACATGCGACAACGAACAGAAGTTTGTACCATCGAAATATATGTAAATGAGTAGAAATGCATGGACATGCATGGATCCAAACATCATTTGACTGTGGCTTAATAAAAAAGAATTTGAAGAGAAAAAACCTAAAGCAGTAAAAGGACTGAAATAAGGAAAATGGCTTATTTTTGCATAAATTATAAATTTAATTACATTCCGAGCACCTAGGGTTTAAACATTCCACTCGTCGAAGATATGTATCTAAGTATTGATCACACAATATGTGTTTAAGCTTTGATCTGTGTTCAACATTTCTCATTTTATCATTTATATTGTTCCAAATTCTTGTAAAATTATGTTTAGGCAACTTATACTACTGTCTCTCTTTTACAAGAAGGTTGTATTGTCAAGTTATTCTAATACTTGTATCCAAATTCTTTTTGATAGCCAATTTTTTTAATGATTTGGGTAATAAATCATGGTGAAAGTCATACATACATGCTGTAATTAGTGAGACCTGTAGGTTATATACATACATACAGTAATTAGTGAGACCTGTAGGTTACATACATACATACTGTAATTAGTGAGACCTGTAGGTTATATACATCTGAGACTTTCAATATTTTTTCAGACTTAAATATAGGATCAGTATGACTCCTGTATCCTTTAATGTTAATTATTCTTAGAGCGCGTTTTTGTAAAATTTCTAACTTCCTTGTGTTTCCATTGCCCCAAGCGTGTATAACATATGTTAAGAGACTGTGAATTAAAGTATAGTATAATGATTTTAATGCTTTATGTGGTATAAAATGTTTCACTCTATTAATTGCAAAAATGGCTCTAGCTATTTTGAAGATGATTATATTTCTATGTTCTTTCCATGTTAAATGCTTATCTATGTACAGCTGTATAGTCCTAGGAATTTCACAGACTCTTCTTTTTGTACTTGCCAACCTGGTTAATAATTTCACTGTTTATATTAATGCTATTATTTGCATTGCAGTTAGTGTTTACAGGGCCAAAACACAAAAAATTTTCGTTTTGACATTCCGACATAATTTGTTAGTTAACCAATCGTATATTTGTTTTAACTCTTGATTTACATTTTTAGTTAAATTATCAATATCGGAACCTGATTAGTAAACGGTGGCATCATCAGCAAAGGATAATAAGTTTAGAGAAGTAGAATTTACTATGTCATTAATATGGATTAGAAAAAGCACAGATCCTAATATGGATCCTTGAGGTATTCCATTTGTTATATTTTTTAATGATGATTTGCATTTATTTATCTCAATATATTGTTTACGATTAAGGAGGTAACTGGCAAAGCATCTATTACTTATTCCTCTGATTCCATAATGATTTAACTTGTATAGCAAAATGTCATGATTAATTGTATCAAACGCCTTTGATAAGTCAAGAAACACAGCCAATGTAATGTAATATCTTTGGTAATTTTGTCATTTGCGTCTGCAATGTCTTTAAGTAAATGCAATATTGGGTGTTTAGTAGAATGTTTCGAATGAAATCTGAATCTAATATTTCAGTATAATGCTTAGTTTTTGCTGCTCTTTTGATCTTATTAAAGAGTCTACAATATACCCTGTAAGCCTTCTCTATCTCTGGGTTTGGCTTATTTATCTTTTTTCGGAGTAACTTTTCTTTGTTTATTGATGAAGTAAGTATGCCAGATGTTACCCAGGGCTCTCTTTTAATATATTTTGTATTTACTCTGATAGTTTTAGTTGAGCAAGATATTTCATAAAGTGATTTATATATTAACATAAAGTTGTCATATGTTTCATTTGCATCAGTAGTAGATAACAGATGAGTAATCAGCCCTAACCAATAGATTCCTAAAGTTTAAAATGTTGGATATGTTTAACTGACGTATTTTTTGTATGCTATTTTTTGTGTACCATATGTTAAATGATATATTCCAAAATGGTCAGCTATGTCTGCGACAATAATCCCAGATTCATAGTTAGAGTGGATATGATTTGAATATATGTGGTCTATAATAGTTGCTGAAATGGATGTTATCCTTGTTGGTTTGGTCATATGTGGAATGAATCCTTGTGCTATTACACTGTCTATGAAATCATTGGTTTTTTATGAGTAACAAAGTTTAGTAAGTTTGTTATAATCTCCCATCAAGTAAGCTATTTTATTTTCATTTGAGATTTTGTCTTGGATATCTAATATTGTACTCATAAATAGATCAAGATCTGCACGTGGATGAGAGTTGGGACGATAGATTATGCCCACAATTATAGGTTTACATTTATTAGTTTGAACTTCAAAAATATAGACTCAAATACATGAGGGATAAATATTGACAAATCTACACGCATGGAATAGGTAAATGTTTCACTGATATATAGCCCAACTCCACCAAGCCCATCATCTATATCTGGTCTTGTATTGAATAGTAAATTGTGATACCCATTTATTTTATAACGTAGGACATCTTGAATTTTAAAAACTTCTGTTATGCCAATGAAATCTAGTATGAGGCCATTTGATGACATATTAAAAAGTAATTCTTGGAAAGAATCCCAATGGGCCTCTAAACTACGACAATTGATGCAGAACATTGACAGAGATATATTTCCAGGTTTAAATGTTTTAGAGAACTAAACTGAAGAAAACTATTTGCAATCATTTGTATTAAGTGAAAAGGGAGAATCAGAATATGTTTCATCTTCATAGTATTTAGCTTCATTGTAGATTTATTTGAGGTCATAATTTTTGATTGCTTGGATCCAGCTAATATTGATAGTGTCAGCCATTTACAGATATTTTAAGGTACATCACAGTAATCAAACTTTCCCAGTTCATTGACAGATCAAAACTGACTAAACATTAAAAAACGGTTACATGAATATTATTACAATGTGAAAGTATAACGTAACATACAATGTAAACATACCATTTGAACAGATGAATATTCACAAGTAATGATTAATAGTTTGATATTTAGGATTAACAAGAACAATAAAAAATCAATGGTTTGCATCAAAGTGACTCTTTTGGAGAAGAGGTAACAAACAAGATAAATCAAGTAAACAGTCGTATGATGTAAACACATATTGCATATAGCACAATCATGTAGCTGATGCACAGGTAATTGCGAGAGATATAGCAGAGTAACTTGTTTTTTTAGAGAGAGAAACCCACATAATACTCTTATTGGGTAATATAACAAAGAATGAAAAATATAATCGAAAATGTCATGCACAATACTCTCACTGACCAACAGTACTCGCAGTAGTAACACAAAATACTCACACTAATCAATAATATTCACATTAGTAATTAATCAGTTGTTTGTTGGAAGAAACCCACATAATAATCTCTTGTAATAAATAAATAAATCAACTAGTAATAATGCACAATACTCTTACTGTTAAAAAATAATACTCACATTAATAACTCATACTTTGTGTAGTAAAATAGACAAAATAAAAAGTAGGCTTAATACAAAATATTCAGAATCCCCCAAAAAATAATAAATACTACATTGTTTTTATTTATTTATTATTTCATATATATTTTTTAAGAAGCCCACACAATCAATAATATTCACATTACTAATTAATAAGTTGTTTGTTGGAATAAACCAACATACTAATCTTTTGTTTATTATACTAAAGAATACATAAAAATCAACTAATAATAATGCGCAATACTCTTATTGTTCAAAAATAATACTCGCATTAATAAGTCATACTTTGTGTAGTAGAATAAACAAAGTAAACAGTAGGCTTAGTTTAGGGGACAAAAACATATACAGAAAAAAATATATATATAAATTAAAGAATACTTTTTTAGGTAAGAATACTCACATTAATGATTTGCAGCAGGCACTGATCAGTACTGTTTAGTACTTTTTAAGATCTTTCGCAGATGAGATCAAACTGATCTTATTGTCACGTTCCTTTACAAGGACCTTGCTGTTGGCTGTCCAACAGTCATTTATTTTGTTTAATTTCTTAAATTTTCTGGTTTCCTGTGCCAATGAAGTTCAGATCGCTGTTAAGCCTTCATTTATTGAATAGTAAATTATGATACCCATTTATTTTATAATGTAAGACATCTTGAATTTTAAAAACTTCTGTTATGCCAATGAAATTTAGTATGAGGTCATTTGACGACATATTAAAAAGTAATTCTTGGAAAGAATCCCAATGGGCCTCTAAACTACGACAATTGATGCAGAACATTGTTCCCCACATTATTCTGCTTTAGCTTGAATCTGGCTCTGTAGATGGCATCCCTTACTTTCTCGCTCCTATAGCGAACGATCATGGTTCGTGTGACGGGTCGGCCCTGTTTGTCTCTTTTGGGGCCCAATCAATGGCTTCGTTCGATTTGGTTGTGTTTAACTGGGATAATCAAGCCCATTTTTTCATTGAAGACGTCTAGCACTTTTGTATCAGTGTCCTCCCCCTGGACAGTTTCAGAGATGCCTTGTATTCTGATGTTTGCTCCCCTTGAATATTGCTCACATTTGTCGAGCTCGCAATCAAGGTGTGCAATTTGTTCTTCTAGTGATTCAATGCGGGCATATTTTGCTATAAGCTTTTCCTGTAGCGATTTGAGTGTCACTTGAAGGTCTTTCAATTCCACAGCTAGTTCCATTGGGAACAGCGCCAGTTTAATTTTGTCCATAATTTCTAGATCCTGGAGGACCCCCAGAACACACAGGTTGGAGGCTGATCGCTATCATCAATCACTTCGCTGCGACTGCTACTTTTGCGGTGCTTAGGCATGCTTCAATTAGTTTGAAGTCTGGCTTGTCACTGTTCGTATTGTTATACCTGTTGTCGTCTGTGTGGTGTCTGGCACAACGCTTCAGTAGTCACCGGTCAGACACTGGTTGGGCACGGGCCAGCTTGTTGTTTGTATAGTCGCCTGTGAGGATGGGCACCACGCTTCACTGGTTGTAGAGGTGCAGGTGGGTAAAGGCTCAGGACTATCAATAATATTGCTCACAATTTCTTACGAGAACTGTTTTCACACCAACGTGTTCGTCTATACTTAGAGTTGTTGTCTCATCCTCTTCAGTATGGTATTGATGCCACTTACATATGTTTTCAAGGTACTGGTAACTATATATATTGCGCTTATGACATACTATCTCTCCCAATCACACACACGTCAAGTCACCACGGCCATATTGCTGTCCTACTGTATACAAGCATGGAGACAATATCGTAAGAAGGATATAGATATGCTTGAACGCATACAGAGGGCAACTAAAATTATTCCAGAACCGAGAGACCTTAGTTATGAAGAATGCCTGAAAGAATGTGGTTTAACAACTCTAGAGACAAGGAGGTTAAGAGGAGATCAGATCGAAGTTTTTAAGATACTGAATGGGTATGAAAATATTGATAGAAACATGTTTTTCTCACTCAAGAAGGGTAGCAGAACTAGAGGACACGAGGTAAAATTAGTAAAGGATCAGTGTAGATTGGATATCAGGAAGTACTCGTTTTAACAGAGGACAATAAATGAATGAAACAAACTGTCTATGTATTGTATAACTGCTAGCAGCGTGAATATGTTTAAAAACAAGGTTGCCATATATCTCAGGAGGGCGGGTTACACGTAAATGAACATTGTTGGACTCTCAATAAGCCAATGGCTTCCTTGTCCACTTGCCATCTGGGCCTTTGGCTTGGATGGCAAATCTTGTTAGAATAGAAGATGATCTACTGTCAATGATGTTAAATAGGTTATAAATATATATGCTCTGTCTTAACACAACTGTTTGTAGCTACCATCGACTTCTATTTACTATACACCAGGAAACATTTGTTGATTTAAAACTTTTGTAAAAAGACAGTTTTTGTGGAGATTTAATTTTGTGTACTTGCTCTATTTTCGTTCCCATGGAACCTTCCCTTTTGCAGGTTGTAACTTGATGGCTGCCATGGTTCCACCTACCTGCACAGTTTTGCAGCAAGCACTCCATATATCATCTGAGCTCTGTTCATAGAAGTCTGTTGCTGGCTCCCATGTGTCCAGAGGATGGGTGGCTATAGTAACAATGTGACCAGACTGACTGACCAACATGGCACGCACACCACCAGTGCCCACATCTACACCGATGTAGTACGCCTTTCTGTCCTCCATTCTACTTCACACACAGTTGGATTCTCAGCTGGAAATTTGAATGTCATAACTACCAGTCATAGTGGAAAATGACTAAACTTTTACCTAAAACACAGCTGAAGTGACAGCTGTGGTGCTATGCACGCTACCTATACCAGGGGCTATGGGGGAGGGCAAGTGTTAATTGAGCCATTTTTCATTCTTTTTTTATATCTCGGTCACAATCATATTCATAAGCCAAAATTGTTTTACTTACATAAACTATGATTATTAGTAGCTCATATAATACCAAGATAATATACCTAGTATGTATAGATAATTTATATGTAGCTGATTCAAACAGGGTCAGTAAGCTGGCTCAACTAACACTTGGTGTGGGGTAGGCATGGGTGGATTAACTAGCCTTGGTTCGACAATTAAGCTTTTTTTAATTAATTTCTTATTAATGTGCGAAGTGATGTAAACAATCTTCTTCCCTGTGCACAGTTAAACCATTTGTAAGCGCACCGAAAATATAGTTTGGTCACATGCTTTGATAGTTTACACACCAGCAGATCATTACCAGTAATCAATCACAAAGTTTCGAAAAACATAAAAAAACATACTTTTAACTCACATGTACTGACTGCTCTGACAAACGGCACTTACTGTACATCAATCATCATGTTCTAATAACATGCTCAATCACTGGGTGGTACCATGTAACTGTTGCTGGTGTAGTTTCCTGAGAAACATGGGTGGCTCAACTAACCCAGACCCAGGCCAGGGCAGGGCAGTGCCAGTCACAGCCCAGTGGCTCAACTAACACTGCATTCCCTGCTGTACTGATCTAATAATGTTGAAATGTCAACTATTAGTATTCCTAATGAACCATGCATGGTCTCCCAGTACACAGAACGTGTAAACGTATATTAATTGTACAAACCACCTTTTTGTTTAGACAGCAGCAACGCCTACTGACACAGCGCCTGATACTTCACTAATAGTTACTTTCGTCCTATCACCTGACCACATAAATAAATAGAACACCCATTAGTTTACAAGGGGCATATACATAAATAGTACACCCTTTAGTAAAACAAGACCACTGAGCTCTTATCAGTTGACACATGATAAAGTGATGCCGGCCTGGACCAGTGACATTCATGCTGCTACAAGGCAAGAACCCACTGGAGACCCAGTGTTTATACTGTACAGCACCCAGTCTTCGTCATATATCTATAGATATACAGTACTAATAAGAGATTAATACTACATAGCTATATATACCTAATACCTTATTACATGCACAATCTATCCATGCACCTTGTATTGCACCAAATATCATAACATATTAACTATAACAGTAGCACCACTAAACATGATCAAAACTGAACTTTCTGAATGTATTAGCTAATGACTGCAAGTGGTCAAAATCTCATTAAGCCCTGTTGAACATCCTTCTCTAAGGTCCCACAAATATATTTTTCCCATCTTCCAACACATTCCCCAGCTGCTCCATCACAGCCATTTCCACCTGTAGATCATGATCTTTCTTGAATGTTATCTGGCCAACTTGCCCAAGGACATGCCTCATGCAAAGAAATGTGCTCTCTCATTTAAGCTGTCAATTGTTTTAGTAGGCAACCTTTCACATGGTTTGTCAAAGAAATGCATAGAATGCAATGAATGTTGCAATGTGTACAGAATGAGTTACATGATAGTGGTTCATACAACGATGAAAAGGCTAATGACTACCAAAAAGGGAGAGCCTCATTAAATGCAGATGACTTAATAAAAAACAAAAATCTTATTAATGAGCTGACATCTAGGAGAGTTTTAAAAAAGATTTACAAATTTCAATCTACGCTGGACTTGTGTTGTTATTTTGCATAAATGCATACATGCACGCACACATTATTTATCAAACTGAATCCTGCCCCTATAACATTTTATGTTGCACCCAATCAATGTGACTACTGCGAAACACTTAATGTATGCTACACCCAAGAAAAACAAACGTATCTGTAATATATTGATGTTTCAGAACATTTTCGAAACTGTTACATTCATTCACATATACACTAACACAGCACAAACATTTGCGACATAAATTACCTGATGAGATGTTAAATCCTGTCTTCTGTCAATTTGTACAGCTGTGAGCCACACAGGAAATTACCATATTCGTTGTCCCACAGCTGTCTGTAGCAAGCCTCTAAAATATTTGTCTTGGAGAGTTTAACACTAATGCATAATGCTCATTCCAGTATGAACAACCCAACTGCCTAGACTTATAACACAACTGCTGGGACAACCCTCATCCAAATTATTAATCAGCCTGGTGGCCATGCCCCATTAAGAACAAATGAGACATCTTTAAGTTAATTGGTTCCTGGTGTCATCATCACTGGCTACTAGCCCGATAAGTCTATACTTCTCTGGTAGCCACCTCATCTTCATTGCTTTTGTTTGCCTTATATTGTACATGATGATGGCAAGGAGGAAATAAATTAACTTACTCACTTACTTACATATGTTAGACAACTATTTGTAACATGCTATGTTCACACTATAAACAGTACTATCCTATGTGTCATGCAGTGGATGCAACTGTTTCTGCCGTGCAATGAAATGCCGGCCAGTGGTCCACGCCCGCTTCACTGCAGTGAGCTGGCTTATTGCTCTTGTTTATTGGGAGATGATTAATTATGTAACTTTATGATAGGGGGATGATTAATAATGATGCAACTCTAAGACTATGCACACTACAAATGAAGAATAAAAAACGATGGCGATGTGAGAATCTGTATTCTTCGACAGTTGTCTGAGACTGTCAGTCAGCAAACTGCAATTTCGCCAACATGCAAACACACACACATTCGTCAAAAACATATAAATATATCTGATCGTTTTCAAAACTCATTAAAATCCAAATGCAGTGTTTTGATACGAGTCATGAACAAAGTATGTACAAGGATCAAAACCCCTGCACTTCATATGATACCTTTCTGGAAATACTAAACACACAAATGAATGAATGCTTACCGTGGAAAAAATTTAAAATGAAAACCTGCAAAAGCGAATGGCTCACGAAAGGCATATTAATATCCTGTAGGCAAAAAAATCACCTGTTCAAAATATTTAATATATTAAAGGTTATCCCCTTATATAAAAGTGAAAACCCTGAACTATTCTCAAATTATAGACCTATTTCTATCCTTCCATGCCTCTAAAAAATACTGCAACGCCTAATGTACAATAGGCTTTACAATTTTTTAGCAGAACACAACATAATATCAAAAAAACAATACGGATTTAGGAAAAACTATTCTACGTATATGGCACTGATTGATTTGGTTGATAAAATATCAAGTGACATGGACCATAAAAAGTATAATATAGGTGTTTTTCTTGATCTCTCCAAGGCTTTCGATACAATAGATCATAACATTTTAATAAATAAACTTCAATGCTACGGTATAAGAGGTAATGCCTGCAACTGGTTTAAAAGCTATCTTAATAACAGAAGACAGTATGTATCGTATAACCAAGCAGACTCAAAATATATGACAATTACATGTGGAGTTCCACAAGGATCTATATTAGGCCCATTACTCTTTACTTTATATATAAATGATATTGAAAATGTATCAGATATCCTAAATCCTATACTGTTTGCAGATGACACAAGTCTCTTTCATGCTCATACATGCTTCAACACTCTCATCGAAGAGGTAAACATAGAAATACAAAAAATCTAAACATGGTTCCATACCAATAAACTTTCCCTAAACACCAAAAAGTCAAATATTATTATATTTACACCAAAAGGAAAAAAATACAATATCAACAGTGCCTTAATACAAGTAGATGGAAACAAAATAAAGCATGTCAAATTCACCAAATTCCTAGGGATATTTATAGATGAATACTTAAGTTGGACAACACATATTGACAACCTATCAAAACAAGTAGCACGGAATGTGGGAATGCTTAACAAATTAAAACATTTTCTCCCTATGTATATAATGAGAACTATTTATTGCTCATTGATCTTATCACATTTACAATATTACACTCTATTGTGGGAAAATTCATATTGTACAAACTTAAACAAACTAAGAATACTACAGAAGAAAGCTATTAGGATAATCACAAATTCTCATTACATCGCACACACTGATCCTCTATTCTCAAAGTTAAAACTATTAAAATTGGATGATCTATATAAACATCAACTAGGTATTTTTATGTATAAAGCAGCAAATAACAAACTCCCAGATTCTATGTCATCAATGCTTACGAGAATACAAAATATCCACAAACATAATCTAAGAAACCAAAATAGCTATTATATCCAAAACATAAGAACAAACAGCAGGAAATGTACAATAAACTATTCAGGACCAGTATTCTGGAATGCATTACCTAGTAAATTAAAACAGCTTGTGTCCATTAACCAATTTAAAAATAAACTGAAAGAATTGTTACTCTCTAAATATCAATGACTTTACAGTAAACACTGCAAATAAGAAACTTTGTATTTGTACAAAATGTACTCTATATCTACATTTATTTTAACATGGTGGAGAAGACCATGTGTTTCATGCTTATGTAATATTTAATGTAGTCAGGATCATGTATTACTTAATGTATCCATGCTCACATTTAATGAATACATGACAGTTGTGTAGTTAGTGTATTATTTGTTCATATAATTCAAAGTACAAATTGTATGTTGATATTTAAGCAACATTTTTGAGACTAAATTTGTATTTGTATAACATATACTTTACATCTACCATTATTTTAACATGGTAGAAAAAACCATGTATTGATGTTCGTGTAGTATTTAATGTATTCATGGTTCCTGCATTACTTAATGTGTTCGTATTCATGTGCAATAATTAGTTAGGTTATTAGTGTAGTATTTGTTCATAAAATTCTAATTACAATTTGTATGTACATATTTAAGCAATTTTTTATTTTTTTACATTATATTGTATTTCATTTACAATAATGTTGCTTAGTATATGTTTTTGGCTTAAGCCTAAGGAAACAAAATAATTATGTTGATTTATTTCTGGGTGGTCCTCGTCATAAGCCCCGCGGGGTTTCTAGAGGATCTCCTTGGTTGCTCCGCTATTTGTATAATCTCTGACTCATATCATATTGTATCTTAAAATGTATGTGTAGCCAAAATAAAGTTATTCATTCATTCATTCAGTAATATTCACAGGTTTGTTTATAGAAGCTATTGGCTGTGAAATAGTGCATTTTTTTAGAGTTTAACTGGCGGAGGGATTTATGGGAATTTTTCTGAGCATGAGTACTAGTGCCCAGCGCAGGCCGGGCTTTGGGTCCAAGCCTGGCCCGGCCCGCAGCCCATGGGCCGGGCCTCTACATAATTTTGCAGGCCGGGCCAGGCCTGGGCCTACATACTGCAGGCCCGTGCCGGGCCTGAAAACAATTTAAACACATTGGGCTTGGGCCGGGCCTGGGCCTAGTGTGAGCGGGCTGGGCCGGGCCTGGGCTGGGCCTGGACATAATAAAAATATTCATACAAAACACTGATTATTACTTTATTTTTTTTTATAAAAACTGATAATAAATTGTAATTCTGGTTAATGAATGCTTAAAATTATTTCTTTAGTATTATATAGTTGCAAATTGAGACATTGCATGGAATCTAATGGCCCCATAAGTTCACTTGGCTGGAAGTAGCCAGCCCCAAATGTTTACTTTAGAAATATTTGCAGAGGCAATCAAGCCATGATTAACCATCAACTTATCACCCTTTGACCCTACCAGTGGACATTCTGTTGTCTAGGTCTTCCCTCCAAACATTGCCCACCTGAATGACCTGCCCACTGCTAAGTGCCCACTAGGCCACTAGCCCACCACCCACTACCCAACCCAGTTGGTAATTGGTATTTCTCCCCAGTCCTAATTCATTCACACTTGTACTAATTCACACATGTCTGAACCTGTCTGTCTCAGGCTAGTGACTGCAGGCTGGAAATGCCACTGGGTGTCAGTGCCAGTGGGTGACATTTAATTGAAATATCATATTAAATTATGTTAACTTAGTTGAGCTAATTCAATTAACAATATAAATTGGGGTTATGGCTTGCATATGGGTTAAGTCAGGGTTAGATAAACAAATCTCCTACCCTAACCATAAGCCAATACATTAAAGCCAAATATAACAAATGTTATCATATTTAATAGTAATGACACTAAGAAGTTTTACTTTATTTTTCTTAAGGATATTCGTAAGTTTTGTATTTAATAAAACAATAAGTCTGTTTTACAGTTTATTTGTTTTTCGTCTTTGTTATAAGATTATAGGTTTATCTTCTCTAAACTGCAGGCTTACCCATCTTTGGCCCACAGGTATGGACCGGGCCTGGAACTTGCAGGCCGGGCCGGGCCTGGGCCAAACATTCCACATCTGTGTCGGGCCTGGCCCGGGCCTAAATTCTAGTTTGCGGGCCTGGGCTGGGCCAGGCTTGAAAAATTATTGTGGGCCTGGACTCTAACTGCTAATTGTGGGCCGGGCTTCGGATCAAATTCTAGGCCCGCGCAGGGCACTAATGAGTACACGGCTATTTTTTGTAAATATCGACGGGCATTGCACGTGGGGGCATTTTAAAAGAGCTGGAGGTATGTGATTTTTATAAAAGTTGGTGAGCATGTCAATGAGATGATGGCAGTTGCTGCACATTTTTTCAGAATTTTTTATGATCAGGTTTTCTTATAATCAGACAAAACGTTAACATGGCCTCTACTGTGGTCTGACTCATATATAGATAGATAAGTGGGCAGGGGTCTCATTATTTTAAAATAAAACCACACAGCTGCAACATGTGACACGTCAGATAATAGAGAGGGAATTTACTATAGTAAAATAAATAATTTATTACATAACATCTGTTGTATTACTATACATACATACAAGTTTAAAAACATTGTTCTAGAATTATAGCAGGTTGGATGACAAGGAATAAAACCAAGAGAAAGACGACCTAGAACAGGTTGGATGACGAGGAATAAAACCACGAATAAAGCCTAGAATGGGTCGGATGACGAGGAACAAAACCAAGAGTAAGACCTAGAACAGGTTTGATGATGAGGAATAAAACCAAGAATAAGACCTAGAATGGGTTTGATGACGAGGAATAAAACCAAGATAAAGACCTAGAACAGGTTGGATGACGAGGAATACAACCAAGAGAAAGACCTAGAACAGGTTGGATGACGAGGAATACAACCAAGAGTAAGACCTAGGGCAGGTTGGATGACGAGGAATACAACCAAGAGTAAGACCTAGGGCAGGTTGGATGACAAGGAATAAAACCAAGAGTAAGACATAGAACAGGTTGGATGATGAGGAATAAAACCAAGAGTAAGACCTACAACAGGCTGGATGACGAGGAATAAAACTAAGAGTGAGACATAGAACAGGTTGGATGACAAGGAATAAAACCAAGAGTAAGACCTACAACAGGTTGGATGACAAGGAATAAAATCGAGAGTAAGACCTAGAACAGGTAGATGACGAGGAATAAAACCAAGAGTAAGACCTACAACAGGTTGGATGAGGAGGTATAAAACCAAGACTAAGACCTAAAACAGGTTGGATGACAAGGAATAAAACCAAGAGTAAGACCTACAATAGGTTGGATGACAAGGAATAAAACCAAGAGTAATACCTAGAACAGGTTGGATGATGAGGAATAAAACCAAGAGTAAGACCTACAAGAGGTTGGATGACGAGGAATAAAACCAAGAGTAAGACCTACAACAGCAGTGTAGTGACTATGACACTAAGCTTGTTGTCATGGTTACCGCTGTTGCCATGGTTACCACTGTTGTCATGGTTACCATTGTTGTCATGGTTACCATTGTTATCATGGTTACGTTCATAACGGTAGGATAACAATGGAATTACAGAGTGCACCTACATTTTTATAAATGCCATTTATACATGTGTTTAATTGTTGAAGTGGAGTTTCAAATATGTAACTAATATCTGGTTTCAATGCACACTTCTGTGTTATACCGATCATGCTGGACTTATATCTAAGATTCGGAACTCCTTTGCATTACAGCTGTAATCTGCTTTTTATTCAGAGAGAAAGAGTTATTGGATACTTCACACCAACGCAATGACTTCACACCCCGTCCCTCAAACCATTGTTGCTCATTACATACACTTAGCCCCTGGCAGATCTGTTCATGCAAACACCATTTCAACATCCCTTGGAAGCATTCACCAGACTGCACAACAGTTGTTTGTTCTTATAACTACATCAATGTGATCCAATCACTGCTTATTGCCAGGTATTCATTTCTACAGCTGAGTGAACTAAGGTAACTGGGACTGAACAAAACAGCCTAAGCTTCAAACGGCAGTGGATTCAGAAACCTGGTTCTCTCAGTTGACAGTCTGATTATCTACCACTGTGCCCCAGCATCCCAGCAGAGACTATAACAGACTACCAGACAGTTGTACTGTCTCTGTGATGCCACCGAGTCCCAGCACAGACTGAGTCATAGACCACACCAGATAACCAGACAGTTGTACTGTCTCTGTGATGCCACTGAGTCCTAGCACAGACTGAGTCAGAGACCACACCAGACAGTTGTACTGTCTCTGTGATGCCACCGAGTCCTAGCACAGACTGAGTCAGAGACCACACCAGACAGTTGTGATGCCACCGAGTCCGAGCACAGACTGAGTCAGAGACCACACCAGATAACCAGACAGTTGTACTGTCTCTGTGATGCCACCGAGTCCCAGCACAGACTGAGTCAGAGACCACACCAGACAGTTGTACTGTCTCTGTGATGCCACCGAGTCCGAGCACAGACTGAGTCAGAGACCACACCAGATAACCAGACAGTTGTACTGTCTCTGTGATGCCACCGAGTCCCAGCACAGACTGAGTCAGAGACCACACCAGACAGTTGTACTGTCTCTGTGATGCCACCGAGTCCCAGCACAGACTGAGTCAGAGACCACACCAGACAGTTGTACTGTCTCTGTGATGCCACCGAGTCCCAGCACAGACTGAGTCAGAGACCACACCAGACAGTTGTACTGTCTCTGTGATGCCACAGAGTCCCAGCACAGACTGAGTCAGAGACCACACCAGATAACCAGACAGTTGTACTGTCTCTGTGATGCCACTGAGTCCCAGCACAGACTGAGTCAGAGACCACACCAGACAGTTGTACTGTCTCTGTGATGCCACCGAGTCCCAGCACAGACTGAGTCAGAGACCACACCAGACAGTTGTACTGTCTCTGTGATGCCACCGAGTCCCAGCACAGACTGAGTCAGAGACCACACCAGACAGTTGTACTGTCTCTGTGATGCCACCAAGTCCCAGCACAAACTGAGTCAGAGACCACACCAGACAGTTGTACTGTCTCTGTGATGCCACCGAGTCCCAGCACAGACTCTAGTCTCTCAGCAGTCCTGAAACCGGTCAAGTCGCAGTGGGCTCTAGTGTCTCAGTAGTCCTGAAACCGGTTGAGACGCGGTAGGCTTTAGTCTCTCAGTAGCCTTCAAACCAGTCGAGAATTGGTGGGCTCTAGTCTCTCAGTAGCCTTCAAGCCAGTCAGACTGGCCAACCACACATCAGTGTATGAACACTGCCTCTGTGAAATGGAAACTGGCAGTGTTTTTAAAGATTCAAAGTCTGATAAATTTTATCATAAGTAACGTTATAGTATAAACTTGGTATATTCTAACATCTTCTCTGACCCCAAATGTGTTTAATGAACCACAATTTTTAAATATAATTTGGCCATTATCTGTTTTCCAAAATTAACTTAGATGTATAGCAGGGACAGCCTAACAAACAGACTGTGTCCCTCAATGTATGATGTGTCCACCATCACCAACTGTATATATTTTATGAATCAAACAATCAGACTGTGTCCCTCAATGTATGCTGTGTACACCATTACCAACTGTATATATTTTAAGAATCAAACAAACAAACTGTGTCCCTCAATGTATGCTGTGTACACAATTACCAACTGTATATATTTCATGAATCAAACAATCAGACTGTGTCCCTCAATGTATGCTGTGTACACCATCACCAACTGTATATATTTTATGATACAAACAATCAGACTGTGTCCCTCAATGAATGCTGTGTACACCATCACCAACTGTATATATTTTATGAATCAAACAATCAGACTGTGTCCCTCAATGTATGCTGTGTCCACCATCACCAACTGTATATATTTTATGAATCAAACAAACAGACTGTGTTCCTCAATGTATGCTGTGTCCACCATCACCAACTGTATATATTTTATGAATCAAACAAACAGACTGTGTCCCTCAATGTATGCTGTGTCCACCATCACCAACTGTATATATTTTATGAATCAAACAATCAGACTATGTCCCTCAATGTATGCTGTGTCCACCATCACCAACTGTATATATTTTATGAATCAAACAATCAGACTGTGTCCCTCAATGTATGTTGTGTACACCATCACCAACTGTATACATTTTATGATACAAACAATCAGACTGTGTCCCTCAATGTATGCTGTGTGCACCATTACCAACTGTATATATTTTATGAATCAAACAAACAAACTGTGTCCCTCAATGTATGCTGTGTACACCATTACCAACTGTATATATTTTAAGAATCAAACAAACAAACTGTGTCCCTCAATGTATGCTGTGTACACAATTACCAACTGTATATATTTTATGAATCAAACAAACAAACTGTGTCCCTCAATGCATGCTGTGTACACCATTACCAACTGTATATATTTTATGAATCAAACAAACAAACTGTGTCCCTCATTGTATGCTGTGTACACCATTACCAACTGTATATATTTTATGAATCAAACAAACAAACTGTGTCCCTCAATGTATGCTGTGTACACCATTACCAACTGTATATATTTTATGAATCAAGCAAACAAACTGTGTCCCTCAATGTATGCTGTGTACACCATTACAACTGTATATATTTTAAGAATCAAACAAACAAACTGTGTCCCTCAATGTATGATGTATACACCATTACCAACTGTATATATTTTATGAATCAAACAAACAAACTGTGTCCCTCAATGTATGCTGTGTACACCATTACAACTGTATATATTTTATGAATCAAACAAACAAACTGTGTCCCTCAATGTATGCTGTATACACCATCACCGACTGTATATATTTTATGAATCAAACAAACAAACTGTGTCCCTCAATGTATGCTGTGTACACCATTACAACTGTATATATTTTATGAATCAAACAATCAGACTGTGTCCCTCAATGTATGCTGTGTACACCATTACCAACTGTATATATTTTATGAATCAAACAAACAGACTGTGTCCCTCAATGTATGCTGTGTACACCATTACCAACTGTATATATTTTATGAATCAAACAAACAAACTGTGTCCCTCAATGTATGCTGTCTACACATCACCGACTGTATATATTTTATGATACAAACAATCAGACTGTGTCCCTCAATGTATACTGTATACACCATCACCGACTGTATATATTTTATGATACAAACAATCAGACTGTGTCCCTCAATTTATACTGTGTACACCATCACCGACTGTATATATTTTATGATACAAACAATCAGACTGTGTCCCTCAATGTATGCTGTGTACACCAACACCGACTGTATATATTTTATGAATCAAACAATCAGACTGTGTCCCTCAATGTATGCTGTGTACACCATCACCGACTATATATATTTTATGAATCAAACAATCAAACTGTGTCCCTCAATGTATACTGTGTACACCATCACCGACTGTATATATTTTATGACTCAAACAATCAGACTGTGTCCCTCAATGTATGCTGTGTACACCATCACCAACTGTATATATTTTATGATACAAACAATCAGACTGTGTCCCTCTATGTATGCTTTGTACACCATCACCAACTGTATATATTTTATGATGCAAACAATCAGACTCTGTCCCTCTATGTATGCTGTGTACACCATCACCGACTGTATATATTTTATGATACAAACAATCAGACTGTGTCCTTCTATGTATGCTGTGTACACCATCACCAACTGTATATATGTTATGATGCAAACAATCAGACTGTGTCCCTCAATGTATGCTGTGTACACCATCACCAACTGTATATATTTTATGATACAAACAATCAGACTGTGTCCCTCCATGTATTCTGTGTACACCATCACCAACTGTATATATTTTATAATACAAACAATCAGACTGTGTCCCTCAATGTATGCTGTGTACACCATCACCAACTGTATATATTTTATGATACAAACAATCAGACTGTGTCCCTCTATGTAATCTGTGTACACCACACGACTGTATATTGAAGGATAACCCTACAGTTGCTGCTCTATCTACTGACAGTGATGCGGACCCAGGGCAGTCTGCGAGTGGTTCTCAACACAAAAGTGTTTGCTGGCATGACGATTGACCGAGCCAGTCCGAAGAGTGTTCGTCTCACTGCACTGGATGAGGACGGACTCGTGAAAATATTCCTCATTGTGGTGGGTATCCCTGCAGATCTAAATCTGTGAGTGTATTGTGATGTCACGTGATATCTAGGATCTATCAAATACAACCCAAAAAAATCCTTATCTATTCTGACATCAGCATGGTGTGTTGTGTGCCTTTCTTAAAAACCCATCTGATAAATTATCAAGACATTAATAGATAATTTGACAGTTTTTATGTGGAAACAAAGAGGAATTGAGAAAGAACTTATGAACCTAGATCATTCTTTCAATTGCAATCCTTTTTTCTTGAAAATGTTGCAGGCGAGTCCAAATGATGCTGACCAGATTTTCAAGGCAATTGACTGGCGGGTTCAGCAACTACACATGAAGGAGCAGAAGAGCGAGTCTGAAGCAGGGAAACACACTGAGGTCTCCGCCAGCACATGTTGACTTGCTAACAGTGATTGGAACAGTTTTGGGTTGGTAGGATGAGAACCCTACTAAAAGCCAGCGGTGGGTTGTTTGATGATGACAGGAAAGGGAACTAGGTTTGTAGATTGAGCTGCCGTGAACAGTCTCGGATCCATGTTGTGTAGCATAGATGGACGAACATGTTCATGAATGAACGAACACGTACTGTTACTATGACTAATGTTGAAGGTTGTGCACAAATGCCGATGTAGAGCAGTGAAGGTCGCGCACCAGTGAGGAGGCTGCGTTGGTACACAGAGACCATGCACAGGTTTAGATATGCAAGCTGTTCTAGCAGTAACCGGACGCAGTAAATATTAGTGATACGAAAGTTTTGGTAATGCTGTTTCATAAAATGTTCAATATGGACTGTTTGAATAAACCAGACTTTGGAAACGGATAATTTAGTAAAGTAATAGTTTTTACATAATAAAGGACCTATTTCTTCAAAAGATTTCTTATAAAGAAATAAAAAATTGGTTATGTTGTACATTTATTTCTGGCACTAGTATCCTGGTTTGAATGGTTCATCTGTGAAAGTCGCTTTTGGGTCTCTAATTAACTGTTATACTTGTCCATAAGTTGATGTGCACATTTCTATATCTGGTTTCTACATAACTAAGGGACAATATGGAGGTATTCATCAGTGAAGACCAAGTTACAGTAAATATCTTTTGTAACAAACGTGTGCAAAATTTGTATTTCATATATGAAACTTGGGCATTGTTTTGAATAGGTCATGTAGAATATGTGTGAACTTGACATTATGACAGACCAACAAAACAACACCAGACTCCATGAAGATCAACAGGCAGGGTTGCCATTAAATCGGGCATTTGATGCGTTTTAAGTATTTGCATTTATAGTATTGCAACAAATTTATGGTTATAATCATACATTCGTAATCCTGTCGCCTTGAAGGATATCATTTCAGAAATACTGCTGGTTAGATTGTGGCCAGGGAGTCCCAATGAAGAACTCTCCAACCACAGAACCTACCAATAACAACATATGTAAAGATGGCATCTTTACATGTGTGTGTTGTTATTGCCATCTCATGTATTTATGTAAGTTACCCATAACAACATTATTGTAAAAACGTAAGAGCTTTCAGCAGATATCAGAATCTATTAATATTGTTTTGCAGTCTTATCCGACACAAGCCAAGAGTAAGGTTTGTTTGTCAAGAGTAAGGATATTTGTTCCATGTTGGTTCCAAGTTTTGTCACTGTTGTTGTCCCGAAGGAGGCTTAGCTTCAAGGTAACTGTCACAAGTACTGGACCATAACTAAACAAGTTAGTTGTCACTGACACCTGTGTATGCCAACACCTTGTCTACGTAAATGTGCATTTCACATGAGAATTTGTGTACAACTTCTGTATTCCTGAATGTGGTATTAAACACAACATGTTTCTAAATAAGTTTCTCGCTTGTATCATTGACACCTTTGGTGATGATCCATTTGAGCTGTGTTGTTACAATTAATACTGCACAATATCCTTGATTAGGTGGAGTGACATTTTTTTTTTTAAATTACTCAAAATGTGTTTCGTCCATATTCCAATAGCTTTGTATGTTTATTATCAATAAAATTCACTTTTACAACAATGACATACCACTAAATAAAAGAAATTATATTTTATGCAACGAGAAAGTACAACACTCTGGAATTACAAATGATGTGGTCATCTTGCTTGGATTGTTGTTTTCACTTGCATATTCTCCAAAAATTGTCAAACAATTTTTGTTGCAATATCTTGAGGGTACTGTATAGAAATGTGTCAATAAATGTTGCATTTAGAATATCATAACTACGAAAATTCAGAAGAAAAATATTCTTAATGTATTTTTTTAGAGTTCTAGAGTTTACTAAGCCAATGGTGAATGAAAGTATTATGCTAAAATATCCATTGCTTTTAAATGTTGTAATTTTTTTAAAAGGGCTATCATTCCTTCATATGGTGGCCATTTTGTTTGTTGACATGGAAACGGGCGCTGGCAGAAAATTTTCCATATGTTTTACTCAGTAAGACCCACTCAACTGGTGCAGAGTTTTACAACATAAGTCACTGTACCCTTCAAGTCAATAACCAGATCTATTATAGAAGCATTGTTTATTCATTCATTGACATCCAGCAGGAGAAATCACATTGACTTACATTTTTCAAAAATTTGCACCATAAAAATGAGTCTTCTGTTATTATTTAAAATTTAATACATAGTATCTAGCTGTAAATTGCCTCGACTGATCTGCTATGTCTGTGGATGACTAATACCTACACACGTACTGTTAAACTATTCATAGCACATCAGATGCTAGCATCGATTCATAATCTTCAACCTTTCATGATCTGGTCATATTCCTGTTGATGTTCCACCATTCTAAGGAAGACATTGTACTTCTTGCTGTGATAACTGAAACCAAAAATATACACTTAACTTTTGAAGAATATAATATTTAATTAACATTCAAAGTAACGGAACCTGCTATATTTTAATTAATAACTAAATGTATCCTAGGTTAGAAAAAATTAGGGCTCCAATGCATTTTTGTGTGTTTTATGTCCTGAATGTGAACTATCAGAACACTACTGCTAGTCCATGAACTTATTTCATCATAATAAAAAAAACTATTTTAAATATGAGCTATTTGCAGAGGTGGTATAATTTGACTCTTGGCTCCAGTTGTCACTGTATGCCGACACTGAGTTTTTATTGTTTTGTAGTTCGGCACTGTTACCTTAACAAGACTTATTTTCCATCAGTGGACAAATACTGGTCCAATTGGAAGCGGGTAAAATTCATTCTGATTGATTTATTCTTTGGAACTATGGAACTTATGTCAACAACATAATGGTGCTGTAGAACTATGTCAACAATATAATGGTGCTGTAGAACTATGTCAACAATATAATGGTGCTGTAGAACCATGTCAACAATATAATGGTACTGTAGAACTATGTCAACAATATAATGGTGCATTAGAACTATGTCAACAATATAATGGTGCTGTAGAACCATGTCAACAATATAATGGTGCTGTAGAACCGTGTCAACAATATAATGGTGCTGTAGAACCATGTCAACAATATAATGGTACTGTAGAACTATGTCAACAATATAATGGTGCTGTAGAACTATGTCAACAATATAATGGTGCTGTAGAACTATGTCAACAATATAATGGTGCTGTAGAACCATGTCAACAATATAATGGTGCTGTAGAACTATGTCAACAATATAATGGTCCTGTAGAACCATGTCAACAATATAATGGTGCTGTAGAACTATGTCAACAATATAATGGTGCTGTAGAACTATGTCAACAATATAATGGTCCTGTAGAACTATGTCAACAATATAATGGTGCTGTAGAACTATGTCAACACTATAATGGTCCTGTAGAACCATGTCAACAATATAATGGTGCTGTAGAACTATGTCAACAATATAATGGTGCTGTAGAACCATGTCAACAATATAATGGTGCTGTAGAACTATGTCAACACTATAATGGTGCTGTAGAACTATGTCAACAATATAATGGTGCTGTAGAACCATGTCAACAATATAATGGTCCTGTAGAACTATGTCAACAATATAATGGTGCTGTAGAACTATGTCAACAATATAATGGTGCTGTAGAACCATGTCAACAATATAATGGTCCTGTAGAACTATGTCAACAATATAATGGTCCTGTAGAACTATGTCAACAATATAATGGTCCTGTAGAACTATGTCAACAACAAAAAAAAATGCTGTAGAACTATGTCAACAATATAATGGTGCTGTAGAACTATGTCAACAATATAATGGTCCTGTAGAACCATGTCAACAATATAATGGTACTGTAGAACTATGTCAACAATATAATGGTCCTGTAGAACTATATCAACAATAAAATGGTGCATTAGAACTATGTCAACAATATAATGGTGCTGTAGAACTATGTCAACAATATAATGGTGCTGTAGAACTATATCAACAATAAAATGGTGCATTAGAACTATGTCAACAATATAATGGTGCTGTAGAACTATGTCAACAATATAATGGTCCTGTAGAACTATATCAACAATAAAATGGTGCATTAGAACTATGTCAACAATATAATGGTCCTGTAGAACTATATCAACAATAAAATGGTGCATTAGAACTATGTCAACAATATAATGGTGCTGTAGAACCATGTCAACAATATAATGGTGCTGTAGAACCATGTCAACAATATAATGGTGCTGTAGAACTATGTCAACAATATAATGGTGCTATAGAACTATGTCAACAATATAGTGGTGCTGTAGAACCATGTCAACAATATAATGGTGCTGTAGAACTATGTCAACAATATAATGGTCCTGTAAAACTATGTCAACAATATAATGGTGCTGTAGAACTATGTCAACAATATAATGGTGCTGTAGAACTATGTCAACAATATAATGGTGCTGTAGAACCATGTCAACAATATAATGGTGCTGTAGAACTATGTCAACAATATAATGGTGCTGTAGAACTATGTCAACAATATAATGGTGCTGTAGAACTATGTCAACAATATAATGGTGCTGTAGAACCATGTCAACAATATAATGGTGCTGTAGAACTATGTCAACAATATAGTGGTGCTGTAGAACCATGTCTACAATATAATGGTGCTGTAGAACTATGTCAACAATATAATGGTGCTGTAGAACCATGTCAACAATATAATGGTGCTGTAGAACTATGTCAACAATATAATGGTGCTGTAGAACCATGTCAACAATATAATGGTGCTGTAGAACTATGTCAACAATATAGTGGTGCTGTAGAACCATGTCAACAATATAATGGTGCTGTAGAACTATGTCAACAATATAATGGTGCTGTAGAACTATGTCAACAATATAATGGTCCTGTAGAACTATGTCAACAATAAAATGGTGCATTAGAACTATGTCAACAATATAATGGTGCTGTAGAACTATGTCAACAATATAATGGTACCGTAGAACTATGTCAACTATATAATGGTGCTTTAGAACTTTGTCAACAATATAATGGTGCTATAGAACTATGTCAACAATATAATGGTCCTGTAGAACTATGTCAACAATATAATGGTGCATTAGAACTATGTCAACAATATAATGGTGCTGTAGAACTATGTCAACAATATAATGGTCCTGTAGAAATATGTCAACAATATAATGATCCTGTAGAACCATGTCAACAATATAATGGTCCTGTAGAACTATGTCAACAACATAATGGTCCTGTAGAACTATGTCAACAACATAATGGTGCTGTAGAACCATGTCAACAATATAATGGTCCTGTAGAACTATGTCAACAACATAATGGTCCTGTAGAACTATGTCAACAATATAATGGTGCTGTAGAACCATGTCAACAATATAATGGTCCTGTAGAACTATGTCAACAATATAATGGTCCTGTAGAACCATGTCAACAATCTAATGGTCCTGTAGAACTGTCAACAACATAATGGTGCTGTAGAACTATGTCAACAATATAATGGTCCTGTAGAACTATGTCAACAATATAATGGTCCTGTAGAACCATGTCAACAATATAATGGTCCTGTAGAACTATGTCAACAATATAATGGTGCTGTAGAACCATGTCAACAATATAATGGTCCTGTAGAACTATGTCAACAATATAATGGTCCTGTAGAACCATGTCAACAATATAATGGTCCTGTAGAACTATGTCAACAACATAATGGTCCTGTAGAACTATGTCAACAACATAATGGTGCTGTAGAACCATGTCAACAATATAATGGTCCTGTAGAACTATGTCAACAACATAATGGTCCTGTAGAACTATGTCAACAACATAATGGTGCTGTAGAACAATGTCAACAATATAATGGTCCTGTAGAACTTTGTCAACAATATAATGGTGCTGTAGAACTATGTCAACAATATGATGGTGCTGTAGAACTATGTCAACAATATAACGGTCCTGTAGAACTTTGTCAACAATATGATGGTGCTGTAGAACCATGTCAACAATATAATGGTGCTGTAGAACTATGTCAACAATATAATGGTGCTGTAGAACTATGTCAACAATATAACGGTCCTGTAGAACTATGTCAACAATAAAATGGTGCATTAGAACTATGTCAACAATATAATGGTGCTGTAGAACTATGTCAACAATATAATGGTACTGTAGAACTATGTCAACTATATAATGGTGCTTTAGAACTTTGTCAACAATATAATGGTGCTATAGAACTATGTCAACAATATAATGGTCCTGTAGAACTATGTCAACAATATAATGGTGCATTAGAACTATGTCAACAATATAATGGTGCTGTAGAACTATGTCAACAATATAATGGTCCTGTAGAAATATGTCAACAATATAATGGTCCTGTAGAACCATGTCAACAATATAATGGTCCTGTAGAACTATGTCAACAACATAATGGTCCTGTAGAACTATGTCAACAATATAATGGTGCTGTAGAACCATGTCAACAATATAATGGTCCTGTAGAACTATGTCAACAACATAATGGTCCTGTAGAACTATGTCAACAATATAATGGTGCTGTAGAACCATGTCAACAATATAATGGTCCTGTAGAACTATGTCAACAATATAATGGTCCTGTAGAACCATGTCAACAATATAATGGTCCTGTAGAACTATGTCAACAACATAATGGTGCTGTAGAACTATGTCATATCATGTCATGAACTATGTCAACAAAGAACGGAGACACTTACTCGTGAAGGTCTTTCTGTGGTCGGACGACTTGGCCAGACCCAGTCATTGCCATCATTGCTTCCTGAACACATCCAGATAATAACAACATTCATTGCATCCTGAACACATCCAGATAATAACAACATTCATTGCCTCCTGAACACATCCAGATAATAACAACATTCTTTGCTTCCTGAACACATCCAGATAATAACAACATTCATTGCATCCTGAACACATCCAGATAATAACAACATTCATTGCCTCCTGAACACATCCAGATAATAACAACATTCATTGCATCCTGAACACATCCAGATAATAACAACATTCATTTCCTCCTGAACACATCCAGATAATAACAACATTCATTGCATCCTGAACACATCCAGATAATAACAACATTCATTTCCTCCTGAACACATCCAGATAATAACAACATTCATTGCCTCCTGAACACATCCAGATAATAACAACATTCTACTAGTTTGGTTTTTGTGTGAAGTTTTAGCGATACTAACTGGTAAAAAATGTACAAAACCTATGAAAATCTGCCAGTCACCAGTGGTCCTGCATCTTGTCTTAGCCAAGGATAACATTTACTTCATTTCCCGTGTTCATTATTTAGTGGATCATGATATTGTTGTGTGTTGTTACTTTAAGGCAGCTGGTGTTGAACAGTTGACAGAAGACTTTCTTTCTTAATAACATCAGCATGTGGTCAACACACTGGAATGTCAGCCCTAATATCTGGGTATTAAGGGAGCAATATTAATATTATCATATGCAGTCTGAGATTTTGTGATAAAAGTTAAATTTAGCTGCAGTATAACTGCTATGGTTCACCATAAATTTGTGCAAAGGTTTTCTTTCCTACCTGTAATATATTTGCCCATAAACTAAGTACATTGAAATAAGTGTGAAATACTCACCTGTATACTGTGGAAGCGTTTGGATGCACAGGCCCCAAGTATTGCAGCTCCAAGCAGAACCGATTCATTTGAATTTGGTATTACAATTGGGAGACCTACAGCATCAACCTTACCTTGATATGTGTGTTGTAAACAATCAACTTTCTTCTGTGGAGGACAAATTGCCACAAAACATGAGCATCAGACACACAAATAAAACATTAACAAAGCCAATATTTCTTAGATTTATTTAGGTAGATTTGTTCATTTCCATTACAATTACACTCAAATAAAAAATAAATTTTCTTTTAAGTTCTTGAACTAGAAAAAAAAGTGCAACTTTAGGTGTAGAATAGGCATTTAGTTTGTGTGTATGCCATAAATATGCCAGTAGACAGACCTGTAACATCAGCATGTGTCTGCATAAACATATTGTTCTTGCTGAGTCCTCCACAAGCAAACAGCACCTGAATGTTGTGTCCGGCTGTCTGCATCGTCTCAAGGATGTGGCGTGTCCCGTACTGGCCAACATACAGCAACAGTGAACAGAGTTCCTCAGATATAATTAAATTAATTCCATCAATGTATATGAATGTTGTACTATCATGAGAGTAACATGTACAATCCTACATCTTTTAAATGTGTGAACTGTTTTAAGTGTGTAAACAATAACAATTAACTAATATTATTTCAATGATGACTTGCATTATGTGCTTCAACTTACAAATAAAAATCACATATAAAATATTATGATTATAATCTGCAATTTTACCAACACATAATTTAATTGTTAACTGAATTAAAGTTAATTGTTAATTTAATTGAACAATTTGAGAGGTTAATATAATTTAGTTGACCTAAAAAAAGGTGTGAGGTTAATTTAATTGGAGAATTTCTGAGGTAATTGTAATTTAATTAGTTAACTTTTCAAGTTAATTGCTCCATGCCTGGTGAAAACACGGGAAGTAATTGTCTCAACAGATTCACATCAAGTGAAATAACTGACTACAGACATGTGGAATGTCTGAATCAATGGATTGACTACTGAGGCGCCATCTCAAAACAGTTGATACTAAACCAAAACAATGTCATATAACCTCAAAACCCCTGCCATAAGAAACTTTAAATTACATCCTATGTCCTTTCACCCTTCATGCTGTAACCATCACAAAAAGCTGCCTACATGTGCTTGAAGGTCGCTCCAATATGCTATGTCATTGGAAAATAAACGAAACAGCTACTAAGCCCCCCCCCCTATGCTAATGTCTGCATACTCAATTTGGCATCATTTAAAAATGACATTGGTGTTGATAATGAACAGAGGGAACTCACTGCTAATGCTTGGATGGTGGCCAGATACTTCTTTGCCAGGTCTTCAATGCCAGAGTTCAACGTCAGACCACACATCTACAATACAGGTCAACACATGCTCACCATGACTACTACCTTCTGACATGGACATATGAAGCTCTATCTACAAAATGTGTTAAATGCCAAAATCACAGACTGAGTTAAGAGTGGTGTTGTGCTGCCATCTAGTTGATAGTGGTGGAAGAAAACACAAAATCAGCCACTTAGTACAATCAAATAGCTCGGGTCCTAAGTGTGTTTATAAAACGGAGTCCTCTGTAATATGTTCACCAGACGGGAAGGAGGGAGATGGCAACAGATGTAGCTGTCATTCCAACTCACGCGAGTTGTCACATCGGCCACTTCTGATCCTCTCAGCTCCCAACAGTTACCTACCATACCTCTGAGGGTCAAGTGAGGCAGTGGTGACCGGTTGCCATGGAAGTCCGGCCATATATGTAAGTCAGTGGTCAGCTCAGTCACAGACTTGACCGCCTCTTTCTTCTGTAGGTCCATGAGGATCTCGTTGAGAACACAGTGAGGGTGGACACTCCTGGAATGGAAGAGGACACTCGTTTGTCAAGATAGGATGTGTCCATCATATATGCATTGATTAGATGACATGCTGCGACAGTTGTTCCTGCGTGTACCACATTTTCCATTGTATAAATGGAGAATATTTTCCACCATTATCGATTGCTGGATTGAAATGGTGAATATGCTTGGCCATGCAATATAATCAATAAACTAAATATAATTTAATTATTTATTATATATAATTCTAAATACCTGGTATGTGTTTTTTCATTAGTTTGTTTACATGTACTTAATTAACTAGTATGCTACCATTATACAATTGTCATGACCAGAGAAAGCATTTTATAAGTATTCTGCTTTCTCCATTTCTGCAATAAATTGTGATCGAATTTGTAATAAAATATAACATTATACGTGCTATAATATTCATGTGGAAATAACATTTATTGCATTATATTGTATACCATTAATGCCACGTAGCAGATTACAAAAAAGGCATGCAAGACATGAGCGTGAATGCCGGTTTTGGGATATGCCAAATACACAGAACAATGGCTGGGTTGCTTTGCTAAAGTAATTTTCTACACTGCCACTTCTCTGGAGTATTTGAGGTAGAGGAATTATCTAAATTGCTTGTTGTACTGCACCAATGTTTCTCTTCACCGTTCATCTGTCTTACTCTTATATATGCACTCTTTATTTGTGTCATCATTGGTAAAGCCTGGCTGTAGACAAATCCAGTAACCGAAACTGGTCTAGAGTGCATTGGGCAGAGCTAATTGTGACATTAAATGGATAATTCGGAACTATTTACTGTAGTTTCAGTTTTCCCTTCTGTGACATCACATCCCCCAATATGATGGCTCAGCAGTCACATGGCTCAGCAGTCACACTAAACAAGGACAAAGTTGATCCAAGAGCTTCACTGAGTTCAGACCAACTGTGTATAATGCGCAACACATTGGATTGAAGCATCAGTTGCAGACATAGTCAGTGTGGTATTGTAATACCATACCTTCTCAATGCATCTTCTTCTACCCATGAGTATGCAGGGTGGTTTATAACTATGTGTTCTATCTGAAACAAACAGTAAACGCTAGGGGATCTCCTTGTAGAAACATTCATGGAGTCATGCCCAAAACATTATATTGGTGGGCCCCTTCTTGATATCTATTGTAACTTGTTTCCACAAAAGTAACATAAACACTGATCGTTACCAAAAAAAATTATTTCAGACATCGTATGACAAACAAGAAAAGTCGCATATATTATATAGCATTACTCTCAAAAGAAAATCAACCATTTGTTTTAAAAATTATATTTACTTAATCAATTGTTTATACTGCTATGTTACCAAACTTCCTAACTAATTTTCAATAAATAGGATTATTTCATTAATGCAGATCACAACAAGTCACTTACTAGTTTGCCTGTAGCGCTCTGTCCACCTTCACTCAGCCAGAGTGTAGGAATCATAGCCGAGTAGTACGGTCCCCAGATCCCCGGCACAAACACAGGCTTATTACTCACCTACCAACAACACACACAATCTATCAGTGCATCTAATTCTTTTCAGTAAATTTGGAAACATGTTAAAAACTGAATCACTTTCTATCTTCATTCTGAGCCAGTGTAATTTTTGGATTAGTAGGTTGCATTAATGCTATTTTTGAGACTGTGTAGTAAGTGTATAAGTTTGGTGTTCTTGTGTACATATAGCAGAAACTGAACTATTCGATGTGTCTGGTATGACTCTGTCCCATAGGGATGAATCATTCCGATTCCGAATCATTCCCTATTTTTGCAGCATTAAAGTGAATCTATTAACCCATTAGGCCCCAGGATTTTATTAAAACATGCCAACATGTTCCCAGGATTTCTGACAAATTTCGAGCGATTTTACCTCCTTGTGTTAAAAAATCTGTAGAAAAAACTATTCAACATTGACAATTACAAGTTGTGTTTATTTTGAAGAGTAGTAATTTCTCCACATGCATGTATACATAGAAATAGGATATATTAATAAAATGTTGACATTTGATCACAATTTGCAAAGACAAAATAGTACATTTGTTAAAACTTTGAAAGTTGCAACTGACATTTGACAATGATCCCATGCTATAACCCTATGCAACTCAACGAAGAAAACGTAGCTATGTGTTAGCAAATTCTGATGGTTATTTATCAGGTTACACCATATTTTATCATGACAAATATAGAAATAAAAAATTTCAAGATAGCGTGAACAAAACTGATGAAAATCAAGATTTCCGAAAGGGCAACACATGCACGTAATGAGCTGTTGTTGTTGCAAAATGTATCCACTAGAGTGTGGCAAAATTTGGTAGCGTTTAGTTCAGTAGTTATTCGCCTGGATTTTTTTTAATAGAGGGTCCTGAGTGCGGCCGGCGGCGGCCGTTCCAGGACTGCACAGAGCAGCTGGCCGCGGCCGTTGTGGGGTCTAATGGGTTAAGTGAATAAGCTGCTTAATAGAATCAAATAGCTCTAACCCTGAGTGAATCTATTAAGTGAATGAGCTGCTTAATAGAATCAAATTGCTGTAACCCAAAGTGAATCTATTAAGTGAATGAGCTGCTTAATAGAATCAAATTGCTCTAACCCAAAGTGAATCTATTAAGCTGAAATGTGAAATTTTCGTAGCATGCTAAAATTAATACATGTTTGGGATAACATTATATTTTCATGCTGTGTGTGAACATACTCTCCCTCCAGTCTCCCAATGGTTGCAGTGCCTATGACAATGACATCAACGTGACACAGGAGGCTGGGGAGCCAAAGCATGACAGTGACAAAGAGAGCGGTGACACAAAGCTGTGTTTGCAGAGTACATTTGTACAAAAGAACTGATTTACACAGTGTCATGTGTAAGGAAGGCTAAGGCAGGTGTGGGGAGAACAGTAGATGAATTGATGTAAATAAAATGTCAGATGTTCCATTCTATATTTATTTAGAATATTAATTTCCTAAGTTTCAAATCTAAAAATGACAACATATATTCAGCTGACAACAAAATACTGCCATTTTGAATATTCAGAAATATGTCTGGAACCATCATTCAACAGAAGTACACAATCTGGGGCTTGTAGGAACTTACAGCCAGATGACACGTGGAAGTGCCACAGATCAGAGCCAGTCTGGACGCAACAGGAACACAGCTCAACTCAGAGTCATCAGCTGGAATACTGCCAATGGAACCTGAAGATAATCGCACCCATAGACAATACACCTACAATATACTACCAATGGAACCTGAAGATAATCGCACCCATATACAATACACCCACAATATACTGCCAAAAGAACATGAAGATAATCACACCCATATACAATACACCCACAATATACTATCAATGGAACATGAATATAATCGCACCCATATACAATACACCCACAATATAATGCCAATGGAACCTGAAGATAATCGCACCCATATACAATACACCCACAACATACTACCAATGGAACCTGAAGATAATCGCACCCATATACAATACACCCACAATATACTACCAATGGAACATGAATATAATCGCACCCATATACAATACACCCACAATATAATGCCAATGGAACCTGAAGATAATCGCACCCATATACAATGCACCCACAACATACTACCAATGGAACCTGAAGATAATCGCACCCATATACAATACACCCACAATATACTGCCAATAGAACCTGAAGATAATCGCACCCATATACAATACACCCACAATATACTACCAATGGAACATGAATATAATCGCACCCATATACAATACACCCACAATATAATGCCAATGGAACCTGAAGATAATCGCACCCATATACAATACACCCACAACATACTACCAATGGAACCTGAAGATAATCGCACCCATATACAATACACCCACAATATACTGCCAATAGAACCTGAAGATAATCGCACCCATATACAATACACCTACAATATACTGCCAATAGAACCTGAAGATAATCACACCCGTATACAATACACCCACAATATACTGAACAATACATTAATCCGTTGACCCTACCATATGGTGGAACATACTGCAACAAATGTTACAAGTTGTTTGTGAGTGTTTTATTATTTTGTGTTATTCAATGACCACCATGTCACCTATTTAGAGTGACTTGTCACCTATTTAGAGTGACTTGTCATAAGCCACCCCTCTGAAGGAACCCTGCAGCTGCTCTAAAAAGAACTTATTTTTAAATTTGCATTGTTTTTTCATTCAGGTGTATTTACATAATTACATGGGATTATATTAACACAACAATGAACGAATGTTGTTACCTATACCACCAGCATGGGCGTCCAGCACAGATGTAGCCACAGGTGTCCCAACATTCAGCCCCAGTTCCCTGGCTGCATCCTCTGTCAGCCCATTCCCACACGGGTCCCCAGGGACTTGAACATCCTGCCCTGGGAGAAACACAACACAACATATTGTCTAAATGGGGCCAAATGTCTTATGAAAGTAAAACAATAAGTATGCAAGACACGGAGAGATTGTTTAACTTGAACCTACTATTTTCTGCACTTGGCTGTCAATCAAATCAACCACTTGGCTGTCAATCACATCAACCACTTGGCTGTCAATCACACCAACCACTTGGCTGTCAATCACATCAACCACTTTAGGGTTGTTAAAATACCAGGGAAGGAGCAGAAGTCATTTACTCCAATGGGAACTGCATTGTAATTAAATCTGGAGATCACCTGTCCCCATTGTAATCATATTTTTTACTGTCATGGCATCCATTCACTGAAATTGGCTTTTGGCTATACCTACCCACAGACATGATCATATGAAAACCTACAAGGTCATTTCATTATGATTCTACATTCCCCCTTGAAGTAATATTAGGTTGTAATAAACAGGTCTACTTCCAGGACAAGAGCTACAGGACACAGCCCACTGATGGAACAGTCACAGTTCTAAAGTTGCGAATATAAAACAGGAATTCTATGAATTATTCATCTCCAACAGTGCTGAGGTTGGTAGATTCCATTTTGTATCTGTGTAAATGTTAAACTGCCAAAAATACCAGAATTGGTGAGTTCTAGAAGAAAGAAATATGACACACCTATTTTGCTGCAGCTTTCTAGTAACAGGTCATCCAAGCCAACCTCTCTGAAGAAGGACACATCCCACTCGCTTCTCTCACAGTCTGCCTGATACGTCCACTTACACACCAGGGAACACAGTGACCTGGATACAACGCACAGAAACATTTCTTGTTTTATATGTTCAGTTCATAAATAACATGACAAAATGTATACTGTATTCATCAGAATTATAACAAATATCATTACATAATAGCATTAAACATAATATTTATTACATTTCTAAATCTCAGCATCAAGTATTATGTCTGAGAAAATGTCATCACACTAGCTTCAACATGAATAGAGTAAGCAAGTTATCAGGCACTGACACAAACATCACACTTCAACATGATTACAGTAAGCATGTTATCAGGCACTGACACAAACATCACTCTTCAACATGATTACAATAAGTATGTTATCAGGCACCGACACAAACACCACATTTCAACATGAATACAGTAAGCATGTTATCAGGCACCGACACAAACACCACATTTCAACATGAATACAGTAAGCATGTTATCAGGCACTGACATAAACACCACATTTCAACATGAATACAGTAAGCATGTTATCAGGCACTGACATAAACATCACAAAACTAACACCTTGATAAACAACCAGTGGCTCGCCATGTGAGAAAATCTGGCAGATCAAAGAAATGCCCTGCTCTGTCCCAGCACTCGGTCTTCTTATTCTACAAAGACGAACCAAAAGTTACACTTGACACAGTAGTCAGTGGTGTAAGTGGGATAACTTGAAACCCAGACTACTTGAAACTAAACATAAACTAAACTCACCCTACTTAGTTGTGTGTGTACATAAATAACCTGTTATTCTTTCATCTCCGTACTGCCACAGATGAAATCACTGGCTGACAGGGTTGTTTGGTTTAAATCATTTGATTTAAGTCATTGCTTTAAATCACCAAAAAAATCGCTGATTTATATGAATTTAACACAAATAATTTTTTACAAGCATCGAGATCAACAAAGTTTTGTATATTTTTTTAATACAAAAGTACAATGTATGTACACTTGTGTAGTTGTATTGTCACCAGATAGCCTTTCCAAGTCAGAAGCCCTGAGTTAAAGTCCACTTAGAGCTAGTACTAGTTACCAATTCAGTATGTTGACTCAAGTGAGACAGTCTGGTTTACAATTATCTAATACTGTACCAGTTTGCAGTCTGGTTAGAGACCCTTAGAGTACACAGAGCCCTGGATAGGTGCTAATCCACCCTCTCAGCAAACAATCAGATTATGCAACTACAGGGGGGAGGCCTTGTGGACAATGTCTAATGTCTTTAAATAAGCAAAATCGATTTGAATAGAACATGTTTGAAAGAGTTTATCAATTAAACATCTGTATAAATGTCTCTATACCAGATTTAAAAAAAATCATGATTTATCAACCTTGCTAGCTGAGCAAATAAAGTGTTGAGATTATAAAGTACAATATGTGTGCATATGTGTGTGCATGCGTGTGAGCTTGCATGCATACATACGTACGAATGTAAGTATGTACATATTGGACATACAAATATCTGTACAGGTTCAGGTTTACACAACTAATGCATACAAGTGAGGGAACCAAGATGTGAACACCTCTTTGAGCCACAGTAACTTTGGCATCTGCATCTCCAGTGACATGTGACCCCCTAGACACTTAAGCACTCGGTGACCGGTAGTGTTGATTCTGTCTGTCTGGGAGACTGCACGGTGATCCATCCACAGCATCACATTCCAGTGATCACTGCCACTGTCTGCAACACAAGGGGAGGTCAGTTGGGTTGTCAAGTGATGGGGTGGTGTAGTGATAGGGTGGGCAAACTGACCCAGTCTAGTTTTGGTTGGGCCACACTAATGGCAATGATGGATACAACTTATGACTCACACTACCCAGTAAAATTTTGGATGGACCATACTAATGGCAATGGTAGATACAACTTATGACTCACACTACCCAGTCAAGTTTTGGATGGACCAACTAATGGCAATGGTAGATACAACTTATGACTCACACTACCCAGTCAAGTTTTGGTTGGTCCATGCTAATGGCAATGGTAGATACAACTTATGACTCACACTACCCAGTCAAGTTTTGGTTGGGCCATACTAATGGCAATGGTAGATGCAACTTATGACTCACACTACCCAGTCAAGTTTTGGTTGGGCCATACTAATGACAATGGTAGATACAACTCATGGCTCACACTACCCAGTCAAGTTTTGGATGGACCATACTAATGGCAATGATAGATACAACTTCATGCCCCAAAAATCATACAACTGCCGGTTTCATGAAGCGTTCGTACCATGCAATGTATGAGCACGGCTACATGATTTCAGCCCCATATATACAAAACTGCCGGAGACATGAATGAACAAACAGACAGAGAAAGACAGCCACAAACTGTTTTATAGCATAGACAGCACACCATTTTAAATGTCCTGAAATATATTATTCCTGACAACGACATAATGTTAACGTCACTTAGCTGACAGTTGTAGCAATAGTGGCTGAGTGTTTACCTGATTTTGACACTGAGAGGGGTTGACATAGTTTACCTGATGGTGTCACTGACAAGGGTTGACACTGTTTACCTGATGGTGACACTGACAGGGGTTGACAATGCTTACCTGACGGTGACACTTATAGGGGTTGACATTGCTTACCTGATAGTGACACTGACAGGGGTTGACATAGTTTACCTGATGGTGACACTGACAAGGGTTGACACTGCTTACCTGACAGTGACACTGACAGGGGTTGACATTGCTTACCTGATAGTGACACTGACAGGGGTTGACATAGTTTACCTGACGGTGACATTGACAGGGGTTGACATTGCTTACCTGATGGTGACACTAATAGGGGTTGACATTGCTTACCAGATGGTGACACTGACAGGGGTTGACATTGCTTACCTGATAGTGACACTGACAGGGGTTGACATAGTTTACCTGAAGGTGACACTTACATGGGTTGACATTGTTTATTTGAGGGTGACACTAACAGGGGTTGACATTGTTTACCTGAGAGTGACACTGACAGGGGTTGACATTGTTTACCTGAGGGTGACACTGACAGGGGTTCATACTGCTTGTCCAGCACAACGAGTGAGCAGGTAGCATCAAAGCCAATGCCACATATATGATCCTTGTCTATATCATCCGTCACCATCTGGAATTCACACAAACTAATAAAAGTTGTTATACGATAACAAACTTGAATTCATTGGAATGGAATCTTGTATACTGCTATTCTAGTTTTAAATAAAAAACATAATTACACAAGAATAGAAGATGATCTACTCTCACTGATGTTGAATTGGTTATAAATTTATACACGGTACACTCTGTCTTAACATGACTGTTTGTAGCTACCATTGACTTCTATTTACTATACACCAGGAAACATTTGTTGCTTTAAAAAACAGTTTATGTGGAGATTTAATTATGTGTAATTGCTCTATTTTCGTTCCCGTGGAACCTTCCCTTTTGCATGTTGTAACTTGATGGCTGCCATGGTTCCACCTACCCGCACAGTTTTGCAGCAAGCGCTCCATATATCATCAGAGCTCTGTTCATAGAAGTCTGTCGCTGGCTCCCACATGTCCAGAGGATGAGTGGCAATAGTAACGATGTGACCAGACTGACTGACCAACATGGCACGCACACTGCCAGTGCCCACATCTACACCGATGTAGTACGCCTTTCTGTCCTCCATTCTACTTCACACACAGTTGGATTCTCAGCTGGAAATCTGAATGCCATAACTACCCATAAGTCATAGTGGAAAATGACAATAAACGTTTAATTAAAACACAGCTGAAGTGACAGCTGTGGTACTATGCACGCTACCTATACCAGGGGCTATAGGGGAAAGCAAGTGTTAGTTGAGCCATTTTTCATTCTTTTTGATATCTGTCACAATCATATTCATAAGCCAAAATTATTTTTAGTCACATAAACTATGATTATTAGTAGCTCATTTAATACCAAGATAATATACCTAGTACGTATAGATAATTTATATGTAGCTGATTCAAACAGGGTCAGTAAGCTGGCTCAACTAACACTTGGTGTGGGGTAAGTTGAGCCACAGTTTAGTGTAAGTTGGGTAAATGCTTGATTTGTATAATTTGCATAGGCCTTGTACTAAAATTTCATGACAATTCAGCCAACACATCTACCCAGTGGGCACAACACATCTCTGACAAATCTACCTGCTTAATTAATAAGTCAACACACTTAATTAATACAGACTTATAGGCCAATCGCAAACAATGTAACTAACTCCCACTATGTTGCCTTGTCCGATGTCCCTATTTGCTTGGAAAAAGTAATTCCTTGATGTATTTTAGGGTAAAGAATACTTGTATTCGTTCCTTAACCACTGATCAACTAACCACCCCTTGGGTTTGGTCACAGGCTTTGATAGTTTACACACCAGCAGATCATTACCAGTAATCACACTCACTCACACCAAGTTTCGAAAAACATCAAAAAACATACTTTTAACTCACATTTACTGACTACTGTGACAAACGGCACTTACTGTACATCAATCATCATGTTCTAATAACATGCTCAATCACTGGGTTGTACCATGTGACTGTCGCTGTTGTAGTTTCCTGGGAAACATGGGTGGCTCAACTAACCCAGACACAGCCCCCAGGCCAGGGCAGTTCCAGTCACAGGCACAGCACAGTGGCTCAACTAATACTGTCTTCCCTGCTGTACTGATCTAATAATGTTGAAAATGGCAATTATTAGTATTCCTAATGAACCATGCATGGTCTCCCAGTACAATCAGAGTATGAGTAATATTAGTCTTAGAATGTGTAAACGTATATTAATTGCGCAAACCACCTTAGTAAACAGTAGCGACGCCCATTTCTGACACAGCGCCTGCTCCAGGCACGGGATACGTCACTACTTCGTACTTTCGGCCTGTCACTTGACCTGTCACACCACCACAGACATAAACAGAACACCCATTAGTTTATAGGGAGATGATTAATAATGATGTAACTCTAAGACTAAGTCTAAGACTATGAGTCGACTATGCACACCACAAATAAAGAATAAAAAAACGATGGCGATGCGAGAATCTGTATTCTTCGACAGTTGTCTGAGACTGTCAGTCAGCAAACTGCCATTTCGCCGACATGCAAACACATTCGTCAAAAACATAAATATCTGATCGTTTTCAAAACGCATCAAAGTCCAAATGCTGTGTTTCGATACGGGTCATGAGCAAAGTAAACAACCAAATACTTTCGACATCTACCTAACCCGCTATATCGCAATGGACACTTCCGCGCCTACTCCGACTTTGTTAGCATCTCCCACTTACGAGGGTGTGTGACAGGGACATTGATCTGTTAGATAGATAGATAAGTGGGTAGGGGTCTCAACCTTTTAAAATAAAGCCACACAGCTGCAACATGTCACACGACAGTTAATAGAGAGAGAATTTACTATAGTAAACTAAATAATTTGTTACATAACATCTGTTGTACTACTAAACATACAAGTTAAAGAACATTGTTCTAAAATTATAGCAGGTTGGATGACAAGGAATAAAACCAAGAGTAAGACCTAAAACAGGTTGGATGACAGGGAATAAAACCAAGAGTAAGACCTAGAACAGGTTGGATGACGAGGAATAAAACCAAAAGTAAGACCTAGAACAGGATAGATGACGAGGAATAAAACCAAGAGTAAGACCTAGAACAGGTTGGATGACAAGGAATAAAACCAAGAGTAAGACCTAGAACAGGTTGGATGACGAGGAATAAAACCAAGAGTAAGACCTAGAACAGGATGGATGACGAGGAATAAAACCAAGAGTAAGACCTAGAACAGGTTGGATGATGAGGAATAAAACCAAGAGTAAGACCTAGAACAGGTTGGATGACGAGGAATAAAACCAAGAGTAAGACCTAGAACAGGTTGGATGACGAGGAATAAAACCAAGAGTAAGACCTAGAACAGGCTGGATGACGAGGAATAAAACCAATAGTAAGACCTACAACAGGCTGGATGACAAAGAATAAAACCAAGAGTAAGACCTAGAACAGGCTAGATGACAAGGAATAAAACCAAGAGTAAGACCTACAACAGGCTAGATGACAAGGAATAAAACCAAGAGTAAGACCTACAACAGGTTGGATGACGAGGAATAAAACCAAGAGTAAGACCTACAACAGGTTGGATGACGAGGAATAAAACCAAGAGTAAGACCTAGAACAGGCTGGATGATGAGGAATAAAACCAAGAGTAAGACCTACAGCAGGCTGGATGACAAGGAATAAAACCAAGAGTAATACCTACAACAGGCTGGACGATGAGGAATTAAACCAAGAGTTAAGACCTACAACAGGTTGGATGACGAGGAATAAAACCAAGAGTAAGACCTAGAACAGGCTGGATGGTGAGGTATAAAACCAAGAGTAAGACCTAGAACAGGCTGGATGATGAGGTATAAAACCAAGAGTAAGACCTAGAACAGGCTGGATGACGAGGAATAAAACCAAGAGTAAGACCTAGAACAAGCTGGACGATGAGGCATAAAACCAAGAGTAAGACCTACAACAGGCTGGATGACAAGGAATAAAACCAAGAGTAAGACCTACAGCAGGCTGGATGATGAGGAATAAAACCAAATGTAAGACCTAGAACAGGTTGGATGACAAGGAATAAAACCAAGAGTAAGACCTACAACAGGTTGGATGACGAGGAATAAAACCAAGAGTAAGACCTACAACAGGTTGGACGATGAGGAATAAAACCAAGAGTAAGACCTAGAACAGGCTGGATGACGAGGAATAAAACCAAGAGTAAGACCTACAGCAGGCTGGATGACAAGGAATAAAACCAAGAGTAAGACCTACAGCAGGCTGGATGACAAGGAATAAAACCAAGAGTAAGACCTAGAACAGGCTGGACGATGAGGTATAAAACCAAGAGTAAGACCTACAGCAGGCTGGATGACAAGGAATAAAACCAAGAGTAAGACCTACAGCAGGCTGGATGATGAGGAATAAAACCAAATGTAAGACCTAGAACAGGTTGGATGACAAGGAATAAAACCAAGAGTAAGACCTACAACAGGTTGGATGACGAGGAATAAAACCAAGAGTAAGGCCTAGAACAGGCTGGATGACGAGGAATAAAACCAAGAGTAAGACCTACAACAGCATTGTAGTGATTCTGAGTGAGTCCTGAGTTCAAGACCCAGACAGGGCATGGGTATGTTTGGTTTAAAAAAACCTGGCTCTCAAGATTGGAGACTGTGTATCTCTCATGACTCAGATGCTCACGTTAATGTTGGTTCCGTCTTATTTAATTGGGGACGTAAAAGAACCATTGAGGACAACATGCACCCTGCCAGTGACCATTCTCAATGCCAGCATATAAAGGTCGGCTTGGTAATATTGTTCTGAAAAAGGCTGGCTAGTTGAATGAGACCTAGAAACACCATACAACTGTATTAACCACAACATACAGATTAGTCAGTTAACAGAACATTGCTGAGTGTGGAAACAACTACAACTAGAACAGGTTGAAAGATGAGGAATAAAATAATATGTAATCATATGGACAATCTAAAGGCCATCCACAAGATCTACAAACCATATACTTCATTGTTTGTGAGAATATACTTTTATTTTGTACACATCAACCACCCACTAGTAATTTGTTGGCTATTTGAATTCAGCTGAATAACTCACCAGAAACTCACACTGCCAGGCTTCCGGCTCTTAGCACACCACCACATATGTACAAGTAACAACAAATATACAGTAGGATACAACAAAATAGTTATAGACTATATCCAAGCTATGCAAAAATATTAATATAAATTTCCACATTACAATAATAAATTCTAAATACAAACAAAATATTCTTAATGTAAAAGACATCACGCTGGATCCAACATTCACAAACTGTCTCTAACAGTGTCGGGTCTCTCCTGGTGTACAACGGTCATTATGTGCATGATACATAATTATGCACTCAAGCAGGCCTTACATTTGTAAATGAGCAAGTTAATTCCGCCTGTTATGGCTCCCATGATGCATTGCCCATTACAGTAAGTGCCCTGATGATTATAAGCACCACCAAACGCTGTGTAGAGTGAACCGGACAACCACATAATGGCCTACAATTAGGGCACTCAAGCGGTACTGTTTTATATGTTCCATATGGCACCACCATTGAGCAGACATTAAAGGTGAGACCCGTTTCTTACTTTGAAAAAACCTTCCCCCGTTTTTTTAACGCACGTGTCCCCAGATATTCTATAAGTGACCCCCCCATGGGACAGTTCTGCTGCAACATTTATGGAAAACAAAGTCTTTCGATATACAAGGCTAGATCTATTCGGCTAAAAGTAAACCCAGCAGGCACATTTAGGGAAGTTTCTAGTTTCTAAAAAGTTAGCAGTTTAAGGCAATTTTCAAATAATTTCAAACAAATGAGCATAGTTGGTACAGTATATTATCAGCAAATGACCATTATTATATACAACACAATCGACTCATACTGCAAAAGATGCACTCCTTAAATTAAACAGAATGTCTTTCAGAGAAAGCATGATTAGCATCTTTGTGGAACCTGGTAAATGTATACCAGTTGATAGTTAATTAAAAATAATATTGACACACCCATGCCACAAATCTCACCCAGTTGCAAGAAATATTGGCAGGACATTTATGTTCAATTTAAGAACTTTGGCAATCATGTAATTATGATCATGAAATAAGGCATGCATTTCATAACTGACAAGAAATAATCATTCACTTTGCTCTACTCACACCTGCATTCTTGGAATATAATCAACATTATGCACATTAATTGTTTGAACACATGTAGATATACCAAGTTGTCTGCATCTAGTGAAGATTCCTGCCTCCATAGAAAGCATCCTGTCAAAGCACAGGGACAAACTAAAACGTTATAAACTGTTTCCAGCCAGTGAGTATCAACACGACATGGCTTGGATGAACCAAAGTTCTTCTTTAGTTAATAAACAGCAGATTTGGGCATTTGGCAGTTTGAGTAAGATTTACAATAGCATCTAAGTGTGTCACGCACAGGTATTGCTAGGCCTACATCAGTAACAGAGCTTCAGTGCACCACTCACAAGCAATGCTAGGCATATACCAGTAACAGGGCCTCAGTGTGTCAACACAGGTATTGCTAGGCCTACACCAGTAACAGAGCTTCAGTGAACCACTCACAGGCAATGCTAGGCATATACCAGAAACAGGGCCTCAGTGTGTAACTCACTGGCAATGCTAGGCCAACACCAATAAAAGGGCCTCAGTGTGCCACACACAGGCAAAGCTAGGCCTACATCAGTAACGAGGCCTTGATGGGCCACAGTCAGGCAATGCTAGGCCTACACCAGTAACAGAGCATCAGTGTGTCATACAGAGGTAATGTTAGGCCTACACCAGTAACAGGGCATCAGTGTGTCACACAGAGGTAATGTTAGGCCTACACCAGTAACAGGGCATCAGTGTGTCACAGGGCATCAGTCTGTTAAATAAAGGCAATGCTAACGGGGAGCTGTGGTCTAATGGTTAGAGCACCCGTCTGTCAATTGAGAGGACGGTGGTTCAATTCCACTTCTGCCGTTTTGAAGCTTGGGCAATTTCGTTCACCCCACTTTGCCCAAGACTTAAGGCCAATACCACTAAAATACCAATACCACTTAGTGTGTCGCACACAGGCAATGTTAGGCCTACACCAGTAACAGGGCATCAATGTATCACTCACATGCAATGGTTGGCAAAGGAAATAACTTTTAGAGCATTTACTTTCAACAGGTGACTATAACAATTGTTGGAAAAAATGCCTTGTCATCATAAAAGTTGTTTGGCATATTTAATTCGAGAGCAAACAATGTCAACAAAAACCCAACTTGTCACTGATGTTAGAACTGGCATTGGATCAGCATTGGATCAGCATTGGATCAGCATTGGATCAGCATTGGATCAGCATTGGATCAGCATTGGATCAGCATTCTAGCAAGTTTATGCATCTTTCTATATTATGTGAAGTACATAAGAATGATTATACTCAAAAGTCCCATGAAATAGTTGCTCTATCTTTCATAACAACTGCCGTTGGAAGCTGTTCCTATGTTGTGGCAGTAATGACTGCAGACTGCAATATATCAGCATAATACAAGTGCAGTAAAAGCAGCTAACACACGCTCAATTGCAGATTAGTACTACCATAAACCATCACAAGTACACTTTAAGTAAAAACGACACTAACAAGAAACTACAACTCCAACATGTCATCTGGAATGAGTAATGGGCACAATTCAATGTCTAGAAAAAATTACAGTAGCTTTTTCAGATGAATCCATGGATAATGCATACAGACCTATGTTATGTAGGAGTGTCTCCTGAAGTAAACCACGTTGTGTAACATCACGTACTACATGTGCAGCTCTGTTCCAATGAAATAAGTGAAACTTAAAGGGAATGAACACTTTCCTGATATATACCAGTACTTAACAGATGATCGAGTTAATACATTAAAGCTGCATTTTAATATTTACTATATATGTCCCAAATACTTAAGCAACAATGACTGATGAACCTGTTTTAGACTTCCATGCACCAGCAGCCGCATGGAGCCACATTCTCTATGTTCATTACTTAATACCCCCACCACCACCACCACCACAACATCCTGGCATTTCTCCAGTCCAGTTTTTGTTGTCATGTGACACACTGGCCATGTTCAGTGGAAGGAACAGATGACCACCCTATCAATGATACAGTCCTTGACCATCGGCGGTCAGTGTCAGCAGCCACAGAATCCCTTCTCCTCGTTCATCTCAGGCAGGTCACTCTCGGTCACCTTCTGTCCATTGCGTACTCCCAGCAGGTGGGCCTTGTCTATCGACTTCTCCATCCGCAGCATCACTTGGTCCAGCAGACAGTCAACAGCCTTTGCCACATTCAGACCGGTCGCAGCACTCGTCTCAAAGTACGGCAGGCTGGCAACAGACGTCATTACAGCAGAAAGGACCAGCAGAGAACGAGTTTTTAAAACAAATATGCCTTCTCCTATTACAAAAAAGCTATTGTATTTCACTAATTATGTAATTTACATCTTTTGATCATCTAACTTCAGATTCATTGTACAGAAAATCAAACCTATCTAGTATCCACTATGAAATGTGAGCTCATTTGTCCTACTTTTTTATTAAGTTTTAGTGAAAATGGCAAAAGTGGTCAGGCTGTACATACTATAACATCAGGCTCTTCACATTCTTGCCAAGTTATCCGATCTAATAATCAAAGTAAATTCTTCCGATGATTTTAATAAAAGAACATCCTCTTTTATTAAACTAACTGCACATATTACTTAAACTTTTCAAAAACTACAAATCTGAACTTCAACAAACCTGATTCGCAATGGGCTAAATCAGTTCAGGAGAGAGTTTTAATATGAAACACAGTTGGTGTTGAAGCTGTTTATTGAGTGGCCCATTGCCAGACCTACCCATGTTTCTCTGCCAACTCCTTGATGCGTTCCTCCGGCACACTGCGCTGTTCGTCCAGATCTGCCTTGTTGCCACACAACACTATGTCTGGGTTCTCGCAATATGCATGTGTCTGCAGCTGAACCAGCCAGTTGCGAATGTTCAAGAACGACTGTTCACTCGTCAGGTCAAACATGAGGATGAATCCCATCGCATCCCGGAAGAATGCTGTTGTCAGGCTCCGAAACCTACAAAGGAAATGCATTCAATGGCCATCTTCAAAATAAGACACCACACAGATTGTGACAAGTTATGGGTATAAGTTCTGTCTGGCTCTATGTACTTGCTAACTACAGCAAGTAAGCTTCAGCTAGATGCAACTAAGTAGATCTGCATCAAGTAATCAACTGACACGACCTTGCTGAAGGTCACTCTGGATCAATATCATTGCACAAGAAACATCGGTCACACTTTGAGTGGACACTTAAACACGTCTCACCCGATGGCGCACAAGGGACTGTCATTAGTGAAACACGTTCACAAGATGTCAATGATATCTGTTAATTACACAATCAACTATTATCTCCATGTTTGATTTGTTGCAAGGCTGAATACTGCATTTGAACTGTGAACATTAGTTTTGGCATTACCTGTTGTTTCACCTAATTTTAGTGTTAGCATTGTTGATAAAGACTATATTAATTGCAACAGTGTCATGTTTGGATGCTGTGCCACTTCTATGTTCTCACTGACGTAAAACTAAACATAACATATTTATCTAAGGATGCTTTCCTTTACATGCCTATTTCAAGTGCCCTCAACATAGAGGACATGTCACATTAAATCCATATGACACATAACACATACATTGTAGTAAGGAGTGCCAACAACCTGACATTTCTTAACACAACCTTAGCTTTATGACAAACGGACCACAGCAATTGGCCAGTAGTACCCTAATGCATATGCAGCAATTGTCACATAATTCCATCACCTGTTGAGACGTCCTTTCGGACCCAACAACCATTTTATGTATTCATAAAATGAACCTCGTAAAGAATATGCGACTTCATGCGTTGGCGTTGTATGATAACTTGGGTATTTTCCCAGCTTAGAAATAAAGTGGACTGCAATAAATTAACGTCATGGAGCATGCATTGCGTGACTAGAAACACAAACCACATTTCCAAGAAACCCAATAACATTTATGAATCTAGATTCCTCGGAAAGGATAAGCCCTGCATATATAACACTGACCTTCATTTTAGAATACACCAGTGCAGCAGCTGCACACAAAAATAATGGGCCTTTTTGCAGATATCCAAGTTTCCAGCCAAAACCATTTAATACTGAACTGATACTATATTTTTTTCTCTTTATAGTCATATTCATCCCAACGTAGAGCTGCCCTCTCCTAATGAAAGTCTCTCCCTTCTTGTGCTTCGCTATTGTCCCCGTCGTCGTCATTATTTCATCTCATCATCCTCCTGATATTTTCCCTACATATTTCTCATTCTTTATTTAACAATGTCCACTCTTAGTTCTTGTCAAATGTCCAGCACATATCCATTTATTTATTTTGCTGCTACTGTTAGGTAATTTGTTTTTCAGCCTTTCCTGATGAAACAAGTGGACAAGGAAGCTTATCAGGACTTATCCAAAGTCCAACGATTATTCATCTATATGTAAACCGCCCTGCTAGTATATTTTGTCAATTTTGTTCTTAAACGTATTCACGCTGCTAGCATTTATACAATCATTAGATAAGTTGCTCCATTCTTTTATTGTAAACTGTCATGTTTCTTTTCTTGCCTTTTATTTGCAGTTTTATTTCTGTCACTTTTATTTAGTGTCTAGGAGTCTAATAAACACTTCTGTACATAAATAATGTTTAACTTTTTATTTATGCTTTAAACATATCCCGACAAATCTGAACTTCATTTCTACTTGCACAATTTGTACTTCTTGAGATAAGAACAAAAAAACATTTTGTATATCAGCCATGGGTGTCCAGCAGATCTTGAAGTGGGCGTGCATGCGTGTGTTAAATTTTGTATATCAGCCATGGGTGTCCAGCAGATCTTGAAGTGGGCGTGCATGCGTGTGTTAAATTTTGTATATCAGCCATGGGTGTCCAGCAGATCTTGAAGTGGGCGTGCATGCGTGTGTTAAATTGAGGTGTTTTATAGCGAGTAGATTATTTACTAGTTGTGTTAAATATATCATCTTGTATATCTGTTAACTAAGTATATACAATTATATCGATACTATCCATTGAATGAGGATATTTAGGTAAATATAAAGATTTCTGGCCAAATTAGATGGCAGATGTTACAAAAAATGTGCCCCCCCCAAAAAAAAAAACCCTGGTGGTACTTCACCTTTCCTGGCCTGCAGTGTCCCACAGTTGTAAGTGGACACGCTGCGTCCTTCCCAAGGTTCCATCTGTAGTCGGCAGTCGGTGTATCTAGGTAGATGGAGCAGACAGTCAACATCACATGTTTCTCTAAGATGTACCTTAATGTGATACAGTCGGTGTATCTAGGTAGATGGAGCAGACAGTCAACATCACCTGCTTTCTCTAAGATGTACCTTAATGTGATACAGTCGGTGTATCTAGGTAGATGGAGCAGACTGTCAACATCACATGCTTTCTCTAAGATGTACCTTAATGTGATACAGTCAGTGTATCTAGGTAGATGGAGCAGACTGTCAACATCACATGTTTCTCTAAGATGTACCTTAATGTGATACAGTCAGTGTATCTAGGTAGATGGAGCAGACTGTCAACATCACATGCTTTCTCTAAGATGTACCTTAATGTGATACAGTCGGTGTATCTAGGTAGATGGAGCAGACTGTCAACATCACATGTTTCTCTAAGATGTACCTTAATGTGATACAGTCGGTGTATCTAGGTAGATGGAGCAGACAGTCAACATCACATGCTTTCTCTAAGATGTACCTTAATGTGATACAGTCGGTGTATCTAGGTAGATGGAGCAGACTGTCAACATCACATGCTTTCTCTAAGATGTACCTTAATGTGATACAGTCGGTGTATCTAGGTAGATGGAGCAGACAGTCAACATCACATGTTTCTCTAAGATGTACCTTAATGTGATACAGTCGGTGTATCTAGGTAGATGGAGCAGACAGTCAACATCACATGCTTTCTCTAAGATGTACCTTAATGTGATACAGTCGGTGTATCTAGGTAGATGGAGCAGACTGTCAACATCACCTGCTTTCTCTAAGATGTACCTTAATGTGATACAGTCGGTGTATCTAGGTATATGGAGCAGACAGTCAACATCACATGTTTCTCTAAGATGTACCTTAATGTGATACAGTCGGTGTATCTAGGTAGATGGAGCAGACAGTCAACATCACATGTTTCTCTAAGATGTACCTTAATGTGATACAGTCGGTGTATCTAGGTAGATGGAGCAGACTGTCAACATCACATGCTTTCTCTAAGATGTACCTTAATGTGATACAGTCGGTGTATCTAGGTATATGGAGCAGACAGTCAACATCACATGTTTCTCTAAGATGTACCTTAATGTGATACAGTCGGTGTATCTAGGTAGATGGAGCAGACAGTCAACATCACATGTTTCTCTAAGATGTACCTTAATGTGATACAGTCGGTGTATCTAGGTAGATGGAGCAGACTGTCAACATCACATGCTTTCTCTAAGATGTACCTTAATGTGATACAGTCGGTGTATCTAGGTATATGGAGCAGACAGTCAACATCACATGTTTCTCTAAGATGTACCTTAATGTGATACAGTCGGTGTATCTAGGTAGATGGAGCAGACAGTCAACATCACATGTTTCTCTAAGATGTACCTTAATGTGATACAGTCGGTGTATCTAGGTAGATGGAGCAGACAGTCAACATCACATGTTTCTCTAAGATGTACCTTAATGTGATACAGTCGGTGTATCTAGGTAGATGGAGCAGACAGTCAACATCACATGTTTCTCTAAGATGTACCTTAATGTGATACAGTCGGTGTATCTAGGTAGATGGAGCAGACTGTCAACATCACATGCTTTCTCTAAGATGTACCTTAATGTGATACAGTCGGTGTATCTAGGTAGATGGAGCAGACAGTCAACATCACATGTTTCTCTAAGATGTACCTTAATGTGATACAGTCGGTGTATCTAGGTAGATGGAGCAGACAGTCAACATCACATGTTTCTCTAAGATGTACCTTAATGTGATACAGTCGGTGTATCTAGGTAGATTGAGCAGACAGTCAACATCACATGTTTCTCTAAGATGTACCTTAATGTGATACAGTAGGTGTATCTAGGTAGATGGAGCAGACTGTCAACATCACATTTTTCTCTAAGATGTACCTTAATGTGATACAGTCGGTGTATCTAGGTATATGGAGCAGACAGTCAACATCACATGCTTTCTCTAAGATGTACCTTAATGTGATACAGTCGGTGTATCTAGGTAGATGGAGCAGACTGTCAACATCACGTTTCTCTAAGATGTACCTTAATGTGATACAGTAGGTGTATCTAGGTAGATGGAGCAGACTGTCAACATCACATGTTTCTCTAAGATGTACCTTAATGTGATACAGTCGGTGTATCTAGGTAGATGGAGCAGACTGTCAACTTCACATGCTTTCTCTAAGATGTACCTTAATGTGATACAGTCGGTGTATCTAGGTAGATGGAGCAGACTGTCAACATCACATGTTTCTCTAAGATGTACCTTAATGTGATACAGTCGGTGTATCTAGGTAGATGGAGCAGACTGTCAACATCACATGCTTTCTCTAAGATGTACCTTAATGTGATACAGTCGGTGTATCTAGGTAGATGGAGCAGACTGTCAACATCACATGCTTTCTCTAAGATGTACCTTAATGTGATACAGTCGGTGTATCTAGGTAGATGGAGCAGACAGTCAACATCACATGTTTCTCTAAGATGTACCTTAATGTGATACAGTCGGTGTATCTAGGTAGATGGAGCAGACAGTCAACATCACATGCTTTCTCTAAGATATACCTTAATGTGATTCAGTAGTTCGTCACTATTAGAAATGTTTTAAGTGTCATGTGCAGCTTTTTGATGTTTATGTAACCAAAACATAAAATATGCCAAAACGACATCTAAAGTAACAATGTGTGTGACCTGTACTGCACAATTAAATTAAATGTAAATATTTCTCATATTTATTTAGGCTGTTTGCTCTTTACCTACCATTATTTTTAAAAAAAATTCTGCCCTCTGTGTATGTACAAATTGAAGTAAGTCATGTTTATATTGTGTGCATGCGTGTGTCGGTAGGCCGGTGACACATAGCACCCTGGTGGAATTTGCCTAAATTTACTTCTCTCAACAAGTAGACCACCTTTCCCCACCTTAAATATGTTGAAAGAGAGTTGTTAACAATGTTAGCTCAAGACTGCTGTAGAATGATGTGTACTCACAATACGTTTCTCCCGGAAGTCAATGCCGACTGTAGAAATGAACTTGTTGTTGAAGGTGCCATCTGTGTACTGGTACAGGAAGCTCGTCTTCCCTACGCTAGAGTCACCTGTACAACATCAGGGAACATCATCACTATCCTGGTTTGCCAAACAAATATTACAAACCGTACAAACTTGTAGGGGCATGTTATGTATGTACAGTGAGCAGATGATGTGACCGTATGTGATTTCAGCTTTGCTTCTTGCAAAGTTGGCATAAGATTTTGAGGCCAATATTAAGCAATATCAACAAGATGTTACTGGTAGAAGGTTTTTAATAATAAATTTAAGTTCATTCATGTCATGACAACTGCTAAAACTGCATTTTGCATTTCATGTCTGAACCCTTTGTGTGCCTACAGCAAGACAAGTGGAAAAGAAGAAATTAAATACTAATAAATAATAAAAGTATTTATATAGAGCCTGATAATAATGATTCTAAATGAAAAAAATTATAAAAGTAGTCCATCCATAAGTAGTGTATAATAAAATTAAAAGTGTATATTATTATATTATTAAAAATATTAATTAGTAAATGCACATACAAATGTTTACATGAGCATATTATAAAACGGCTAGTCTAAAACATGTGTTTTCAGTTTTCTGTACAGTAAAGTCAGGAAAGAAATACCGAGTGCGAGGAATTTGATGAGGTAGTCGTACTCATTGGTTCCTCCATTCTTGGACGAACCATCTGATGCCAGGGCAGAGTCACTCATGCTCAAGTCTGAAAGGAAGTGTATTCACATTATTGCACATTCTGGTGCATAGACCACCCAACTGTATGGCTGATACTAAACTGCATGTCTGAGCATTGTTGTCATGGTTACCACTGTTGTTATGGTTACCACTGTTATCATGGTTACCATTGTTAGCTTGGTTACGTTCATAAAGGCAGGGTAATAATGGAATGACAGAGTGCACCTACATTTTTATAAATGCCACTTATACATCTGTGTTTAATTGTTGAACTGGAGTTTCAAATATGTAACTAATAGTAATATCTTTCTGGTTTCAATGCCCACTTCTGTGTTATACCGATCATGCTGGACTTATATCTAAGATTCAGAACTCCTTTCTAATACAGCTGTAATCTGCATTTTATTCAGAGAGAAAGAGATATTGGATACTTCACACCAACACATTGACTTCACACCCCGTCCCTCAAACCATTGTTGCTCATTACATACACTTAGCCCCTGGCAGATCTGTTCATGCAAACACCATTTCAACATCCCTTGGAAGCATTCACCAGACTGCACAACAGTTGTTTGTTCTTATAACTACATCAATGTGATCCAATCACTGCTTATTGCCAGGTATTCATTTCTACAGCTGAGTGAACTAAGGTAACTGGGACTGAACAAAACAGCCTAAGCTTCAAACGGCAGTGGATTCAGAAACCTGGTTCTCTCAGTTGACAGTCTGATTATCTACCACTGTGCCCCAGCATCCCAGCAGAGACTATAACAGACTACCAGACAGTTGTACTGTCTCTGTGATGCCACCGAGTCCCAGCACAGACTGAGTTACAGACCACACCAGATAACCAGACAGTTGTACTGTCTCTGTGATGCCACCGAGTCCCAGCACAGACTGAGTCACAGACCACACCAGACAGTTGTACTGTCTCTGTGATGCCACCGAGTCCTAGCACAGACTGAGTCAGAGACCACACCAGATAACCAGACAGTTGTACTGTCTCTGTGATGTCACCAAGTCCCAGCACAGACTGAGTCAGAGACCACACCAGATAACCAGACAGTTGTACTGTCTCTGTGATGCCACCGAGTCCGAGCACAGACTGAGTCAGAGACCACACCAGACAGTTGTACTGTCTCTGTGATGCCACCAAGTCCCAGCACAGACTGAGTCAGAGACCACACCAGATAACCAGACAGTTGTACTGTCTCTGTAATGCCACCGAGTCCCAGCACAGACTGAGTCACAGACCACACCAGACAGTTGTACTGTCTCTGTGATGTCTAGATCCTGCAACACACGTCAGGCCACTTGGTTATTGGATGTCTGCCGTATCACCCAGACAGGAACCAGCTATGTGGAGACACATGAGCCAAGTGCATTGCAATGCAAGACAGTTAACAGATGTGGAAATGGGGTAATTATATCTCCTGCCACTGTTCTATCATTCCGTCTGTTTGATTAGTTTGGGTATCTATCGTATCCACTGCTGTACAAGGCTCATGCAGATTCCCATGTGTTACAGATAGTTGGTTACATGACAGGCAGTCAGAGACATTGGTTAGGAAAGACTGAAGCAGCAGAATTGGAATGGCATCAATTGCTGACAGCCGGCATTTTGTGTACACAGCAATATGTGTCCTGTTGCAAAACAAAATTTTGAGTTGTTTTTCAGTTTTCAGTCAGACAAGAGAACGCCATGCGTGTACTCACATGGGTTTGACACAGAGAACGTCACACATGTGATAACATGGGCTTAATACAGAGAATGCCACACATGTAATAACATGGGCTTGACACAGAGAATGCCACATATGTGAAAACATGGGCTTGACACAGAGAACGCCACACATGTGATAACATGGGCTTGATACAGAGAACGCCACACATATGATGACATGGGCTTGACACAGAGAATGCCACACATGTGATGACATGGGCTTGACACAGAGAACGCCACACATGTGATAACATGGGCTTGACACAGTGAATGCTACACATATGATGACATGGGCTTGACACAGAACGCCACACATGTGATAACATGGGCTTGATACAGAGACCACCACACATGTGATGACATTGGCTTGACACAGAGAACGCCACACATGTGATGACATGGGCTTGACACAGATAATGTCACACATGTGATGACATGGGCTTCATACAGGGAACGCCACATGTGATGACATGGGCTTGACACAGAGAATGCCACACATGTGAAAACATGGGCTTGACACAGAGAATGCCACACATGTGACAACATGGGCTTGACACAGAGAACGCCACACATGTGACGACATGGGCTTGACACAGAGAACGCCACACATGTGAAAACATGGGCTTGACACAGAGAACGCCACACATGTGATGACATGGGCTTGACACAGAGAATGTCACACATGTGATGACATGGGCTTGATACAGAGAATGCCACACATGTGATGACATGGGCTTGACACAGAGAATGCCACACATGTGAAAACATGGGCTTGACACAGAGAATGCCACACATGTGCTCACTTGGGCCTGACAGAGAGAACCCACACATGTGCTCACTTGGGCTTGACGCAGAGAACGCCACACATGTGCTCGCATGCATTATTAAACACTGTTAATGACGACAGTGATGGGGGTATAAAAATACCTGCAACCACCAAGTGACAGGATAAGAACCCTGTATTAAAGCTATAGTGCCCATTACCTACAAAGTTTGCTACCAAATAAATTTAAAGCCATATTACAATATCAATATAACCAATATGTAGTTAATTTGGAACAGTTAATGTTGTAAATGTAAACAACCCAACAAAACTGCATTAAAATTTTGTTTTAATAATTATTTAGTTGACATGTGAGACAATTTGCAAATTAACCATGATTTGAAAAAAAAATCAAATACAATAATTACACATCAAAATGTAGGCACATTTTTGTATGATAATAGAGAATTCCAACAGATAAAATTGTCCTTTATGTAAACAACCCAACAAGTGTCCAATGTGTTGTTCTCATGCACTGTCTATACTGGCAATGCTGGTCACTGCTGCCTTGAAGTCTAGATTGGCAATACTGGTCACTGCTGCTTTGAAGTGCTGCAATAATCAGGACTAATGACTCCAGCCCAGTAGTACAGTGACAAGCAGCCAGCCCTGGTGTGTGGGCAAGGTGTTGTCTTAATCTGGGAGTAGGCTGAAGGTAAAACAGAGTCCACCACCAATGGAGGCTTTAAGATAAACAATGACAAACATCTAGTCCTGGCTTTTTGGCAAGTTATTGTCTTTTGGGTATAGATCATTTAAGACATCCCAGACTGCCAAACTTCAGTGAGTAGGAACCACTCTACACTCAGACAGTGGGACACATGCACAGTCTGTTTTTTTAAGCATTGCTATCACCATTTAATTTGCTTAAAGCTGCTTCCTCGAATGACTCAGCCCATCGTAAACCCAGTTCATTTATGTCCAGATATGTAGTGTATGACTAGTTTAAGTAATGTGCAGTCTATTTAATAAAAAAAATGCCTACTTTTGTTCAAATCATTGAAAGAATTGACTTCAGTCATGAGATCGGGTAAGGATCAAAATAGTGGATATCCATAATGGTAAACACTGTGCAAGTCACTGCCGATCATGGGCGTGACTTCAATCCTCTCACCAATCACATGACAAAGTTTTGAAATTTCACCAAGGGTGAAAATCGTGATTTTTCAGCATTTCAATGTTCACTTCACTTAATGCTTTAATAGTTTGTCTGATGATTTCATAAAAACTACATACAAAAGTTGCACAAGCGAGCTAGCTTGTCGTAGTGGATACTAGGTAGGTTTGAATTTTCACAAAATGAATTTGAAATGAGATGAGCAAAAAAATCAAATTGATGTGGCACCTTTAAAGGCATGTATGCCGTAGTTAATAGATGTTTTTTACAAGGCCACAATTAACTGGCAAGCATCAGGTGCAGTGACTCGGCACTTAGAACGCTGGACTATCAATCGAGATGCCCGGTGTTTGAGTCCACATGCTGCTGTTTCGAAGCTGTTTGTTTATCCCACCATGTTTATGTCTTTCGGATGAGACACTAAAAGCTGTCGGTCCATTCTACCTGGGTTTTATGCTAGGGGAAGTAAATGTGTAACCTGCTGTGGACTCCAGCTCTCAACCACGAGTCCAACCGAAGCATCCATGACATGGCTCAGTCAACTCAGCTAACTACTTGGCATTAGGACACAACTGAATGTATAAAAGTAGCCAGCCATTTGAGAACAGTCTGCCAAGTGCCAAGTTGGCTGTTTCCATGTTAGCAATGAAAGGCTTTATACCTGGCTAACCAACCAACTCTACCTGGGTTATGGTTGCTCATCCCGATAGTGTGCATTCAACTACTAAAGCCAGGTCCCCGCAGTTGAAATTCATTTGATCAAATTCAATTGTTAGGTCCGAGATGCTATAACAAGATGCCATGATTCTACAGCTCACACTCGACATACTTCTAGCACTGTCACCACATTGTAGAGGTGTATTTCAGGCCATCCCATTACTGGCTAACTCAAGAATTCACAGAACAAGCTACTGGCCAGCTTTGGACTATTTTATTACAGTACTCATTGACTGAAGCAGCTTATGCATTGCCAAAAGCTGCTTTGTTTTGTTTACAGAGATTGAGATTTCATGCAATTTATAACATGTAATTGTACAGGCCATGTGGCTCAATTAATTTGGTGCTGGCCTTGTCACCAGGAGGTACTGGGCTGGAACCCCAGGCCTGCAGCCAATTCAGTCATTGCATAACCTGCTGGCTTCTCTAGCATCAGGTGTATGGGTACATGAAATGTGTGTCTTTCAGATGAGAGACTGAAGTGGTCCCTTCTGCCCTGTGTCTGCCGCCAGGGAAATTAAAAGATGAGACACTAGGAATAAACATGTAACCTGTCCTGGACTCATATAGCTGGTGGTCTCCATCTGAAGTCACAAAAACACTGCTGCGTTATCCCTGGAAAAGAGCTGTCTGGAGGATAAAGCAAGAAGTGCATGTTTATGACTAACCTGGTCAAAATGTGCGTGTGGGTGAAATAAGGCCTGATTTCCAGCCGAATACAGGATGTGCAGCCACCACACTGAAACATCTCTGGACAAACAAGCCACTTAATCACCGCTGAATGCTTTCTTCTTAGCTTGCACTCAGACTGTCGACACTTCTACTTTGAAGATTGGGATGACAACATGCAGTATGTTGGTAATAACTTGGTATCACCACATAGTTATCTGTTTATCTATAAAGTGACTAGATGCACTGTCCCAACATTAAACACTAGATGCACTGTCCCAACATTAGATGCACTGTCCCAACATTAAACACTGTCAGGCTGCCACAGGGTCCTGTTATGTGTTTATGTCATTGCTTCTATACTCCATCACATAAACATCTGTCCATCAAATTCATTCTATTGTGCCATGTATGTAGACTTGTGTGTGAGTCACATCCAAACATAAATACAATCCCTGAATGGACAGAAGCACCATCAAATGACAACGTCCATAGTAAAATCAGTCCATCAGTGAAGGTGTGCGAAGTGGCCAAAATATTCAGAGAATTCAATCAGGTAACCAAGATGCACAATAAATACAGTCTTCACTGGCTTCAGGCCAGCTCACTTGCCATTTCTAGTTATATGCCTTTACAAACATTATTTAATGTTGGAATTTTTATGGAGATTTATTAAGTGGAAGGCATTTGACATAAAGCAATAAAAAATAAAACTATGAAAAAACATAAATGCATGCAAAACATACATACAAACATGTTTAAATATCTCTAGGCAAATATATTGTTAAGTTGTTAAGTGTGTGCATGTGTGTGTGCGTGCATGTGTGTTTACATGCGAGCGTGCATGTGCATGCATATACACATGCATGCATGCATGCACACAAAGGGAACACATATTCTGTTTCTAAATGCTAAATGTTTCAACTAAAGAGCTATACTTCTGTGAGTGTCACATCCATAATTTAGCAAATATTTTTAAAATGACTCATCCTGTTACAGATGCCATTTCGATGGCTGATTTATGCAATATGGCACAACAACCTACTAGATTATTTATAGCAATTAAATACTAAAAGGTGAAGCTAGCAAAAAGTCTGCACTCAGTAGAGCTGACCACAAAACCGTTTTGATCACAAAGAAGGGATTGTTTAACAAGATTGCCATCCAAGACAAATGCCCAGATGGCAAGTGGACAAGGAAGCCATTTCGTTTATCGAGTCCAACATTTTTTCATATATGTATAACGCGCCCTCCTGAGATATGTGTCAACCTTGTTTTTAAGCATATTCACACTGCTAGCAGTTACACAACCTAATTTGTTCCATTCATTTATTGTCCTCTGGGAGAACGAGTACTTCATGATATCCCTTGGAATTTGTGTAGTCTTCATCCATTCTGGTACGCCTATAAACCCTCCACATAGTTTGCTTGTATGCTATTTTTCTAATAGCTTCTTTTGACAAGTTACCTTTGTGGAAGTTTCTCCATATTTTTTATTTGTACTTTATGATTTTAGTTTGATTTCAAAATATATTTGATTATGATCACTGTTACCCAATGGCTCACATACTTTGACATTGCCCACTAATTCATTTTGTAAAGACAAAACTATATCTAATACATTCTCTCCACTGGTTGGTTCTAGCACGTGTTGAGTAAGAAAGCTATTCTCAATTAAAAAAGAAACTGTTGGTCCTCACCCCTTGTACTTTCTACAGATTTCCATTGTATGTGTCCATGGTAAAAATCTCCCATTATGATACATTCCCCTTTACTAACTTCCTTTATATAGCATTTTGTGTTATCCTCTTTGTTTATGTTTGGACTTCGGTAAACTAATCCAATAGTTAATGTTGAATTTCTAATTTTATTTAATAAGTCTCAACAGATTCTTTACTATATAAAATAACTCCCCCTCCCCTTCTTCCTATTTGATCTCTCCTAAACATTACATATCCTGTCACTCCTAATTCAGCATCTGCTATGTCTTTGTTGACCCATGATTCAGGTATACATTATTTCAATTGTTCTCTGTTTCAAACAATTTGGAAACCCATTCTGTCTTAAAATTGTAAGGCAGAAAATAAACTGGCTAGTCACTAGATGGCAGTACAAACTTGATTATATACCTTTTAATATCTCCCGTTGAATTAACAACTTTCTTTGTTTCACTGGTTCATTAAGACAGATTTTAAACATAAACATGCTTTGAGTCAGAGATTAAAGTTATGTTATTATAGGCTGCTGGTGGTTAACTTATGTCTAAATTAAGAATAAACTACTGTAAGGCAAATTTGTAAGATAAAATTGCATTTATTACAGCTTAACTGCTAAAATTATACAAATCCAAATTTCTCAGTCATTGCACAATTTACAATCCTGATCTAACTTTAATACCATATCAAAGTACAAAATGTCAACCAAAAGTTCAAAATACAACTAAAAGAAAGTATTAATACAAAAGTTAAGACCAAAAATAAAAGAAAAGATGGTATAAAAGACGACTGGTCACAAATAGGAGTGAGCCACGACTTGTGTTAGCCAAAACAAAATTCTCCTAGATTGAACCCTGCATAGGTGATATATTATCTTATTCATCTTTGCTCTTATTTTAATAACCACACAGAAGATCTGGGGAAATTCTTTTACTTTAACCCATGAACTTTTAAAATGTGATGTAGCTGAACACTGTCCGGATGTCAACTTTATTGAGTAATCCTGACAACATACCAAACTTGGCATGCATCTTCACCGCCTATAACTCATGTAAATGATACAGATTAAGCTAACACTCCAGCAGTTGTTAGTCACCACACCTTGTCTGATGCATGACTTGAAGTCCCACGAGGCAGTATAATAACTGCATGACCCAATGAGCTCCCATCCCAATGGTCCTCCCATCTGAATGGTACTCTCATCCCAATGGTCCTCCCAATGGAGCAGTAACAGTGTTAGCAGTAACAGTGTTAGCAGTAACAGTGTTCGCAGTAACAGTGTTAGCAGTAACAGTGTTAGCAGTAACAGTGTTAATAGTAACAGTGTTAGCAGTAACAGTGTACTTAGTCTGAAGTGCCCTCCTTTTGATATCAACTTTGCATCTTGGATAATAAGCATAACAATTAAATGTCAATTTAGTAATAACAATCACAAATGTCCACCATGCTGACACGGAACTAAGTGCAAGTTGTTGTTGCTGGGTTTATGAGTCACAAATGTCCACCATGCTGACATGGAACTAAGTGTAAGTCATTGTTGCTGGGTTTATGAGTCACAAATGTCCACCATGCTGACATGGAACTAAGTGCAAGTCATTGTTGCTGGGTTTATGAGTCACAAATGTCCACCATGCTGACATGGAACTAAGTGCAAGTCGTTGTTGCTGGGTTTATGAGTCACAAATGTCTACCATGCTGATATGGAACTAAGTGCAAGTCGTTGTTGCTGGGTTTATGAGTCACAAATGTCCACCATGCTGACACTGAACTAAGTGCAAGTCGTTGTTGCTGGGTTTATGAGTCACAAATGTCCACCATGTTGACACAGAACTAAGTGCAAGTCGTTGTTGCTGGGTTTATGAGTCACAAATGTCTACCATGTTGACACGGAACTAAGTGCAAGTCATTGTTGCTGGGTTTATGAGTCACAAATGTCCACCATGTTGACATGGAACTAAGTGCAAGTCATTGTTGCTGGGTTTATGAGTCACAAATGTCCAATATGCTGACACGGAACTAAGTGCAAGTCATTGTTGCTGGGTTTATGAGTCACAAATGTCCAATATGCTGACACGGAACTAAGTGCAAGTCATTGTTGCTGGGTTTATGAGTCACAAATGTCCAATATGCTGACACGGAACTAAGTGCAAGTCATTGTTGCTGGGTTTATGAGTCACAAATGTCCACCATGCTGATACGGAACTAAGTGCAAGTTGTTGTTGCTGGGTTTATGAGTCACAAATATCCACCATGCTGACACAGAACTAAGTGCAAGTCTTTGTTGCTGGGTTTATGAGTCACAAATGTCCACCATGTTGACACAGAACTAAGTGCAAGTCGTTGTTGCTGGGTTTATGAGTCACAAATGTCCAATATGCTGACACGGAACTAAGTGTAAGTCATTGTTGCTGGGTTTATGAGTCACAAATGTCCACCATGTTGACACAGAACTAAGTGCAAGTCGTTGTTGCTGGGTTTATGTGTCACAAATGTCCACCATGCTGACACAGAACTAAGTGCAAGTCGTTGTTGCTGGGTTTATGAGTCACAAATGTCCACCTGGGACCAATAAGCACTGTGGCATTTCACTCTCGTCAGAAGGAATGAAATACCCACTAACAAGACTAATCATAACAAAACAATGTTGTCGATGAACCAGAAAAAAAACCACTAAATTAAATAACTCCCTTCAGATGAAATGCATAATGGTTTTTACAGTATTGATGTGCGTAGGCTTGAGACCACCACAATGAGAACATAAATAGACCCATAAGCTCATGATATTTGACCATCTACAAGTAAAAGCCATCAACCTGAGCCCTGTCTTTCTGCTGCTGCTGCTATCCAGATATGATGTATTAACAGGTACAATGAGAGGCTGTCTGGATAATTAACTGGAGAGGCCAGGCCGCTATTTTCACAAACAGCTTGTCAACAGCAGCTGGCTGTGAACAGATCCGGTCACTGATACACATCCACCTTGCTGCCTAAGTCAACTAATCAACAGATATTGATACACATTCACCTTGCTGCCATAGTCAACTAATCAATAGATATTGATACACATCCACCTTGCTGCCGTAGTCAACTAATCAACATTTATTGATGTACATTCACAAAATATTCACCAACCTGTCTTCAGGCAAGCTTTCAATACTGCTACTGGTTGTTAAAAATACCATGACGCAATGTCACCTAAATTATGGCCATCCATCAAGCGTAATGATTCTATTCTGCCTCCAGAAATTACATAGTTTATGCCTGCAAAGGTCACTCTGAAAATACAGATACCAGAGCTAACAATGTGGAAGCTGTTCTATTAAGGTGATGGCTTTTACTGTGACTGTTTCTCAGGCAATGTAGCAATCAGGTGTAGGAACATCCATTGACATACTGCTGTGGGCATTTCTCAGAACCTCTCAAGCGCCTGACCAGGAAGCAGCTCCGGCCGTGGTAGTTTTGAACAACCACTGTGGTTTATGCAGGCTGCACAATCAAGATTAACTATCTGCTACTCTCCCTCATTAATACCCACTGAACTACCTGTAATAAACTGGTCCTTGAGAATGTTGATTGAATATATAAATTGTAATCAACCTAATCCAAACACTATGGATGAGATATGCAGCAAGACCTTGCTTAGAGAGGCTGCTGCCATGAGATGTGCAGCAAGACCTTGCTTAGAGAGGCTGCTGCCATGAGATGTGCAGCAAGACCTTGCTTAGAGAGGCTACTGCCATGAGATGTGCAGCAAGACCTTGCTTAGAGAGGCTGCTGCCATGAGATATGCAGCAATACCTTGCTTAGAGAGGCTACTGCCATGAGATGTGCAGAAAGACCTTGCTTAGAGAGGCTGCTGCCATGAGATGTGCAGCAAGACCTTGCTTAGAGAGGTTACTGCCATGAGATGTGCAGAAAGACCTTGCTTAGAGAGACTACTGCCATGAGATGTGCAGAAAGACCTTGCTTAGAGAGGCTGCTGCCATGAGATGTGCAGCAAGACCTTGCTTAGAGAGGCTGCTGCCATGAGATGTGCAGAAAGACCTTGCTTAGAGAGGCTGCTGCCATGAGATGTGCAGCAAGACCTTGCTTAGAGAGGCTGCTGCCATGAGATGTGCAGCAAGACCTTGCTTAGAGAGGCTGCTGCCATGAGATGTGCAGCAAGACCTTGCTTAGAGAGGCTGCTGCCATGAGATGTGCAGCAAGACCTTGCTTAGAGAGGCTGCTGCCATGAGATGTGCAGCAATACCTTGCTTAGAGAGGCTGCTGCCATGTCACTTACAAGTGTCACTAAAATTGCAAAGAATCTTTCAGTAATGCGTCGTGTTAAATGGCTGTTGAATGGGACTGCTCTGTACACTTTATATTGTTCACTTGTACTACCTTATATCAGCTACTGTTGTGAAATATAGAAGAACACTTACAAACATTGAATTCAGCCATTGTATATCTTACAGAAATGTGCAATCAGAATGTGTGGTCAACTGGAATACAGAGCTCACTCTAAGCCAGCTTTCTTTAAATTTAATGCACTTACTATTTTTGACCTGATTGATTTTAAATACATGGTCATAATGTACAAAATATGTAACAAATTAATGCCAAATAATTTTTTTTCCCTGTTTTAAAATGGTACATACCATTCATACTCACAATACACGCCAAGAAAATAACTTTGAAATTAAGTATTGCAGAACAACATCAAAATCTATGTGCATCAGTGTGAAAGGTGCAAATATATGAAATTGTTTAAATAAGAATATTAAACACTGCACTAATGTCTTTGTCTTTAAGAAAAGGTACAGATCACTATTGGTCAGTAAATACAATATAATTATATTATTACTGAACATTCTTCAGGATAGTTAATTTTCAAATCAGATGACTTAATTTTTCATATCCAAGGCGTGTTTAATTTAATTTTATTCTCCTTTTATTTGACATTTTATTTTATTCATTCTTTCTAATCTTAATCGTGTGTCAAATTTATTTGGATTAATGATATTTATTTCATTTATCAAATTATCTATAAATTCATGTATGTATTTTGAAATCGGAAATGGTAATTATAAGTATTACACTTCTTGCATTTCCCTTCAACATTTCAAAGTAGGTTTTTCAGTATGTATTACAGGGTATAGCAGCTTAATGCTGCTGTCATATAAATCTTTACTGCATTCACTGTGTTGTATGTTTATATATTATGTTGTTGAAATGTTGAATAAAATTCAATAAAAAAAATCACTTATTACCTGAGTATTTAGTGCATGACTGTTTGAACTTCGCCATTTCCAATATATCACGTCAGCAGTACTTATATGGGATGACGATTAATTATACAACAAACTAGGTGTAATGTCATGTGTACAACGAAGTGAGCAATGTCAACTGACCTTGTACATACAGCTACGTGGCTTATGTGGTGGCCGTGTATTGTTGTCTCTGACATACATTATGGGGTCACTGACATACATTATGGGGTCCCTAGCTGGTACAGATTCAATGCTTTGGTACACAGCTGTGGACTTAAAGATAAAAATCCAACCTTCACATTTTGTCAACATTAACCCTCCCCCCCTCCCCCCTCCCCCCTCCCCCCACACGCCCCCAGGTAAGTTTCATGCAATTCACAGTGAAACCTATGCAATGACAGAGTTCCAATATGGTGCACACCTACTAAACTAGCACAATCTCTACAATAGGTCAAACACACTACCAGTAATCATATCTTGGAGAATTGCACATGTGCATGCACACATACATAATGCAAGTCATTTATTTTGTTATGTTTGGGCACTGAACTTTCACAGTTTAAACCTACAAGTAGATGCAAAAGTTAACATGGCCTTATAAAATTACACCTGCACCATCTAGGCATTGCATGTCAAGGTGATAAAAACATAACTATCACATAAAATGCATACAGATCTCTTTCAGGGTATACGATTTTGCATGCTATAACCTCAGTTTTTGTGTCAGTTGATTTACTAAAGGGTAAACTCTGAAAAGCATCTATAATTTATGTAAACACATTTACAACCTTTTAAATACATATTCATCAGGCATCAAAGGTATATTTCATTGCCACTGTGTTCTTGACTGGCCACTTACAACACAATACCTGGTCAAACAGGCCGACACTTGCTACAGTGAATTTGCATTCAGCATTAATTGTCAATAATAATTTTGTTCAAAGGTAAAAAGTCTGATCTTTTATATCATAAAATCATGTCATGCTAAGCTATAACTATATATATAACTATCTTGTCAACTATCTTATAACTACATATTATAACTATCATATTGATTGCACAAATATGTTTAAATGAATGTTTACATAACGTGCTGATTGGCAAGGTCGATAATCATAAACAGAAGCTGGGCAAATTATATTTATTATATTTAGAAACTGTGGTTCATTAAACACATTTTGGTGGACAATGGTCAAGATGTTAGACCGGATATAGCTTATACTGTATCTAACATGATTTTTTATGATAAAAAGATCACACTTTGTACGTCTAAAACATGAATAAATCGTTGATGTTGTTGTAATTTTTGTACAATCACACATCTTGTGCATGATCTTCTTCAACATCTGCTCCAGTCTGCTTTCAACACTGATCAGAATATTTGGCCCAAGGAAACATGTACTTGCATTTAAAGCAAATAAAAGTCTACATCACAACAACATATTATATTAATAACACTAATCCAACCCAATAATTGCTATGGTGGTGGTAGAGCTATATATAATGGTTTATCAAGATGCATACAAATTTTTCAAAACAATGTTGCGGTTCTTGTTCTTAAGATAACGAGTAACCAAAGGGCAAACCAGAAGTTGCAGAATCTGTACATTGTGGCACCCCAGGCCAATCCATTATATCAATGCCTATACCTCAGTACACTCTAACAGCACTCATTGTAAGAGTTTGCTTAAAGGTCAAATAAATACAATATCATTGCAATTAGTGATGATACCACAAAACCCCATCTTGCCCATTTGCTATTGTCTTTTGCAGCAGTTGTATGAACCAGCAACTTGCCCATGAGATGTATCAGTTATGTGATCTTGTAACAGAATGGCATCAATCTTCATCAAACATCTCAGTTAGAAGGCTCCTTTCTACGTTGTGCCTTGGACTGATGGGAATATCAGCCATTACTGCAGTAAGCAGACATTATAAATGAACTTCTTTGACCCTCGGTGCAAAATAACCATTATCCATTTTAGAGGCTATTAAAGATGCCCACTTAGAGGGAGTTATGTTAAGCTGTGTTCAGCCAAGGGAGATTGAAAGTGTGCAGTAGAAACAGCACAAAGCTGTGGCTGTAAAACTGAACAGTTTGCAAATACACGAACACACATAATGGCTGCATATAATTCAAAGCCTTCAAGGTAATAGAATCATTCAGATGGTAGAATGCTGTTTGTCAGTGTTGAAGAACAGCTATTCCTGCATCACACCAGAACGTGTCTCGGTCACAGCATTTTAGCCGTTCTGGAAGTCAGCTGGCCACCCGGAGAGAGCAACAGCAGTGGTCATTTCCTCAGTCAGTGTTCCATGTTGCCACGTCCACAGTGAGTTATCCAAGTATGAAACCAGGAAGACTGAAACTTTTCATATTTGGCTTTTAAGTATTGTTGAGCAGCATACTGTGATGGAGCTCAACATTTCTTGTTTCATTTTCTAACTAGTTTACATCCTAATGTGTAAGGTCACACAACATTACTAATGTGTAAGGTCACACAACCATACTAATGTGTAAGGTCACACAACATTACTAATGACAACACAAAACACAACCCAGCACACTGTTAAAATCACCTGGCATAGCTAAACAATGTGAACATGTTAATTATTGTAACTCACCCAGCTTTGTTGATAATTTATTTACCTCCATTGATTGGTCTAACTCAAATTCTGATGTAAATTTCTGTCTACTTTCTATCAGTGTCCTTCCTGCATTTAGTTTAGAGTTGTATATACATTGACATTTATTTAGAAAAACAATGACTGTATTTTAACTGTAAATAAAGTTCACTGAGAATACGTCAGAGATGAAGTTTTGCTAAATAAAAAAATTTGTGCAACAAGGATTGGCAAGGACGGTGACTGCTCTAAACTAGATCTGTTTCTCACTACTTCCCCTGGCAATCATGTTGTTACTGTCAACGCCCCTCTGGGATCATCCAACCACAGTGTTGTCTCAACTCTGGCCAACTACAGACTTTCAACACCCAGCAAGGAAGGCAAATGTAAAGTTTGGCTTTATGACAAAACAGATTGGGATGGTGGTCATTCCTGGCTAGTGTAGAATGGACTTCACTCTCAAAAAGACATTGTGCAGATTTAGCCCAGTCTTGTGTTAAAGACAATTTAGGTGATGTCATGGACTTCTATGTACCAGCTAAGCAGACCAGCCACCGCTACTCAGATAAACCATGGTTTAATGAGGTATGTCGTGAGGCTGTCCAATACATACAGAAAGCTTATAAGAAATGGCAAAAACGACGTACAAAGGACTCATGAACTTTGTACATGCAATACATAGCGTTTCCTATGACGCGCTCGTCTACAGTTTTCACAATACCTCGAGCAAGAACTCAAGAGATCAGATAACAAACAGTGCTGGAAACTTGTGAAAACAGTGAATGGCAGTAATAAAACATCTGCTATTCCCCCTCTCAGACACGATGGTCATATCTACAACAAGGCTAGTGAGAAGGCTCAGCTGCCAACAATATGTCTTCTGCCAATTTCCAGCTAGATGATGGTGTGAAAACTCCTCAAAAATTGCATACAAAAACCAACACAGTTCTCTCCTCCCTCAAATTCCGTCTGAAAGATGTTCTAAAACAGCTTCGAACTCTAGTTATGTTCAAAGCCAATGGCCCTGATGGAATATCTTCAACCGTACTGAAGAAATGTGCACCTGAACTGGTTCCAGTCCTTGCTAAGTTATTCCAGATTTCATTTGACACCAGGACTGTTCCATCTGAATGGAAAACTGTTCATGTCATAGCTGTGCCCAAGAAGGGGAGTAAGCATGATCCATCAAACTACAGACCAATATAGCTGTACCCAAGAAGGGGAGTAAGCATGATCCATCAAACTACACACCATTATAGCTGTACCCAAGAATGGGAGTAAGCATGATCCATCAAACTACACACCATTATAGCTGTACCCAAGAAGGGGAGTAAGCATGATCCATCAAACTACACACCATTATAGCTGTACCCAAGAAGGGGAGTAAGCATGATCCATCAAACTACAGATATACCTCCATTCTACACTCCATATTGCCATTAAGAATACATGTGATAGAATCATATGCGCATAAAGCCTCCAATGTGACTTGAATAGAATCGAAGTGTGGGCAGACGGCTGGTGTGTTACATTCAATGTCAGCAAAACAGAGGAGATGATCATCAGCAGGAAAAGAAGCCAGAATCATCCCCCACTCCACTTTATGAACAAGGAATTGCAGCCTACAGATAGTATAACTCTTCTGGGTGTCACCATCACCAAGACATTGTCCTGGTCACGGCACATCATATGTATTGCCAAAAAACACAGCAAAGCGTCTCTATATCCTGGGCCATTCTAGAAACCTCCTTCCTCACCAAGCTCGTTGCTTATGCTTTGGGCCACTTTTCATCTTTTGATGGTATCATCAGGCCCCTGAATTTCAGTATAAAAAAATATTAAACGATTGTTAAATCTAACATGGAACCCCCCAAGTATGCACCTGGAGTGCAATCATAGAGGGAAAATAGGACACAATATGAGCAAAAGGGCCTAAGTAAGTACATCTTGACAGACTAGCTGACTGGTGACAAACTTTATGGTGACAAACTTTATGGTGACAAACTTTATGGTGACAAACTTTATGGTGACAAACTGTATGGTGATTAACTGTATGGTGACAAACTGTATGGTGATTAACTGTATGGTGATTAACTGTATGGCGACTAACTGTATGGCGACTAACTGTATGGCGACTAACTGTATGGTGACAAACTGTATGGCGACTAACTGTATGGTGACAAACTGTATGGTGACTAAGTGTATGGTGACAAACTGTATGGTGACAAACTGTATGGTGACTAAGTGTATGGTGACAAACTGTATGGCGACTAACTGTATGGCGACTAACTGTATGGCGACAAACTGTATGGCGACAAACTGTATGGCGACTAACTGTATGGCGACTAACTGTATGGCGACAAACTGTATGGCGACAAACTGTATGGCGACAAACTGTATGGCGACTAACTGTATGGCGACTAACTGTATGGCGACTAACTGTATGGCGACAAACTGTATGGCGACAAACTGTATGGCGACAAACTGTATGGCGACAAACTGTATGGCGACTAACTGTATGGCGACAAACTGTATGGCGACAAACTGTATGGCGACTAACTGTATGGCGACTAACTGTATGGCGACTAACTGTATGGCGACTAACTGTATGGCGACTAACTGTATGACGACTAACTGTATGGCGACTAACTGTATGGCGACTAAGTGTATGGCGACAAACTGTATGGCGACAAACTGTATGGCGACTAACTGTATGGCGACAAACTGTATGGCGACTAACTGTATGGCGACTAACTGTATGGCGACTAACTGTATGGCGACTAACTGTATGGCGACTAACTGTATGGCGACTAACTGTATGGCGACTAACTGTATGGCGACTAACTGTATGGCGACTAACTGTATGGCGACAAACTGTATGGCGACTAACTGTATGGCGACTAACTGTATGGCGACTAACTGTATGGCGACTAACTGTATGGCGACAAACTGTATGGCGACTAACTGTATGGCGACTAACTGTATGGCGACTAACTGTATGGCGACTAACTGTATGGCGACTAACTGTATGGTGACTAAGTGTATGGCGACAAACTGTATGGCGACTAACTGTATGGCAACTAACTGTATGGCGACTAACTGTATGGCGACTAAGTGTATGGTGACTAACTGTATGGTGACAAACTGTATGGTGACAAACTGTATGGTGACTAACATATATCATTTAAAATAGCCACTGAAATTATATGTATATTTATTATATGAATAATGACACATTTCATTGTGTACATATTGTTAAAATGAGGATATTTTCTTACGTTTAACAAGATTGCCATAAAAAAAACCCACATGGCAAGTGGGCAAGCTTATTGAGAGCCCAACGATTATTCGTCTATGCGTAACCTGAACTTCTGAGATATTTGTCAATTTTGTTTTTATTAACATATTCACGCATGTCCATTTTAAATTATTGCATAACTAAATTAAATGACTACAAAGTGGGGAAGTGAGAAAAGCAAGAGGAGATTGTGTGATAAAGCGACTGAGTTGAGGGAGATCTGTAGTCATCCATAGCAAATGACGATGCTCCAACCAATAAGACGCAGTAATACCAATCAAGTTCACTGATTGGATCATTAGAGTGAAACCCACTGGGCTGCATCTGAAGCAGTCCCTGATAAAATTACTTTGCATGACCTGTTCTGTCTTATCTTACGCCCATGAATACTTGCAACTATTGGCAAAATGGTGGTAGTTTTTGTCTGTAGATCGTTGAATACATTTGGAAATATCCTACGGGTCACACAGTTAGCAATTACTAACGGACTATACGTGCTGTTTTTTATCTGATCAATCAATAAATTATTTTTTTATTTTTTTACATTTCTGTCATAAAGGGATCATGAGCACCAACAACCTGATTGTGTCTTCGCTAATGCAAATTACTTTACTTTTATTCAAATTAATTTTTGTCTTGAATTCATATTATCAGACATCACTAATGGTGATGAAAGCTGGAGCAGGAGAAAGTATAACACCATTTTTACACCACAAGTAAATCTGAATAACACATTCTGAAAGAACAAAATCATATTTATATACTGTAAGGCCTAAGGTGTTTAAAATTAAATAACTGTCTACCTTCAAATGTTGTGTATCTTTAAATGTGCAAAGTTAAAATCCATCTAATGTTGTTTGGCAATGAATAAGGAACGCAGATGGATGATGCGAAAGGCAGGTGCAAAGCTAATTAGATGGATACATGCTCTAGCAGGCATTCTGGCTATTCTGCTAACAGCAGTGCTTATGTTCCTTGTCCATGGACACGTGCTCTAGCAGGCATTCTGGCTATCAACAGCAGTGCTTATGTTCCAAGTGCATGATGAAATCATGTTGGCATGCACACCAAATGTCAGTGAGTCACAGGTTCAAGTAATGGCCACCTTCTTCAACAAGTACTGTCTTTCTCTCATACCCTGCTCTAGCATTACACAGCATTAAGTCAATGTTGGCCTAATGGCCAGGAGACAAGCTTCAACATGACTGATTAATCATGCTGGTTAAAGCGGGAAACAGGTGCCAATTACAATATCTAAGACGGCTTTTTCTAGCACATATCAATCTGCCAACATATTTAGGACAATGCAATAGTAATATAAAATAACACAGGGTAGTGGGTGAACACGAAGATCGACATGCATTTTATTATTACATAGCCACATATCACATTAACCAAAACATATTATATGTAACTACACATAAAATGTGATCTCCCAAACTAAACTACTACTACACTAAGTCTACAATACATACAATGACAACATCTGCCTAATAAAGCAAGGATGGTGGGTAGTAGTTTAAAACTTACCCCGAACAAAAGTATGTGACTGTTTGTGCTGTTGCACAATTCAAAGTGTGGCATTGACACCAAACGGACAGTTATATCATCAGCTGCCTGCCGACACGTGCAGCCAAACACATGACAGTAATACACAGAGCTAGAAGAAATAAAGCAATACTTGTACTGGACATGTGTAGCATACAGAGCTAGCACCACACCTGATTAATAATGTATTAAATAGGTTTTAATGCCCATTTTAAGCCTGCACTAGCGTAACAGGCCAGACATGTTGCTTAGCAAGCATCATTAAGTGTGACCAAATGACCAACTGAGATTCCAATGAAGTAATCAATCAATCAATAGTGATTACACAAAGTAGCCATTCCCAGGAACATTCCTAGTGTAGTGGTCTCCAGTCCACTTGACATGCCTGCCTTGTTATGTTATGTTATGTTGTTAATTCATTCTAATTATGACAAAAGTAACATTAGCATAACTCAAACTGCAAGTTTGCGTTCACATGTCTTGTTAATAGAAATGTTGTCTTTGGCTATAACCAATCAGGCGCCATTACTGATCCAGAAAGTAGCAACTAAATTGTGTCACTTGTGCGTGGGTTGTGTGAAATCAATGAGTGCTTATTACATAGATCTGCTATCTGTAATTCTTACTATCCTTGACAAATATTTTTCTCCTTTGAAATTAACAACCTCACATAATAGGCATTACACGACACATGCCACATGCCACATGCCGTCACTGGCATTCCAAAATGAAACATGCCAAAAGCTAAATGAAGCAACACCTCATAATGATTCTAACTTCAAACCAACTGTCTTATATTACTGCATAATACTGGCTGGCATAATACTGGCTACATTCAGTAGAGTTAGCCAGCATACCTTGTACATTTGTATTATTGATATCACATGTAACAAACTAACGATAAGTATGTATATAGGGGAAGTTTACATAAAATGTATGTGCTTCAGTGAAGTTCCCCTGTTATTACACCCACTACAAGGCCCAAGGATGCACCTTGAAGTTCCCCTGTTATTACACCCACTACAAGGCCCAAGGATGCACCTTGAAGTTCCCCTGTTATTACACCCACTACAAGGCCCAAGGATGCACCTTGAAGTTCCCCTGTTATTACACCCACTACAAGGCCCAAGGATGCACCTCGAAGTTCCCCTGTTATTACACCCACTACAAGGCCCAAGGATGCACCTTGAAGTTCCCCAGTTATTACACCCACTACAAGACCCAAAGATGCACCATCAAGTTCTCCTGTTATTACACCCACTACAAGGCCCAAGGATGCACCTTGAAGTTCCCCAGTTATTACACCCACTACAAGGCCCAAAGATGCACCATGAAGTTCTCCTGTTATTACACCCACTACAAGGCCCAAGGATGCACCTTAAAGTTCCCCTGTTATTACACCCACTACAAGGTCCAAGGATTCAAATGTTATGGCTTATAACTAATACAAAAACTACATACATAAAATAAATGTCTGAATTTTTTTTTAGGTTAACAATATCCTATTTAAAATATAACAAGGCTTAAATATAAAAAAGTTTTATATTATTAAAATTAAAAATGGAAATGGTATGTTGCCACTTATGAAAATTGTCATCAGTGATTTTATTAATCGTACTGTTCATACAGTTCTACAATGTAATCGTACTGTTCATACAGTTCTACAATGTAATCGTACTGTTCATACAGTTCTACAATGTAATCGTACTGTTCATACAGTTCTACAATGTAATCGTACTGTTCATGCTGTATAAATCAAAGACGCCCTGGTACCACGTCCTGGTACCACAAAGCCCCAATCACCAGGCATGCACAACAAACTAACAGAACAGCAATATATGCAGCAATGAAGTGTAACAGAATAGGACATTGAGAATGAAGCCCAACTACACTATGGTAAGGGAAATTAGCAAATTTACACTGAAGTTCCTCAGGCACAGGATGCACCTTGAAGTTCCCCTGTACATTATACAAGGCCCAAGGATGCTCCTTGAAGTTCCCCTGTTACTACACCCACTACAAGGCCCAAGGATGCACCTTGAAGTTCTCCTGTTACTACACCCACTACAAGACCCTAGGATGCTCCTTGAAGACAAAGTTCCCCTGTTACTACACCCACTACAAGGCCTTAGGATGCACCTTAAAGACGAAGTTCCCCTGTTATTACACCCACTACAAGGCCCAAGGATGCACCTTGAAGTTCCCCTGTTATTACACCCACTACAAGACCCTAGGATGCACCTTGAAGATGAAGTTCCAGTGTTACTACACCCACTACAAGGCCCAAGGCAACAAAGCAACATATTAACAGAAATAAAGTGCAGAATTTGCTGACAGAAAAGGACATGAAATTTGGAGGTTTATCCACCTCGCTGTAGAAAACAGCTGAAAGCATAATGTGGGGCAGGGGTATTTCGTACTTTGTGGGGCGAGTGATTTGCGACGACGTAGTGTGCAGATGGTGCAGTGACAGAGACCCGACTGAGACTTGAGGAGGATCAACAACGGAAAGTTTGTAGACTCACCAGTCTGGCCACTCATGCTGTCAAAACAAAACAACGCAGTAATAACACTGCAACAGGAACAAAACATAAATAAAACAAACCACACAACAAATCTACTACATAAGTGGGAATTTTAACCAGTGTTCATACACTTGGTCATATTTCAAACACCAGGCTTTCTTCAAAGCTTACAGGAACACCTGACCAGATGTGAGACGGTTTTGATTTGAGTAATGTGGTTGGTACATAATAAGCAAAAATGGTTAAGATAACCAGGAATAAACATTAGCATGGATTTAAAGATCTACTGGGAATCACTTACAAGTTATCAGGTGATTAGTCATTGTTTCATTTACAACTAATGGCAACTACCAGTGCCAGTTCTCAGCTTCACGCCGCAGCATTTTGTGTTTGACTGGTTATGATTTCTATTATATATTAGAGTATATGCTGGTAAAAACAACCCATGTTTTAGACTAGTAAAAACTGGCCTAGGTCCTAGGTAACCTAATTTTTCCATGCTTTGCCAATCTTTGTTTGAAGTGATTGATGCTGACCACTGGCCTGGTCAATGCTCATGTATATATTTACTGGCTGTTTGCCAAACCACAGGCACAAGCTGCCAGACTTTTTGTCCTTATCGACTCATCCATTGTGAAGTATTCAACCATGCTGCAATTACTGCATTAAAGCTATTTCAATAGTAATCTTGTCTATCACTGCAAACACACATGAACTTACTGAATGATGACTGAAAGAAACAATGAAGGTGTCTCACAGCCGCAGGTAAGATGTTCAATAATGTATCATCCAGACAAATACCTGGTACACATGAGAGCAGGCTGACTGCAGTAATTTCTCTTTGTTTGAAATAAAGTACTTCATGTTTTTGTTTTAAATGTGCCATCTACATGTAGGAAATGCCTCCTATCTGTAGTCTCCAGTCCACCCGGGTCTTTGGCTCAGTTGCTCATCCTATGATTTCCCTTGCACTCCCTCCTTAATTGTTGCATTTTTTCGCACGTCTTGTTTCAGAATCATTTTGTGAAAAATCAAACCTGTCTAGCATAGACTGTAAACATTCAGCGATAAAATGGCAAAGGTTGCCCAGCTCCATATACTATTGACATTGTAACAAGTCAGAATCAAAGTGAATTCTTTCACTTATTTTAACAAAAGTATGCATTCTTCTACTAAACTGAATGTGCATATTAATAATATTACCTAATCAAGCTATTCCCACACAACAATTTGATTCGTGATGGAATAAATCATTGGAGGGAGGTTGAATGGAGATCTTCTGTTACTTTCCAAGTATGTTTCTAGCAATTCTGTATTGGGGTCAATTACTTTTAATCAATTCCAAATCCAATTCCTTTTAATCAATTCCAAATCCAATTCAACAATTTTTTCAAAAATAATTCAATTGGTAGTTTTTCCAATGTTTTTTTAACACATTTAAAAAATAGTTACATGAACATTATGAATGCATTTAGTCTATGACACCCCGGAAAAATGCCCTCCTGGCAAAAACCCGAAATTTTCTATTTAAATTATTATGTACAATCAATTTGAAGCATTCACCCAAATCCTGTCAGTAACTTCTGTGATGAATACATATCACACCTCAGTTAATGCACAAGTTGAGCAAATGGACTTCCAGGATTGCAGTTATCTAAATGGGAGTGAAAGGATGAGTTGCACTGTTGAGCACAGATGAAAGCATTTAATACTCTCTCACAAGCATTAGCTCAAAGGGAAATACATAGACTCTACTTTTACACCCAATTGTTCAAGTCCTTTAATCATTTGGCACACGGAGGTGAGAAAATGGAATTCCAGGGCAGATTTCCTTATTTCTAAAACTCAATCTTATTTGCACTGCCTTATTTACACTGGAAGTCTAGCACATATCCAGCTACTCAATTGCAATTATTAACAGCTGGCTTCTATTGTGCACACATGTCTGTCTTTTGATCATGGCTTCTTGCCTCAGCAAGTCAACCCTATAAACAGCCAGATCAAGAAAATGAGGATCAATCCCTTTCCTTTCAATTCCATTTCCTTTTGCTCAAAACATTTCAATATCAAATCCAGAATTTAAAGGAAATGAATAATTCCAATTCCTTTTGGAATTGACCCCAGCCCTGGGTGTAATATATTATATGATATGAATTTTAAGGATAAGTTCTAATTATCGTCTTGTTTACCTCGTGTTAAAATTAAAAAATATAGCATTGTATTTTATGCGAAAAGAATCAAAAGCTATCAAAGCAGTTACAAAGTAACAATTTTGGGTTAATGTGAAAAAAAAATCAATTAACAAATGAGAGAATAAATAGAATGCTTTATTCACTGAAAGACACACATTAAACTTCATGTGGTTGCGACACAATCGTTTGGGCTGAAATCACTATGCCCATCGTGCGCTGATGCTGAAGTTACCAGAGTTGCAGGCCGAACTCTCCAAAGAATGTTGTTCAAATTCACCATGAGCAAACATCACCTGTATCCATGCTGACAGCTAGCTTTGATCCTAGGTGGACCGTGGATGCTATGGATTGGTGGCATTAACATAGCTTCCGCTACTGGGAATAATGGCACATCATCCTCTTTCAAAGAGATTTTAGCACCAGAATAACAAAGAGCTGCACCTTCTCTGGTCCAGATCACAGTCGAAACAAGTTTTCTCTAAGCGACCAAAGTCGGCTGTACTTCATTGGCTTGATGTTTGCTTTTTTAAACAAAGTTGGCCGTAGGGAACTTAAACCAACTATGTTACTTTATTTTTACTACTGTTTGCATTACAATCAAATGTTGCACAATAAACCATTCTGACACTCGCTGTCAACAGTAGGTGAATGAATGGAAAGTCGCAGTCTCGTAGCATTCCCTTATCATCAGTGATGTCACGTCAAAGCTTGTAGATAAGCGCGGGGAAAATTGGCATAATCGAGGCAGGTCGGCAGAACAGAGTATTATTTGGAATTATTACTTAATGGAATTCTAATGAATTTTTCTTCAAACCGATATGGGAAAAACATATTTCCAGTATTTAGACAGCTATAGATTGGGTCGGACAGCAAAGATTTCTGTTTAACTTGTTGTGCTGGGATTTATACAGGATTTATACAGGATTGCAAATGAATTACGCATTCTCCTTGTCCTGTTGTAAGAACTTCTAGGGTCGGTTATATCCACTAGGGTCAGTTGGGTAACCAGAAAGACAAACATTATTCTGGTACAACTAATGAGAAGAGCAGGGTATAAAATAACCCAGGTACAAAATGACTTGCTTCCTGAACTGGTTCGCCTGCATGTGGCTTGTTGCATGTGGCTTGTTGAATCCAGGACAAAACCCCACTCGGACATAACCCCACTGGACATAATCCCACTGGACGAAACCCCACTCGGACATAACCCACTCAGACAAAACCCCACTTTTATTTTTTAGAAGTAATGAAAATTAAAAAAATTATGTAAAAATAAATAATATTTTGAAATGAAGTAACTATATTTCTGCTAGCACTTCAAAAGGAATTGTTTTCAAATGTAAATTTGGTCCTATTAGATGTTTAATATAGCCATAAATTAAGTGGATGTTTCTCTGTTGTACTTGGTGATGTACGTAATGGGATCATCCCTGACAGCAGTTAAGGGAAGTCAGTAGAATTGGCTTCTTCTAACTGCTACATCAGAGCTAAATGGTTCAAGGGGGATAATTTAGGACATCAATTTAAGGGAAGCCAGTAAAATTGGCTTTTCTTAGTTGCTAGTTACATTACAGTTGACCGGTATTAAAGGGTATAAAAGGACACCAGTAAACATGAACCTTCATTATTCTACAACATGGAGATCGTCATCAACAACAAAGGTGGTCTAAAGCTGATGCACGGAGGCTACATATACACCCGAAAATATATCAAAAAGACTGTCCGATGGGAGTGCTCCAACCGCACAGCGTTCAGTTGTAAGGGAGGTGTGACTACCAATGCTGAGGTAAATATCTTGTGTAAATTACCAGAGATGAGAAATTATAGATATATAGCTGATTTCAGATATTTTTGTTTAGAATGTCTAATTAAAAAAACACTGATACAAATTATAATGAAGGCCTGTTGCATGGTATTGTGTAAAAGTGTCCTTGGTTAGAAAATATATTATAATTTTTGTATCATAACAGTATACAAAATTTAACATTTGCCACCTGATGTACAATTATTTTCTGATTGTGGTTGGATCGAATTACCGGTTGGATCAACTAACGGTGCACATAAATACCATCAATTTAGATTAATATTGTTCTGCTTTGATGAATAATTTAAATTGTTTCATTATGAATGCACTTAAAATACGCTTTGATTGGAACAACCAGTTCTTAGTCACCTGGTTAATAGCTTGTGAATATGTGCCTGATAAAATGTAATAATTAACACGTTTCATCCTATTTGCTTAGAACTATTTCATTACCTATATGTTACATGAATTACTGTTGCATTTTCAAGGTCAGTGTTGATAATAAAGTTTCAGAAAATGTTAATTTCCATGTATTCAAAATGACCTTCTCCAAGGACAGTACTATCCATCATATGATTTTCAAAGAGCAGATTGTCAACAAAAACCATAATATTATATGATTAATTATACCACTATCACACTTTTGCTATATGAAGCTTCTTTGTTGTGGATAATTTTCCAGAGACCTTAATTTTTTGATCCAGTTGTCCAAAATTTTTATACAATACAATGCTACAAACATGAATGAAAATTTGAAAAATTATTACTACCTTTTCATATTACAACTAATATTATATTTTTCTTTGTACCTTTGCAGATGACAACTGTCACCAGCATGACACCGCACAGCCATGATCCACAGGAACAGTCTGTAGATGTTGCTAAGTTACGTGCCTCACTCAAGGAGCGTGCAGCTGGATCACGTGGTACACTAACACAGCTCATGTCAGACCACACCACAGATGTGCCTGTAGATGTACATGCTGCACTCGGCAATCCAGACACAGTCAAGCGCTCTCTCAGGCCAAGCACATGCCCAAGAACCCAGCGTCGCTCAGTGAATGCTAGATGGGGAGTGGACCACCACTGTTGATGGAGACCCCTTCGTCATCTATGACAACGGTGTTGATTCTTCTGCCAGGATGTTAGTTTTTGGGACTGACCTTGGACTTCGCCACCTCGCTAGTTCTGACTCCTGGTTTATGGATGGCACCTTCGATGTTGCACCACTCCTATTCACTCAGTTATACGTGATCCGTGTACCACTTGGAGAATCAGCTGTGACATGTGTCTACGCCTTCCTACCCAACAAGCACCAGGAAACCTATGAGGAACTTTTCTCGGCTATTCAGGACCGATGCACTGAGCTTGGCTTCAATGTTGACCCCACCACTGTGACCATGGATTTTGAGCAGGCAACGCCATGCAATCATCATTTGGACCTCATGTCAACATCCATGGATGTTTTTATCATCTTGCCCAGTCCACATGGAGGAAGATTCAGAGTCTTGGTCTGGTACAGCGTTATCGCGAGGAAGACGACGTTAAGCTCTTCTGTGGGATGATGGATGGTCTGGCTTTCCTGCCTGAAGATGATGTACCTGATGGCATGGCCTACCTGCGTGATAACATTCCTGAGGGACTAGAACCCCTTCTGCAGTACTTTGATCAAATCTATGTGTCCGGTACCTACCGTCAGATACAGCTACCCCAACGTCCAGATGACACTATGCCTCCACTTCGCATGCGTCGCAAGCCACCTTATGTATCCACCATCCATATGGAATGTGCACAACATCACCCTTCGCGGCAGTTCCAGAACCAACAACATATGTGAGGGTTGGAACAATGCCTTCTCCAACTTGGTAGGACATGCTCATCCAACTATCTGGAGGGCCATCGACACTATCCGGAAGGACCAGGCACAGGTTGCCACTGCACTGCTACGTGACCAGCATGGTGAACCACCAGTCAAGCGAACGCGGCGCCACACAGTTCAGCTCCAGACGAAGCCTCACAATCTGTGTACTGCCCGTCGTGATGGCACCAAGTCAATTCCCGATACACTGAGGGGCATTGGACACTGTGTGAGATGGAAGTAGTTTAATGTAGTTTTCATGATAACAATATGTGAGGTAGTAGTTTAATGTAGTTTTCATAGTTGCATATTTTTCAATGTTGTATGGTGATACATTGACATTAATAAAACAGAAAATAACAAATATTGTTGTCTTTGAATCTATATGCAGTAGGCCAAAAGGGGTTTGTCTGAGTGGGGTTATGTCCAGTGGGGTTATGTCTGAGTGGGGTTTTGTCCAGTGGGGTTATGTCCGTTGGCTTGTTGCATGTGGCTTGCTGATTAAGAAGTTGCCAACATCAACAACCCGATCAGTGTTCACAAGAAAAATAAAATGTCAATAAAACCATACAGCTAGATCTATATATGAAAGCCCATTGTAGTAGGACTGGCTAAAGATGTATGGTTATGCCGGTGTCATGCTAAAACTGATCTGCTGTCAAATATTGGTGTATCTGCACATGAGCATATCTTGAAACATGAGCATTGCTAGTTATAGAGTGTGTGCATATATATATATATATATATATATATATATATATATATATATATACAATTAATAATTAGTTGCACCAACGTGTGTGCATGGGGAAAACAGTTCAAGACAGAAAATTTCGCTTTATATTATATAAAGTATGAGAAACTTAACTTATATAGAAAGATTAAAATCACTGAAACTATCCTCATTATCATATAGAAATCTACAAGGAGATATTATTGAAGTTTTTAAAATTATACACAATCTATACAACATTGAATCTTCACTTAAACGTTTAAAATGGGAGGATGCATCCTTCAGGACAGGAAATAGAGGGCATACTCTAAAATTATTTACTGAAAGAGCAAAAACACATATAAGAAAAATGCTTGCTTTCCCATCAGAGTGACTGAACCTTGGAATTCCCTCATGGAAACAGTCGTTCAGGCAAAATCTTTAAATAATTAAAAAAACTGCCTGGATCATTTCTGGTCCAATCAGGAAATTCTATATAATTTTGAAGCACCCTTAAAAATAGGAACCGGAATTCTTAAACTATTACTACACGATGATGAAAATCTGATCAATGAGGAGTCACAAGAATCCTGCGCTCAGAAACATCTTCTGATGTAAGGTATATTATACATTTTTATTTTACGACAGAAAGTGGAAATTCATTCATTATTTCCCACGGACCGGTTCACATTCTCTGTTATAATTCATTGTTATTAAATACAGTACCTAGGCTATTATTGTAGCTATACTATGTTTATGCTATTAATAAATTGATGTTAACTACTGGTTTGCGCATGCGCAGATACCAAGAGGATAATATTTTATGGCAGATCAATTTTAGCACAACACCAGAGAATAAAAGCTGGGACGAGTGGAGGAAAGTGGAAGGGGTGATGGGAGATAGACACATATCTCGAAAGCTAAAAGGAAAGGTTCTTAACTCATGCATAACACCAGCATACCTATACGGCCTAGAGGCCATGGCGATGACAGAAAACTACAAGAGAGACTGCACATTTGCAAGAATATCTGGGTTAGAAGATTTGCATGAATGAAAAGAATCGAAAAGAGAAGAATGGAGGAGCTGAAGGAGGAAGTTGGTGTGAGAAAGAGTCTCACAAGGAAGCTGGCGAGTACCCGGCTAAAGTGGGCTGGAATGGATGTGTGGCTAGAATGGAAGGTGCGATTGACAAAGAGAGCGGATGCACCTGGAGTGGAGGGTAGAAGAAGTGGAAGACCGAGACTGAGTGGAGAATGAGGGCCAGGGATAGAGTGGAGAGGATTGGTGGAGACGGTAGTAAAAGGGGACTAATTAGGAAAAAGGGGAAACAAAAACCGAGAATTGGTATCAGTGCCAGCCTCACCCCGGACTACAGTACGGGTTCAGCCTCCTGTTACGTCTCCCATTGGCGACCATGTTAACGTTTTGCACGATTATAAGAAAACGGGACCATCAAAAATTCTGAAACTTCTTACCTGCCGTTGCCATCATCGCATTGACATGCTAATCGAGTTTAGTCAAAGTCTCATACTTGTAACTCATTTAAAATGTCTGAACGTGCCATGCCCATCAATTTTTTTTACCAATTTCTGCATGAATTACTATGCACACGTGCCTTGTTGCGAAAAAATTGTCAAAAATCCTTCTGCCTACTGAAATCATCTCAAAATCCACAGTTACATTGCCAACATGTTCTACCAGCAAACTTGCCAGTGTGCCTGGCTCAAATGCAGTTATGTCAGATGATATGATTTTTTTAAATAACACATCTAAAATTACTGTGCCCTACACACCAGGAAGTCTAACTGAGGCATGATCCCAAATAGGGAAGCTTTCTTTGGAGAAAGTGTCCAATTTTATATTAAGTTGCGGCACAATGTATATGTAAACACATTATGGAACACTCCTGCTTGTCACGTAATTATTATTTGTTTCACAGTCAAATCAAAACAATGCCCTGCCCATAATATTAGCTGAAAACAAGTCACATAATTTAAATATAGGTCCATTCTGACCAATGAAACCTACTTACTGTCTCTTGAAATATACCACCTACTTATTTTCAAATTAATATTTATATAATTGCTTGATTTTTAACCAAATATGGCGTAACTTTGTCAGAAAAGTGACAATTTGTCACATTTAACAGGATTTTGGGTGATTTCCATTGTGTCAGACGTGCTAAGTTTTATTGTTTATGTCATTGCTTTCACGCTTCTAATTGATCGGGTACATAGCGTTCTGCTTGATTTTGATACACCATCATAAAGGGGTATCACATGACCAGATACCCACTGCGGCCACATTTCAAAGTGTTGATATACGCAAGGATTCCAGTGGCTGTGACACAACCAAAATACAACTATTCTGTCCAAATTTGCTACACAATATCACCAATGCACTGGGCCACATAACAAATATCACCAATGACTGTTCTAGTGCAAAATAGCTACCTGTTCCCTCACAAACTGGTACCATACCCCCTAATTTTGACCAAATTTCCATTTTGGCAACCGGTCAATACCATGCTATTTGTGATTGCTACGGCTGTCTGTCTTTGCAAGCAAACTGTTTACTTTTTCCTTTTGGGAATGGTTTGTCTTCTGTAAACCACTTCGTGGTTAGGGTTAGCTAGAGAAGGGATTAGCTAGATATGGGGTTAACGGTTAGGCTTCCATACCTTCATCTCCTTGTGTCCGTACACTTTCAAAGAACTGCACACAACATGAAATGAGTACTGAGACGTGGTGAATAGACATTTATGAAAATTACAGTTGATTTCCCAATGTAAAAATGTGCTTATGTTAAGGTTTTAGCTTACCATAAACTCTTTCGGGCAATTTTTACAAATGAAAAATAAAAAAAATTGTATTTATTGACAACCAAATATTTTATTAACCATCAAATAGCATATCAGCTGATGCACATCAAATGTTATAGTGCAACATTAAAATGTACATTTGTTTGACATTTTTGATATATAGTAGATCAGTTATAGGATACTTCCTAAAAGAGACGGTTACGAAGTTTAAATAATAGCGGCGCTTAACAAGTAATGCTCTTGTTGACTAGATGGAATCAATAAAATATATATAATAATATAATATTAACTAGCCTGACACAGACAATGTTCTAAGTAAATGCACGTAACATGAGGCAAGTTAGCAGCCGTTTTGATTTATTCATGTGATTCTATGTTGGACCATGCAACTGAGCCTATAACACCAGCATACCTATACGGCCTAGAGGCCATGGTGATGACAGAAAACTACAAGAGAGACTGCACATTTGCAAGAATAACTGGGTTAGAAGATTTGCATGAATGAAAAGAATCGAAAAGAGAAGAATGGAGGAGCTGAAGGAGGAAGTTGGTGTGAGAAAGAGTCTCACAAGGAAGCTGGCGAGTACCCGGCTAAAGTGGGCTGGAATGGATGTGTGGCTAGAATGGAGGGGGTACGATTGACAAAGAGAGCGGATGCACCTGGAGTGCCTCAGGGTAGAAGAAGACCGAGACTGTCACTGCACGACTGTAGTCACATCTGAGTTGGCAATTAATAGCTACATATTTAACAATTCTTCCTTTTGTGCAGTCTGTCCACAGTACACACTCGTTGTTTGGTGACATACACATGTTTTGCGTGCATTTAATCAGTATATTTTTGAAAAAAAAACCCTCCTCCATGACTGTTAGATGGCTACCGCATTTCCGTTGCCATGGGTTCAGCTTCCTGTTACGTTTCCCACTGGCGACCATGTTGACGTTTTGTACGATTATAAGAAAACGGGACCATCAAAAATTCTTATAAAGTTCTCACCTGCTGTTGCCATCATCGCATTGACATGCTGATCGAGGTTAGTCAAAGTCTCGTACTTGTAACTCATTTAAAATGTCTGAACGTGCCATGCCGTAAATTTTTACCAATTTCTGCATGCATTACTACGCACACGCCACACGTGCCTTGTTGTGAAAAAATTGCCAAAAATCCTTCCGCCTATTGAAATCATCTAAAAATCCAGTTACATTGCCAACATGTTCTACCAGCAAACTTGCCAAATGCAGTTATGTCAGATGATGATTTTTTTTAAATAACCGATATCTAAAATTACTGTGCCCTACATTCGTGTAACACACCAGGAAGTCTAACTGAGGCATGATCCCTACAGGGAAAAAGGAGGAGAGCAATAGCCGGTGACGCGTTACAGGCTACAGCTACAGCCTACACACCTGACCTGTTACGCTTTCAATATGGCATCCATTCACGTCTCCGTTCGTCACTTCGTGTCATCAGTAACAGTAATTTGAGGCTGGCCCGAAGTAAGTAAGTCGTACTGTCGAGACTCAGGGGTTTAATTATCTGCCCATCGTCATTAACAGTCTGTGCCGTTATCGTTACATATCCAGTTTGTCAAATGACAATGCAGCGTAATCGGTGCAGGCGTAGTCTCGATCAAGCTGTTTCACAACGTTGTATCGATGTTTACAAATATACACGAAGATAACACCTGAAAACAAACGGAACATCCCATTCTATCAGGCCACTTACAGATTTCTACATTTCATGCGTCTCTAATGCTTTGTCTTACCTACCTCAACTGCCCTACGTTTGCAGCACCCGCCTCACAATCTTACTTCCTCAACCTCCGAAGTTTCTTCGTTCGCCGAGCTGGTTTCCTTGGCTGTTTGCCACATGTGTGGTTATTTTGTCCTAGCGGAGAAACTTGTAAATGTGCTGCCCTCTGCGAACAAATTTCAAACCAAAAGCATCACGAAATGTTGACCGCAACTAGCTATGAGGCGCCGTAGCGGCCAAAAAGGTGACGAAACGGCAAAACCTGTCGAGTCCTGCAAGAACCGTCGAGTTCTGCAAAAAGCCGTCGAGTTCTGTCTGCGAGAACCGCCGAGTTCTGCAAAACCCGTCGAGTTCTGCAAGAACCGTCGAGTTCAGTTTGCAGACAGAAGAACTCGATGCCAACGGTTCTTGCAGGACTCGACAGGTTTTTCCGTTTCGTCACCCTTTTGGCCGCTACGGCGCCTATGAGGCGCCGTAGCGGCCAAAAGGGTGACGAAACCGACATAAAAGTTACGATAACAGAGTAATTGATATTTACTATATTTTCATGAATCACTCACAAAGTCATTCTCATAGAGGACAATGAATGGAAAAAAATCATGTAAATGCTGCCAACGTAAACGTGCTTAAAAGCTAATTATTTCTAAGTGTGGCTTAGTAGCGACTTAGCAACTAAACTGGTTATGACGTTAGCAAATAGGATGTGCAGCTAGAAACTATTTTATTAACAAATTAAAATAGTTTTTGCAATGTATGCCTTTTTAAATTAAATAATATATGTGATCCCTTATAAAAGTATCCCCAATGATCATATTTTGAGGTTAGGTGCAACTGGTGCATACATTAAACATTTAGAAACATTTATTTCAGATGATGAATGTACAGTTAGATTTGGTGACATTCTTATGTTCGCAACTGGGATGGAGACATTCCCACCCCTGGGGTTCACATTGCTTTTAAACATGCATGGTCATCTTGCACCGTCTCATCATTGTATGCTATGAATACTTGCATACATTTTTACAACTATCAAACACTGCTAACATATATAGGGTGAATGATGAGTAATAGACCACATTTCATTATAATTTGATGTGCAATAAAACATGAACATTTTATAAATAAACTCATTCCAAAATAATTTCTATTCTTTTATTAATACATTTTTAGTACCAATAATTAGTAATATTTCTAAAAAATATAAGACATAAATGACATTTTATACCAACTTTGTGAATGAACTATAACAAGTATGTCAATTAGAATTAACTCATAAGGACCATAATCAGTGAAAGTGTACATGCATGTTTCGAAATGAATAGCAATTTTTTCAATAATGAACACTATTTTTTACTGTGTTTGGATTTTTAACATATTCTAGTAGGCATATTGAAAATATGATCAACTATTTAAATTGACAGGGATCTAACGATGACCTTATTTGTCATTATTTTACCACGTTTATTTTGTGTTAATTCAAGCAATTTCGACCCAACATTCAACAAAATATAATGCACTGGAATTAATAGATAGGATTATAACCCAAATGGATCAATTTGAAATACCCATATACATATAGTTAGACTTTTCTAAAGCCTTTGATACCATTGACCATTTAATTTTAATTGACAAAATAAAATATTATGGTATAAATGGTATAAATCTGAATTTATTTAGTAGCTACCTAAATAATCATAAACAATATACTGAAATTGATAATATAAACTCAAACATGTTACCAATAACAACTGGCATACAACAGGGGTCAATCCTAGGACCTCTGTTATTTATTATATATATCAATTATTTTACACAAGCCAGTAAAATGTTTAATTTCATCATTTATGCTGATGACACAACCTTATGAAGTACTCTAAGCACTTTTAACGATAACATACACAATGACAATTTAGAATCTTTAATAAACAACAAACTTTTAAAAATAAATGAATGGCTCAAAATAAATAAATTATAATTAAACATTGCAAAATGTAAATATATGACATTCCAAAATGCAAATAAAAATGTACAAATGCTTACCATGGAAATAGATAATATAAATATTGAACGAGTTAAGGAATTTTATTTTCTAGGTTTAATTATTTATACAAATTTGAACTTGAAAAGACATATTGAAAACATATCAAATGCATGTTCTAAAAATATTGGTGTTAAACAAAATAAAACATGTTATCTCAACAAATGAAAACGTTATATAGAATTCATTAACTGTACTTACTTACTTACTTAGGCCCTTAACTCCTCCTAGATCATAGGCCATCCACAACATTTCTCCAGTGCCTCCTGTCTTGGGCAATCATCTCCAGTTGTTGCCAGCCATTCCCTGTTTGCTTGATGTCTGCCTCAAGGTCACGCCGCCAGGTGTTTTTTTGTCTCCCCCTGTTTCTCTTGCCTTGGGGGTTCCATGTCAGGACCTGTCTGGTTATGTTTGTGCTTGGCTTTCTCAAGGTGTGGCCAAGCCATCCCCATCTCCTCTTAAGGATCTCTATCTCTATTTGGGCTTGGTGTGTTTTATCCCAGAGGTCTTTGTTGCTCACCCTGTCCATCCAGTGTATTCAGAGAATTCTTCTCATGCAATGGTTGACAAATGTCTGGATCCTTATCAGCGTGGTCTTGTTTATTCGCCACGTTTCCACTCCGTACAGCAACACGGACTTTACATTTGTGTTAAACAAGCGTATTTTTGTGGTTTCTCCAATTACATTTGACTTCCACACATTTCTCCACAGGTGGAAAGCTACCCTTGCATTGCTGATCCTTTTCTTTACATCAGCCTCTGTCCCTCCATATGTATCCACTATGCTGCCTAGATATCTGAAATCTTTGACCTCTTCCAGTGTCTCTCCCTCAAGCATGATTGGTGTTTCACAAGTAGCATTTGTTCTCAGGATCTTTGTTTTCCTTTTGTTGATTTTCAACCCAACCCGCTCTGAAATCAATGTCAATTCTGTTGTTTTGTCCTGCATCTGCTTATGGCTGTGAGACAGGAATGCAAGGTCATCCGCAAAGTCCAGGTCATCAAGTTGGGTCAGCATCGTCCACTGGATTCCATTTCGTTTCTCCTTGGTTGCTGTTTTCATGTCCCATTCCATGACTAGAATGAAGAGGAATGGTGACAGTAAGCATCCCTTTCTCACCCCCGTCCTAACCTCAACATTCTTTGTAAGTTGACCTTCACGAATGACTCTGCATGACATTCCCTCATAGGAGATTTTGATCATGTTGACTAGTTTCTTGGGCACCCCATAGTGTATTAGCACTTTCCAGAGTGTCTCCCTGTCCACACTGTCAAAGGCTTTCTCGTAATCAACAAAGTTGATGTATAGGGATGAGTTCCATTCAATGGATTGTTCCACTATGATTTGCAGTGTTGCAATCTGGTCAGTACACGATCTGTCTGCCTGAAGCCTGCTTGCTGTTCATGCAAAGTTTGGTCCACTTTGCCTTTCATTCTCTCTAGGATTATTCTGTTTAGAATCTTCCCAGGTACTGACAACAACGTGATTACTCTGTAGTTATCACAGTGGCTCAGGTCTCCTTTCTTGGGAAAATTGATAAGGTAACCTTCCTTCCATTCTGCTGGAATTTCTTCTTTTTTCCAGATCTCCTCAAAAAGACTGTACAGCATTTCTACTGAAGTATTTACATCTGCCTTTAGTGCTTCTGCAGGGATACCATCAGGGCCTGCTACTTTCCCATTTTTCATATGTGCGATTGCCTTTTTTATCTCTTCTCTAGTGGGTTTATTACAGTCTATTGGGAGATCTGTCTCAGCTGGTTGGATGTCTGGTTGATTCGTGATGCAATTGTTTTTAAAATGAGTTCAACATAATAATAAATAAGCTGTATGTTTGCAGGCTCGACTGTCTTCCTCAAGGAGCATAAACTCCCCAGCACAACCCCCCATGCACAGCCCCCACTGTCAGTGATTTGGAGTCTGACAACTAAACTGAGCGTGCGTGCGTGCGTGCGTGCGTGCGTGCGTGCGTGCGTGCGTGCGTGCGTGCGTGCGTGCGTGCGTGCGTGCGTGCGTGCGTGCGTGCGTGCGTGCGTGCGTGCGTGCGTGCGTGCGTGCGTGCGTGCGTGCGTGCGTGCGTGCGTGCGTGCGTGCGTGCGTGCGTGCGTGCGTGCGTGCGTGCGTGCGTGCGTGCGTGCGTGCGTGCGTGCGTGCGTGCGTGCGTGCGTGCGTGCGTGCGTGCGTGCGTGCAAAGATACAGTTGTTATTGAAATAAATGTTGAAAATTCAACAATATTTGTTGTGTCTTTCTTCTTTCTAGAGAGGATTTTAAGTTACTGTAGGGTCTCAGAAATATTGCATATACGTTGCGTGAACGTGCCAGAAAGGTAGCAGAAACGTTGCGTGAGGGTACCAGAAATGTAGTAGAAACGTTGCGGGACGATGCCACAAAGGTTGCGGAAACGTTGCAGAAAGGTAGCAGAAACGTTGCGGCAAGGTGCCAGAAAGGTAGCAGAAACGTTGTGGGAAGGTCCCAGAAAGGTAGCATAAACGTTGCGGGAAGGTGCCAGAAAAGTAGCTTTGAAACGTTGTGGGAAGGTGCCAGAGAGGTAGCATAAATGTTACGGGAAGGTGCCAGAAAGGTAGTAGAAACGTTGCGGGAAGGTGCCAGAAAGGTAGTAGAAAGTTGCGGGAAGATGCCAGAAAGGTAGCAGAAACGTTGCGGGAACGTGCCAGAAAGATAGTAGAAACGTTGCGGGAAGGTAGTAGAAACGTTGTGGAATGGTAGTAGAAAGGTAATTGAAACGTTGTAGAAAGGTACCAGGAAGGTACCAGATAGATAGTACATGGTAATTTCACTACGTCGTAGAAACGTTTCTGGTAGTCCACAGATTTACGTAATAAATACGTAAACAAAAATACGTAATCGCAACCAAACCGCTACGTTGTCACTACGTACTTACAACGTAAAATTGTTAGCTGGGCTGTTAAGTTATAACTGTTCTTATCTATATTACATCGCACGTAAAAATTCAGCATGTATGTCTTCAATGAAATAATACCTATTATTGTAGCTATGTTATGTTATGTTATGTTTATGTTATTCAATAAATTGATGCCAACTACCTGCTCGCGCATGCGCAGATACACCAAGAGGATAATTATTATCTGAAGGCGGATACATTTTAGTACAACGGAACTAGCCACACGTAGAACATAACATAAACTTATAACTGGACTTGTCTATTATTGGCACCACGTTAGTGTTAACAGAATCAGACTACTCCACCGTACATTACACGAACAGGTGCGATGGAGACCACTTTTCTAAGGATATCCATTGATGCGTGACCAGTGACGGTCATTTTATGATTAGTCACTACCTGGTCTGTTCATTGGTAGGTGTGGCGATCATTGTATAGCGAACGTCCTGGTCCTCACGTGCTCACTCTGCTCGTGGGAAAGGCAGCCAGATTGACCTGTCGTGCTAAAGAAACACCTGCAGTGTTCGTCGGTAAGTGTTTCTACACATTACAGGCAGTGTTCGAAATTAGGGGGTCGGAGGGGGGGTACAGGACCCCCAAAAGGCACGAGGAAAGAAAAATGTAAGATTGGCGGGTCCCACATTTTATCGTTGTATCGATGTAATTACCCTTCCGCTGTTGCACCTGTTGCTGCGTGTGAGGCTACTCTGGTTCGTCTGATTACAGGTTGGGGCGGGTGACGGGTGGGGGTATACCTACATATTTAAGAAACAATCCCGGTGAAATAACGACACAAGACACATGCTGCTGTTGCTCACTATGTCTATTACTGCTGTTGCTACTGTTACTGCTACTGCTACTACTACTGCCAGGGGCTGATCTAGGCTTGTTGGGGGGGGGGTCTCAGTCAGTCGTAGTCATGTCATTCTACTTACGAACCGGGGGGG